>JAGXJF010000992.1:0-388578 GCA_019208055.1 Stipa capillata | reverse complement strand
AAAGGGGGAGATTGAAAGTGCATCCACTCCCATGGAGCTTGGGAGGATGGCTATATTGCCCCAGAGTTCGGTTTTGATGGTTATTGGCAATCCTCACCTGTGTCTAATACTTGCAATGAGTGTGAACAGGAATTAGATGGACAGGTGAAAGCTGAAGTGAGACAACTGTTGATGATGAGCCCTAAAAAGAGCAAGGAACTGGGAAGGTCAGAAGGACCAGCTGAGCTAGGCTCCTGAGGCACAGTTGCGAGGAAGCCGAGGCTGTGCTCGAGGGCAAGCGAGGTGATGGTTGCTTGATGGAGTTCAAGGGCCGTGAATGCAAGCTTGATAAGTCCTGGAGGAGCTAGGAAGCTGGTGGATCAGGACCAAGGGTTCGCTGTGCGTCTACAAGGGCAGTCATCTTCGGTGAAGAAGCTTGGAACCAGTGCCAAGGGTCTAAGCGAGCTGGTCAGGGACTGTGGCGAAGTCATTGCTCTCTGGTCAGTTGTAGGCTTGTAGTGAGCCGGCCAGAGTTGTGCTCAGGTGCTGCCTGAGGCAACCGAGTCCACCTGAGTTTGGTATCTGAGACTCAGGTGGGTAGCTCAGCCGTGGCTAGTAGGTTACCAGAGGTGCACGTTAGCTGAGTCTCAGATAGGTTAGGTCTGGTGGCTCTTTGTCTGACGTGGCATGAGGGTAACGGCTAGCTGCCAGGGACCCTATAAATAGGGAACCTGGGGAGGTTTTCAATCTCGAACCTTTACCTAACCTTTGCCTCTAACCCGAAAGCAACCTGTTGAGAAAGAAAGAGCTCTAGGTCTCCAAGTGAGTGTTGCCTGCATGCATCCATCGTGAGAGAGAGTTACTTAGTCCTTCAGGTGTAGCATTCGAGGTACTGGTTCCTCCAAGAGTGGGAGTGCTCTTGGAGTTGGTGAGCAAGCCAAGTCTTGTGTGGCTGCCACCAAGAGTCTGTGAAGGCGATTCGGGTCTGCCTGTCTTGCAGCAGCAAGATCAAAAGGATTCCACACAAGAAAGGTACTCGAGGAAAGAGCACGATTTGGTGCCGGCTGTGAGAACAGCTTCCTCAACGGAGACGTACTGCTTCGCAAGAAGTAGGAACTTCGGTAAAATAAACCATTGTGTGCTTTACTATCTGTCTTGTGATCTGCTCTTATTTATTCTGTTATCTATGCATGCTTAGATCACTAGAGCACCTTTATCTGTTGCACACTAACTGAGTTTCCTCACCTGAGACTCAGTTAGCTCTTGCTAAAACTAATACCTTTCCTGTTCACGTCATCTGATGCACTCACCTGACTCTCACACCTGAGACTCAGTTAGCTCTGAATATAACTTGTTCTACTTCAGCTAAGTTTGCTATCTGAGTGTCTGGTGTTTATCTGATATATATTGCTGAGTCTCAGTTACCTGCATCAGTTGCATATATTTTCTCTAGGATTGACCTATCTCCGAAGAGAAACCCATTAGGCATTATAATTTCTAGAGCCGACCTATTCACCCCCCCCTCTAGTCGACTCCTGAGATCCCTTTCAAAGAGGCTAATATCTAGCTGGTAAAAGTGCCTTGCTAATGCTCATCTAAGAATCAACTTTTCTATCCCAAGAGGCCTTTTAAAACCATCATTTCGCACACTTTCAGCAAAAGTTGGAACCTCCGGGTTTGATGTCGGAATATTTAGTTTCCGTTTATGTGTAAAGAATCTAGGAGCTCGGAGCCTTCGGGTTACTCGTTTGTCTAGTTTTCATAATGTTGGAACGTCGAGGTTATCGCGGAACCTCCGAGTTTTGATTTTGGAAATGTCTAAGTCCTTTGAGCTCAAAAAACAGAATTCTCGGAAGTTTCCAGAGTGTCCAAGATCTGTTCTGGACTTATCCTTTGAAACCTTGGAATGTCCAAGTCAGTATGTCGGAAGCTCCGAGTTCTTGTACTGTCCACTCTTTGAGTACCTTTAGAATCTCAGAAGCTCTGAGTGTAATGCTAGAACCTCCAAAATTTAGCTTTGACTATGCCTTGTTCAAGGCTATTTTCCAAGTCGGAACCACTGATATCTGCTCATGTCCATTGTGCTTTGAAAAGTCGGAGCCTCCAGGTTTTTGCCGGACTCTCCGAGATTCATTGCTGGACATGCTATACACCGGTTGCTCTAAAGTCAGAGTCTTCGAGTTCCTGTCGGAGTCTCCGAGATTCATTGCTGTATACACAATATAACTGTTGATTTGAAAAGGTTAGAATCTCCGGGTTCAAGTCAGAACCTCAGAGTTCAGCCCATTTTGCTATAACGGCTAGTTTTTGAGGGGTTGACTATATATAAATCCAAGCCTCTTTGCACACATGACTCTTTGCTAATACATTCATCTCTTCTTAGTGCTACTCCACATTTCCTTAAGCCCAAGCTGTGATTGTTGTGAGAAAATTTTTGAGAGAGAGAGAGAGAGAGAGAGAGAGAGAGAGATTGATTTGTAGTTGAGCATCAAGCAAGAGTTCATCTCCAAGCTGAACCGATTAAGCCTGTTACTCTTGGAGATTGGCATCTTCTAGACGGTTAGGAGTCGCTTGGGAGCTTTCATGCGGTTTGTGAAGAGCCGCAAGAAGTTTGTGAGAGTTTAGGGCTCGCCTACCGCAAAATAAAGAGCTGCCAGAAGTGAAGGGGTCTTCGCATCAGTAAGCCTTTGAGGGAAATCAGGCTTGTTTTAAGCATATTTTCCTCGGTATTCTACTAATGTTGTGTTTCAGATGTCTCACTGGTTATTTTATTGGGCTACCTTACAAAACAAAACAGGCGAGATCGGCAGCGCAAGGGGCATGACTACTATTGCGAGTAGCTGTTGAAGTTTTTAATCAAAGACGGGCTGAGGTTTGATGGTGATGAGAATTTTAGACTATTAGTATGTTTTTATCAGGATGTGTTTTGTACTGTGTTCTGTAATATGAACAAACGTCTGTCAAATGTGGCCTATGGGTGTAAGCGCTAGTATGTGGCTATAATTTGAGTTCAGCTGTCTTACTAGGTGGTGCTTTGGCTACGATAGGAAGACTAGCAGATATGGTGCGTTTTCTTGTTTTGGAAACATCGGTCCTGTCAGTATTATCAGTTTCATAAAAATGATATTGAGAGTGGGGAGCTTCTCTGTTCGGAAAAAAAGAAACATCACCCGATGTGTCACTGGTAAGCAGTGCTCCGGGCCCATCATGTCATCCGCACATTGAAATAGTATGTTTCCAATTTACATTTGTCTGTGGTAGTACCGATGGTGCAACTGGCGGCACACTTGTCCTATAAAATTCTACAATAAGTTCAAAACTTGTAAATAGTGCACTAATGGCCACAGAACTAACACTAACGAGCACAGGGATGCGGGACATGCGGCGCGATGCTCGTGTCCACAGATGACACTTTTTTAAAGAACCCCTAAATGATACTACTATTTAGTTTAAGGACTATCTATTTCTAACTCGACTAAGAATTGTTATTTCTAAGTTGATGATCTTAAACATTAATTCTCTATCTAATGGTTAATTTGATAGTTACATATTTTAGAAATTATATGTACTTTTACATACGTAACAGGATAATTGTATATTTTTAAAATTAAAACTATACAACTATTTTTATGTGATTTTAGATTTAACAACGTGCAAATTGATTGATTTAGAAATAATAATTTCTCTAGAAATAGAAAATTCGCTTAATCTAATATTCCGATCATAAGAAATACCTCTCGCTTCCCTTGTCATTTCCAAAATGAACGCGACGAGCCACACAAGCAGCAGCCGGTCAATCTTCAAACATGAGCCGGTCATCAGTTCAAGAGACCGCTTCCAAGTCGACTGCGTTGGCTTGTGACATCTTAGCGCGTATCCTTCGGAGCACGAAACCTGCGGCTTGCACACCTGCCCTGTTCTCAGCCTCTCCCAGTTGGTACCGTGAAAGCGAAAACCTCTCCCAGCTCGTCAACCAGAGACGCAGAAGAAACCGAGAAGAAATCTCATGCACCGCTCGCTTGATCAGCTCGTGCCGCCGTTCAGCTCTCAGCTGCTGCCGTTCAGGGGAGGAGCTCGTCCCTGCGGCCGTCGTTGACCTCTGCGGCGGCTAATCCCGGCGAAAGAAAACTATTCTTCTGCTTTCCTTCTGTAAGTAGCTCCTATGTCGTCATTGCACCTGTCATCTACTAGTACTATTTGTCTCGCTGCAAATGTGAACTGAGTCCACGCTAAAAATGCGCTGAAGTCACAATCTTGTCAGGAAATTTACCCTGCCGGTTTGTTGATCTCGCCCCTTTTGCTCCGGGGACGATGCCCGCACCGGCGCCGGCGGCCATTCGTCTGGGAGTTCCGCACCCGTACCTGAAGACCCATGGAACCAAAGTGGCGAGGCTGCACATGCTCGACTGGATCGTGCTGGTTCTTCTCGCGGTGATCGACGGCGTGCTCAACCTGATCGAGCCGTTCCACCGGTTTGTCGGAGAGGACATGATGGCGACGCTCCGGTACCCCATGAAGGACAACACCGTGCCCCGTCTGGGCCGTGCCGGTACACCTGCCTAACCTACCTACCGTTCAAATTATTACATCCGTTTTCAGACCTTTTTCATGGATCGAACTGGACTCAGCTGCTCGTTGTAACGCAGATACTCGCCGTCGTCGGGCCGATGATCATCATCGCTGGGATCTACATGAGGAGGAGGAATGCGTATGACCTTCATCACGCCATACTAGGCAGGCCCTTGAACCTGCGACTCTTTTTCTGCTGCAACTCTGCCTGCAGCTGCAATGTGTTCGTTTATTCAGATTAGTGCTCACTTCTCACTTCTGATTTCGTGAAAATGTAATCCTATGGCAAAATTAACAGGCCTTCTGTTTTCGGTGCTCATAACTGGCGTCCTGACGGATGCGATAAAGGATGGCGTTGGTCGGCCTCGACCGAACTTCTTCTGGCGCTGCTTCCCTGACGGAGTGCCGGTGAGTTCTCACTTGTATTATCTGGTCAGTCCATGGCTTCTTCAGAGCTTCTTTCTTCAAGATCGCTAACACTGAAATTAATGGTTTATTCAGAATTACAACAACATCACTAGACAAGTCATATGCCACGGAGACGCACGCGTCATCAAAGAAGGGCACAAGAGCTTCCCAAGTGGTCACACTTCATGTGAGCGATGACCACCATCTGCAATTCTGAAAACCCTTTGCTGCATACAGTACTGTAGAGTACTAGACGTACTGGATACTGAACCATCTATCTAGCTGCAAAATGTACAGGCTGATAGATTTCTTCTGACGCCTTGCAATGCAGGGTCATTCGCCGGACTAGGCTTCCTGTCATGGTACCTGGCCGGGAAGATCAGGCGTTCGACCGAGGAGGCCATGTCGCCAAGCTCTGCATCGTTCTTCTGCCCCTGCTCCTCGCGGCGATGGTTGGGGTCTCGCGGGTTGACGACTACTGGCACCACTGGCAGGATGTGTTCACCGGTGGACTTCTTGGTACGTTCCAACGCCATTAGCTAAAGTTAAATGACCTTCCACCTGTTATGAATACAGTAGTATATTTGTTCTGAAGATCACACTGTCAGACAGTGTCTTGCTGGTGTAACTCTGCAGGACTGGTGGTTGCTTCGTTTTGCTACCTGCAGTTCTTCCCACCTCCCTCTGGTGAACAAGGTATGATGATGCGTAGCATGCTAGTACTTTTGCTTTTGTCGGGTATAAAAAATGTTATACATTTGTAGTCTGATTTTAGTTTTTTGTAGGATGCGTTTCTATTGAACAAAAGAAATGCTTTCATTGCACAGGAATATATATATATATATATATATATCACACACACAATTTGTTACATGAAAATGTTTCAGAATGTATACAATTTATATGTTGCTTACGTAGAAAATAATGTTGCAATAGTTGGAATATTTTGTTCAATGTCCAGTCTCTGTAATAACTGAAAGAGATGAACACGGATTTAGAGAAAGAGTTTTTCCCACAACCTTTTTTTTAGATTCACAACTTTTTTTGAGAGAGAGGATTTTTCCACAACTTTTTAAGGACAACTTTTTTGAGAGAGAGGATTTTTCCACAACTTTTTAAGGAGATTTTTCTACAGCTTGTTGTGTCCACACAGGGCTAATAATCTTTGCACTTGGACTGGACTAGTAAGTAAACCATCGTCTTTTTTAGGAAGAAACCATCATTTTATTAGAATGGCCAGTGCTATGGGTCTATACAAATGGTTGGGCCGATTGGGCTTTGGCTAGGCCATGTTTTGAAAGTCAGACTAGGCCGAGGTAAACCTAGTGGGCTAGCCAGAATGAAAAGTTCTGATTATATTCGAAGCACAACTGAAGCCATCTTCGATATCATCATCAAGTTTTCTTCTTAGTTTTATGGAACAGAGCAAGATCATATTGACATGTTACCTGTTGAGTTTCAGGACTGTGGCCTCATGCGTACCTTCATCACATTCTTAACCCTGAAGCCGAGAACCAAGTGCAGCCAACAACTACCACGAATCACCATCAAATCACTGTCACATGATTCATTCCTAGGCCCTGTTGCAATGGAGATGAGAACCACTAGCCAAGCATTAGATTCCATGGAGGCAAGCAGCAGAGCTCGGTAACTGAACACTACCATCATGGGGGCATGTCCCATCAGAAACACCTAAAAAGTGAGAGAAATTTTAGGAATTTTCACTTTTGTGCACTTGTTTTCTTGTTAGATAGGCAGTGGCGGAGCTACCTCAGGGCCAGGGAGGACCCTCCCCCCTCTCCAAAGATCGTTTTATAATGTATTGATATTTCATTAATTATATACTTATCAAGTCATAAGTCATCTCTATACCGAAAGAATTAATACACAATGTACCGATTGTCCCTCCTTAATCATTTAGTCAAGCTTTGCCTCCGTAGGTAGGTGCTACGCTGCTGTACATGCATCTTGTAAAGATAACTGAACAATTGCATGGTTTCATTCATAGTTGCCATGTAGAAAAAGCAAACCGATGTGATGGTGATGCCTTCTTTCACAATGGAATCATGCGTTAAAATTCAGAGTCCGATGCACAGATGCCACTACCAGATAAGATTGCCAAAACATGAGCATGATATACAATATTTTTCTCATGGTTTCTCACAATTCAGGTGTTCCATCACTGAGACAGCTATCCAACATGCCATCGGTTTTGCAATTTGCAACCGTAATTAATGTAGGATACAATGTGACATCAGATTTAATTAGGAAAGATGTAACAATATCAGTGTAGGTTCAGAGATTGACTTGTACACAACCACTGTAGAAGACTAGTGCAGCCAAATGAAAAATGCAATGGCTACCCTAGTAGTACTATCCATGGCAGGTAGCCTATGATCTTGTGGCACGTGGGACGACTTTATTAGTTCACGTAGTAAACTGCTGCAAAATCGTACTGTCTTTATGCGATGTATGCCCTGAATTTTCGAGGCCTGGACAATGGGATTGGAAAGGCTAGGAAAAAACATAGCATGCGCATGGCATGTGGGAATGATTGGTTTGGGGCCTGGCGAATTCTGCTAGATTCACATGTTGCTTTTATTTTCGGAGTAACACATGTTGCTTTCCCTTTTCTTCATCCATATGATTCCCTTTTGTTTTCATGAGAGGATGGTTGTCGCTGTTGTCAGTCTGCCGTGTGCTAATGCTTCTTATTGGTTTTTCTTTTTCAGTACGATGGAAAAATAATATGTCCCACCAAAATAAACGGTCAAGATTTTCTCTTTGAATCTCAAATAATGAAAGGCAAGATACTACAACATTTCCGAATAACAAGGTAAATGTGGTGAGTTCTAGCCTGTCGAAACTACAGAGGTGACATCAAAGTTGTATCTTTTTCTTTTTTGAAATATAGAATCATATCAGTTGTAGACTTGTAGTCCTATACTAGATGTCAGCACATACAAAAGAGGAACACGTAGAAATGCTTGTTTTCCTGTGTGGCCGGCTTGGTGCTGTGGCGCTAAGCTACTCAGGCCAACACTGTTTCAATGCGGACAATGCAGTGGTAAGGTTTGAATGGATCTATCAGGCATCTGTCTATCAACCTGTAGAACTTGACTGAATTGGACTTGTGCACCTGTACTGGAAACATCGCCCACATGGAAGCAGAGACAACTGCGAGCTTAACCTGACATGATCAACGACTTGACTTTTAACTTTCTTTGCCCCGAAGGCTGAACAATATAAGGAGACTTGATCTGGTCCACCAAGTCTGAGTGCACATCACTTGATGCTTCTATCATCCACAATTTTTTTCTAAGCCATTTTTTCTGTCACCCACGAAGATGATGGTTGAAATCTGAATTGTCCATGACTACATATGGGAGAAGCGTAAACTGTTCTTTTATTCGAATTAGGAGCTCGACGCTAACGGCTTCATTTTATAGAAACTGATAAATAGTATCCAATTTTTTGATACAACCATTGAACCTAGGGAACAGACCTCCCTGTATCCATCCCCCCCTACGCAACCAAACATGCAAACTCCTCTGCTATACTTTTTAGAAGCTCTTAAACAGAACATAATTCTAACCAAACATAACAAAACTAGCAAAAAATAAAACAAGCTTCATTAGGAGCTCCTGTCCTTATCCATTCTCGAGACTCCGCACAAAAGGTCCCCAGCCATTTCTGTATTGAAGAAATCTGAGGACACCCGCAGCAACACTCTAACCCCACTGCGCTGCTTATCTCGCATGCACTTCCTCTACAGCCCAGACCAAGATGATAAGCACCGTGCCATAAGGAAAATAATACTATTAGGATCCATAGAGAAAATATGCTGAAAACAAGCAGAATTTCTAGTTTTCCATAATGACCATAATAGCACTGCTACTCCAGCTGTTACTAACTGTTTCTTCTGACCAGAAAAACTCATAACCTACGTGTACAACTCATCAATAGAAACTGGCATCTCAAAAGCTTTTGACTCCATCAGTTAGCCATACCTCCTCGAGGTGCTCTAGCAGCTGGGCTTTGGAAGAAAATGGAGGCAATAGATTTGCATGCTCTTATCTACAGCATCCTCGAGAGTGCTCTTACAAGGGAGGCCAAGAAAACCAATTCCCCATGGACGTGGGCTGCGGCAGGGAGACCCCCTCTCTCCAATGCTCTTCATCCTTGCAATTGACCCGTTACAAGCTATCCTCCAACACGCGACGGAAAATGGCATTCTTAGGCCGATTGGGCTCCGGCCTGCTAGAATGAGAGTCTCCTTGTATGCAGATGACGCGAGTATTTTCATCAACCCAAATTGTGATGAGCTAGCTGTTGGAAATATGCCCTAGAGGCAATAATAAAGTTGTTATTATTCTATTTTCATGTTCATGATTAAGTTTATGTTCTATGCTAGAATTGCATTGGTTCTTGAATATGAGATTCAGAGGAAAACCTAATTGCATGTGTGGAATAATAAACACCATTCAGATCCCTAGTCAGGCCTCTAGACTAGCTCATGTATTGTTGATGGTCTTGTTTTCCTGATCATGAGCATTGTTAATGTAACAAGGATGCCGGCAATAATGGGAACACATTGTTAGGGTAACAATGGTGTTGGATAGACCCCCTTATGAGATACTGCGAGATCACTTCGTCAATATGTTGTCAGTATCTTCTCATTATATGTTAACGTTTACTTGCGTCTTTAGACCATGAGAATATCGTAGACCCAGATACCGGATGGTTGCTTTGGGGTCATCAAATGTTACTCCGTAACTGGGTAATTATAAAGGTGACTTTCAGGTACACCAGAAAGTATATCGTGGTTCTAGATATCTCAAGACTGGCATTTGCCCATCCGGCGATGGAGAGATACACTCTGGGCCCACTCGGTATTACGGTGTCCAGCATCGCCTGGCCAGGTATTGTGACTAAAAGGTTAGTCACGGGGATACCGGAATACGGAAATGAGAAAAGAGTACAAACAGGTAACGATGATAACTAGGTATCGTGATCAAGGAGTTGATCACAGGGATACCGTCAAAATCTCGCCTCGGGTTGTGTAACGTATCGTGAGGCAAAAGGATGATATGCGGTAATACGAGGTTCGCTCGATAAAGATCTTCGATGATATGTGGGAATCGTTATGGGTGTCCAGATCCCGCTGACGATTATTGACCGGAAGGTGTTCCGGACATGTCCACATATACTCGAACCTATAGGGTCACACGCTTAACGTTTTAGCGACATTTAGGAATGCTACAATTTATGGAGAACGAGAGAGAAGGGTTTCGAAAGTGTTTCGGATGATCTCGAAAGTGTTCCGGGAGGTCCCGGATGGTTCCGGTGATGTCCGGAAGTGTTCCGGAAAGTTCTAGAAGGTTCTAGAAATTCTAGAAGGTTCCAGAAGTTCTAGAAGGTTCTGGTGGAGTTGGACTCCAACTCCAACAGGGTGTCCCTGCTGGAGTAGGACTCCACTTGCCTAGGGAGAGCTGCCCCAACCCCTATAAATAGAGAGGCAGGGCACCTCAAAGGGTATCCCGAGCAGCCCCAGAGGCAGCCCCAGAAGCAGCCCTAAACCCTAGGCCGGCCATCTCTAGATTGGCCACAGCCTTCTTTTTCTCTCTCTTCTAGATTGGATCTAGTACAGCTGCCGGCGCGCTGCTACTTCTCCTTCTCGTAGATCCCCGCTGTTCTTGTGTGCTGGTCCACACATTACCGCGGTGTCGCTGATCCGGTACACGTGGATACCTCGGAGACATCGTATACTTCGGCGTTCGATCAGGCGAACTATTCGCGAGGAGATCGCTCTCGCGGCTGGGAGGTATAACCTAGCTGCGGGAGTCTGCGGACTTCATCGACATCGGTCAACTTCTCCGCTGCATTGACGTGATCGTCGAAGGTATGATCTCGTTGCCTGCACCTCGATAGTGATCTTGGGGTGGATTGCGCGCGGTAAATTTTTGTTTTGCGTAGCACGTTCCCCAACACTAGCGGCAATAAAACATATCTTATCTAGTTTCAGGGAAACAAGTGGCCTGCGCACAAAGATCGCCAAATCTCAAAATTTTCTGGTGAGATGTGAGGGCCATGACCTACAGGCCATTACCAACACATTTTTGGCACAGTTGAGATCCTTCCCTTGCTCGTACCTTGGACTATTCCTACATACAAGAAAGCTGAGAGGGATTGACTTTCAACCTTTAATTGATAAAGTGGGTGCCCGGCTACCAGGATGGAAAGGAAAGCACCTAAACAAGGCGGGCAGAGTGGTTCTAACCAAAATAGTGCTGTCTTCGATTGTCACATACCACCTCACAGTTTTCAACATCCCTAAACAGACTATCAAGCAAATTGATAAAATCAGAAGAGCATTCATTTGGAACGCCGATAATGGGGATCATACGAACAGATGACACTCCTTGGTCAATTGGCAGACTGTATGCCGGCCTAAGCAACTTGGCGGGTTGGTGTACCGGATCTCCATAAGTTTGGCAGAGCGCTACGCTTGAGATGGTACTACTGGACAGACGAGTCAAGACCATGGTATGGCTCGGCTTTGCCTTGCAACAATTCGGACAGAGAGCTCTTCAACACATGCACAACCCTCACGATTGGGAATGGGGCAAAGGCCTCCTTTTTGTATGACGGTTGGATGGGCGGGGTTGCACTAAAACATAGAGTCCCGAGCCTGTACAAGATTGCAATGAGAAAAAACAGGATAGTCAAGAAGGAATTAGATAGCGAGAATTGGATTCGAGCCCTACAGAACATCACTACTACAAAATAACTAGGTGAATTAATTGATCTCTGGTTCTAGCTCCAAGAGAGTGCGCTTGATCCAGCAATGGAGGACACGATTACTTGGAAATGGATAGCCTCGGGAACCTATAGAACAAAATTAGCATATGCAGCACAGTTCAATGGAACGGTGCCACTTTTTTTAGCAAACAATATTTGGAAGGCCCATACGGAGCCAGAATGCAAATTTTTCGCATGGACTGTCCTTCATAACTACATACACACTGCTGACAATCTTACCATTCGCGGATGGCCAAACGACCCAACTTGTTTGCTTTGTCGGTCACACTCGGAAACCACGACCCACCTTTGCTGGAATTGCGTTTTCACACAAAATGTTTGGCAATCTGTATGCTCCTGGAATGACATCACGAACGCCGCTCCGGCCGGATCACACCAGAACATCACCGAGTTATGGGATGCGAGCCTCAAAATCACAATCAAACATCATCGATGACAGTTTAGCGGTGTTTTCATTTATGTCATTTGGGGAGTATGGAAGGAGAGGAACCGCCGTGTTTTCCAAAATAAAGCCCTTTGCTCCCGAGATATGGCCCTTTTGGTGCATGAGGAAATTGCACAATGGCACAAGGCCGCGTGGCATGATCTAGTTAGCACGGGTAGGGGGCCGGATCGGGCAAATGTAGTTCAAATATCTGTGAGATCATCGTCATAACGTAAACTCTTTAAATTCTCAAATTCTTGTAGATATTGTCAAACTCCAATCTATATGAAATAGGCAGTGCTCCTGCCTCTTACGTAAAAAAAACCTAAACATAAAAGCGCAACTAACCACACCTCAAACATACCTAGCTATAGCACATTCAAAAAAAAGATGATCAATTGTCTCACCACAGCTACAGAACATGCATTTACTACTTTCTAACCAGCCTCTTTTCTTAAGATTATCTATCGTAATAATGCTATTCCTGAAGACTAACCATACAAAAATCTTAATACGAAGAGGCACTCTAACCATCCAAAAGTGTCTAAAAGACCATTTCACCTGTTGTGCTTTGATTAACAAATAAAGAGACTTAACAGAGAAAGCCTCATTTTTATTAAGCAGCCAACGACATCTATCCTCCTCCTCAGTTAAAGTCACCTCCCCACACATAACCGGCAACTCCTGCCATTGCTTAGCCGTTTCCCCCAAAGCACTCTTCTAAACCGCAAAGACCCCCGAATTTCCTAAAAAGCTTTAACAATCATAATATTAGCACTAAATGTTAGATTATATAATCAAAAGAACTTAAACGCCAAAGGTACTTCACCTATCCACGAGTCCTCTCAAAAATGAGTCCTTGCTCCATTTCCTACAATCTTGCAACAACAACTATAGAACACATATTTAACCTTCATTAAACCTTGCCAAAAATGTGAATGTTGGGCTTAGCCTTACATTGGAACAAGGTGCTATTACAAAGGTACTTAGCTCTAACCAAATGTTGCCAAATTCCCTCACCATTCTCTGGTTTCCATAACCATTTGCTTAACAAACATGTATTCATAGTTGCTAAATCCACTACACCCAGGTCCCCTTGATCCTGAGGTTGACACACTGCAGGCCAGTTCACAAGGTGATGTTTCTTAACCCCTTGGTCCTCTTGCCAGAGTAATCTCTTCCTAAAAAATTCTATTCCATTACCAAGGACCCTTAGAATTTCATATAAAGAGAGCATATGGTAAGGAATATTACTCATACAAGATCTAAGAAGAACTAATCACCCCCCATACAATAGAAACTTTTCTTGCCAAGTATCAAATTTGTTCTCTACTTTATCCTTTGTAGCCTTCCAGTCACTATTCCTAAGTCTCTTACAACGAACGAGAACACCTAGGTACTTGAAAGGCACATCTCCTCCCATATAGGTGAAAATAGAAGTATAATCTAACATCTTCTCATCTAGCCTCCCCAAAACTAAGACTTCACTTTTATGAAAGTTAATCTTCAAACCAGAGAGGTGTTTAAAAATTCACAAAATATATTTCAAGTTCCTAGCACAGTCTACATCAAATTCAAAAAAAAATAGTGTCATCAACATATGGCAACAATGCAACCACCCCTCTTGTAACATATTTAGAAGATAAACCCTTAATTAACCCTGATCACTGGCCCTTTGAATAAGAATAGCAAGAACATCTACTTCTATATTAAAAATAATAGGGGATAAATGAACACCCTGTCTTAAACCCCTACTTGTTTCAAAATAGGGGCCAATTTGATCATTAAACATAACAACTACACTACCATCAGATATTGCTTTCTTAACCTAATCTTTATACCTATTAGGGAAACCTTTTGATGATGAGTAGTATATCCGTACCATATGTGAGCCAGTGCTACCTGACAATGGCCCCAGGGGTCCCTGCCCTTCAACAAATCTTTCTGATCACGACTACCGTAAGATCGGCGGTTTACCAATTGTCGACACCTTTCATCACTAAAACTTCCTTGACAAAAGCTCTATTAATTTTGTCATACGCCTTCTCAAAGTCTACTTTAAAAAGAACAGCCGAAGGTTTAGCCCTATTCACCTCATGAAGAGCTTCATGTAACAAAGCTACACCATCTAAAATAAATCTTCCTTGAGTAAATGTAGTTTGGATAGGAGAAGTAACTTTGTCAGCCACTAATGGTTCTATTATTAAGGACCTTGGTGAAAATTTTAAACAAAAGTTTTAACAAACAAATAGGCCTATACAATTGAGTTTTATCTGCCTTGACATTTACGAATGAGAGTTAACACCCCATAATTCAACCTAGCAATATCTAAATGACCATGATGGAACTCATTAAACAGGAAAAGCAGATAATCACAAATTAATGCCAAAACTTTAGATAAAGCTCTATTGGCAGCCCATCTTGACTTGGGGCCTTATTCAGCTCCATTTGAAAAATAGCATATTTAAACTCTTCCAGACTAAAAGGTTCTTCCAAAATATCCCAATAAACATCATTTAAAACACTTGGGACATGCTCCTCTAAAGTTATGGAACTAATACCATCCACATAACCAAAAAGATTTTTATAGAAACTAGTAGCATATAATAAAATATCCCTATCCCCTTGGATAATTCCCCTCTTGACTCAAGGAAATTATCCTATTATGCCTCTCAATACCACTAGTTTTGGCCATAAAATATGCAGTCAGATAATCCCCCTCGAACAACTCTTTCTCCTTAGCCCTCTGAAACCACTTAATCTCTTCTTCAAAATCCCAGCTAAACTATTTTCTAGCATTCTTCTAGCACTATACTTATCAGAAGACAAACCCACCACTTCATTCTCTTTATCTATACAATCAATCTGCTCCATTAGCTCTTTCTTCTACTGCCTATAGAAACCTTCATAATTAAAATTCCACCCCTTTAATTTTATTCTAGGACGTCTAACCCTATTTTGCCACCTATCTAGCAGAGATTTGCCACAATAGTGAGCATGCCATACCTTAGATACCAAAGCATTAAGATCATCTCTCAAAAACCAACATAGCTCAAATTTAAAAGGTTTAACTATCTTAGGTTTATCCAGCCCAAAATCAATAACTAGAGCAATATGATCAGACATGACCCTAGGCAAGGTTCTAAGAAAAGTCAAAGGATACTAAATTTCCTATCCGGCACTTACCCAAATTATATCTAACTTTTCAAATAAAGGGTTCTCCTAATTATTAGACGGAGTAAAACTTCTACCAGAGATATACAACTTTAAGTCCCAATGTTAAATTATAGTATTAAAAAGAAAGGACCATTTAGATCTCCTCCTAACTTTATTACTCTCATTGTCCTTTCTAATGATATTAAAATCCCCTCCCAAAATATAGATAATTGCTACAAGTTCTACCAAGAATATTTTCTTATCCTTATTATGAGAAGCACCATACACACACACACGCACTAAATTCCAAACAAAATCAGAAAACTTTTCTTTTAGCAACATTCTAATATGAAACTCCCCATCCCCATATTCTAGAATCTCATATATATCATCATTAAACCCTAATAGCATTTCACCAGATAAGCCAACATCAAGTATAACATGCCATGTAAAACACTTTCTACCAGATAAACTTTTAAGCCATACAGAAGCAATATAACTTTTCTTATTTTCCAAAAGTTGTACAAACTCTAACTTGTAATCTACCACAGACACTAGTACATCTTCTCTTCTTAGCTTCTCCTAAATCCCCAATGTTATAAAAAAAAAGCCTAGTCATAAGATTAGATGTTATTTTTTCTACCTCTACCTCTACCTAACCTTTCCCACATACTACTTCCTCCTCTACCCCTACATCTTAAAGGAGAACCTCTATTTCTGTTTAATCTACTCAAAGAAGCTATTCCTTTAATACAAGAGTCTATAGCAACCTCCTCCTCATCTGGTTCTTCCTCATCAGAGAGCACTTCCTGAATGGCCTCAGGATCAAAATTATCCATTTTTGATCCCCATTCTGCATTGTTCTATCAGACTTCTGTGTACTAGCAATGAAAACGTTACATCTAGGTTCCTCTAAGTCTCTAATTGTCTACATAGCTTTAGTAACATCTACCACATTACTACCTAATCTCACCCCAATCTTAGAAGCTATGTTACATAGAGTGTCATTAGCAGAACTCAAAACATTAGGGATGGAAGAATTACCTGGGCCTACTTCCAAGTTCTTATACTTTAGTCTGTCCACTATTTTGTCCAAGGAATCATCATCAGTAGCTGTCCTCCCACTTCTCCTTCTATTCTCATCTACTACTACCAACTTGGTTCTATTCTTCTTTTCCAAAAGAGCTCCCCCAAATTTTTTATATCCCTTTCTATTATCCCCGACTGGTGGATCCTGATCTATCAACACAGATCCTTCTCCTCACTAGAGCTATGAGAGCACCTCCTCTCTCGTAACTCTATCTTGTTCAGGAATAGGAGTCACATTGTTAACTCCATCAGACATCTCCCCCCTATTCACTTTCTCAATCATCTGAGTGCTTAAGCCAAGATTTCTAGCAAAAGTATCAGTATCATCATTATTATCCCATTCCTCCATTACTATCTCTTGTCTTCCTGTGTCTTCCAGGGTATCATTAAAATCAACTTGTTCTTCATTTTCTGAATTAGAACACTGCATCTTTTCCATCATATCAACATCCTTAGCAAACCTTCTGTTCACCTCCTCAATTCCATTTGGAACCAAGCCAAACCTAGTTTGTCCCCCTTGAGCTTGTTTGAGCAGCATCATCTTCCTCATATTAGCCTCCATCTATCTATCCAATTCAGCCTGCCTAGACATAACCTCTTCATCCCTCATACCTTGGGAACCCTGTCCTTCACCCTCATTCCCAAAATGACAAATTGTCTGCATGTTAGTATCTTCCTTTGCAGTATCCACATTCTTTAGTCTCTTGGGATCTCTAACATCTTCTCTATCTTTTATCTCATTATTCCTCATACTGTGCAACAAGTACCCCATCCACAATAGGACCTCCAACCTCAGCTATGCTCTCAATGCCAAATTGGATGTGATATATGTAAAGATCCTTAGTAAGCTCTGCAACATTTGGGATTTTCTTAGGATCTCTAACCCAACTTTGATTCTAATAATCTCATTATACCAAAAGCTATTCATATCCACTTCCTAGGCAGTGCCAAGCATGGTCCCCACCTCTTCGAAACCTTCCCTATGTAACATGGTTTGTGGTATTGCAGTCACCTTTACCCACACTGAGAACAATTGAAACTTAACCACTGAAGCTGAATTCCACTTTGACACCTTAACAACGTTCGGGCTATCCTTCAAACCAAAATGAGGATACTCACACATCTCTTCTAGTCTTCGCATTGAAGAGAACCTGACTAAGAAACAATTTTCCCCATATTCCTTACCCTTCCGGTCCCCTCCTCATTGAATTTTTTTTTGTAAAGGCTGCAACTAACTGTTGAATTGACAAAGATCCCACCAGGACAGTAACCAAACCAATGGTTTTCTTAGGAATCTCCTTCTATACTTTCTTACTAGATTGTGCTAACAACATCTGTAGACCATCATTGGCACAACCAAGAAGCTTTAGCATTGGTTTTGGCCTTATGGAGCATCTCACACTTCTCTGATAAATGTGTATCCTTCCCACAGTTAATGCATAACAATATTATTTTGCAGTCCTTAGCCAAATGCCCTGGATTAGAACATCTATAGCAACCAAAGACCTTCACACTGCTAGAATCTTCCCTCTCTCCTGAACCAGCTTTCTGCCTCTCATTCCCTTTTGTCTGTCATCACCTTGCTAGCACTACTTATATTACTTTGACCTCCTGTTGCTCCAGAATATGCGCACTATCAGATGAATCCGAGCTATAAACCATGCCCTTACTATTCTACCCCCCTCCACCCTGATCTCGCAGAACTTGTCCTCTATAATCGAAACTACGCCCTACTCCCATTCTTATGCTTGGACTAGCAAAATTGTTCCCATATCCTTGCGGTCTCCTTCGAAAAGGACCATGCCAACCACAATCAGGACCAGGAAACATACCAGGAGTGCTGCTGCAAGGATCGACAAACGGTGGCTAGCCACAGCCAAAACCCTCTGCGAACTCCGGATAGGCTCCAAAGTTTGGACCACGATGTGGTGCTCTAGGGAAGGCATGAGGCCGATGTCCTTCACCCCAACCCCCACCATCGCATCCACTCCACCTGTCTCCTCGACCTCAGGTGAAGCCTCCACGCCATCCCTCACTCCAGTCTCTGTGCATCCCCTCTAGTCCATCTAGTTTCAAACTCTGATTCTCCCGCTCGTGAAAGCCATCCTGCTAATCCTGCCCAGCTCCAAAAGGCCAAAATGATGGAAGCACAAAAAGTGATCCACACCTCTCTGCAGTTAACCTCCCTGCACACCATTCCGACGAAGCCCAAACAACTGGAATCACCACAAGTCGTGGTCCGCTCCATGGCCGCTGCTCAATGGCGCCACGAGCCGCACCGACCCTTGCTGCCGCTGGAACCTCCTGAACAGTGCGACCAGCCACAAGCACTTGCCCGGAAATCTCCTAGAGAATCTGCGCCCTGATTAGCAAACCCTAGTTTCTCCGCATCCTCTAACCCTAGGCTCTCCATCATCATCCCCTCAACGTTGCGTCGTCTCAAAGCATAAACTTAACATCAGCGACGATATATTTGGTCACTATGTATGATCCTACTTGTCAGTGTCCAAACTATCGCTGTGTTACTTGAGTTCTCTGAACTCCCTGTCTGGCACCTGATGCTAGCTTGCAAGAATAGCACAGAATACCCATATAGGACAAAATGGGCAGCGCATGGCTTTGGACGAACGGATTGGACTTCGCTAGGGAGGAATATTTCTGGATGGCTACGAGTTGGAAAATTCTTGAATTTGACTCGCAAATTGCGCCGTTGATCGACAGCTAGCCTGTCTAGTAGCCAAGATGCGTGGAACCTGTAGATAGATACCACTTGATTTTGACAGTTTATTAGGACTCTGAAGACCTGGATCAGATTAGGAGGTCATGAGCTCACATTGCTGTGTGTCATGAACTCATGATACACGCCTGTGGCCTGTGGGATACTACATAGTTTTTCACGGTTAGCGAGCTAGCAGAACACGTTATATTGGTAGGTGACTTCATGTGCGGAGCAAAGATTGTTTTTTTCTGAAGCTGACTGCAGGCACAAAATGCCGCTGCTGATGCATGGCCAGTATAAAATTGCATGGTTGTTTTGTCAACATTTGTACTCGCTTGACATCAAGAAGATCGAATTGTCATCCGCTTAGGACAAATGGCGAGGTTCGTTGACTCTATGTGATCGACGGTATGTGGAAATCCATTAAACGTAGTACTTATTTATACACGAAAGAACATTTTCGACGTGCATTTTCTCCCAATTGGAATGACACGCGACTCTCCTGCGTGTACTTTTTCAATAGTGCGCATTTAGCTAGGGCGGTACAACTTAACGAGAAACAGAGGCATGGAACGTCCCTAGTCCAAGAGAGACTATTTCTGAAGTTCTCAGTAAAACTGTGCAATAGCTGATGCCGGATGACATATATCCGTAATCCTAGTTTTCTATAGGACAAGTTTCAATTGTATGGAAAAAAGTTCCATCCGACAAAAGAATATTTTTATTACACCGTATTCCCTCCGTCCAGAAATGTAAGACATATTTTGATTGGTTGATTGGTTAAGATAATGCTTTGACCAACAATTACTCTATTAAAATATGATTTATGGTTCATCTAAAAAAATATAGTTTATGTGATACAAAATCATAATCATAGGTAAGTACTTTTGAATATGAATCTAATGATATTAATTTTACGTCATATAAATCACATAGTATTAATGAAGTAATTGTTGGTCAAAATTTTGTCTTAACCAATCAAATACGCTTTACATTTCTGGACGGAGGGAGTATTTATTAGTTTTAGAAAATCTTATAAAATATGTTTTTATAGTAAATTTTATGTTGCATATGTAAAGAAACATTATTGCGATAGTTAGTTTATTATATTTCCACGTTATTCCGATCCTATATCCTTTTTCCATAATTAATCGGTAATGTGTGGCTAAGCACTTCTTTTGAAAGAGTGGAATCAAGCGCTTGATCCGAGCAGTATTTCTGTGTTTTTGATGTGGTATAAGCATGGGCTGTCCACTCCACCCAATGGAATTGCATGTTCTCCCAACATATATACACGGATTTGTATGTACTTATATATCCTCTCGATCCTATCCATCCAGTTAAAGATAGGAGCAGTAGCATCGTCAATGGCATGCATGCTGTGGTTTATTTACCATTTTCTTGCGTGTGCTCCCCAAGAACCAACGAAATATACTCCAACTTGTTGCATACGCACGTAGCTCCTACCACTGTATTATACTTGTACTATATCGTATCCTTGTGGAGCCAGGCAAAGTAAAACTTGGATTGCTTCTTGATCCGGCTAGCAAGAACCGTGTTGAGGTAATAAAGTCTTCCCAAATTAATTACCCTCATTTTGACAAGGGCTTGCGTGGAAACCGAAACAAATTAGTACAGTGTACGTGGAATTAAAAGACCAAATGCCAAGTCGAGAAGTACCTAAACAACCTGTGTGCATGTAGATCTGATCAAGCCACGGAGCCGGTCAGCTATAGCCAGTCACGGTCACAGTCAGGCCAGTCAGTGAGTCAGCTGGTCGGCAGGGATCGCAATGCAACTATATATATGCAAGGTTGACTCGTCATAATTGTAGCTAGCTTAATTAGTCCTGGTTTCTCTGGTGCGGTATCATCGATCGAGCGATCCTGTCGCGTTCACTGAATAACCTCACGCAAGTTGCATGGGAGTAAGTGTTATGTGTAGCTGGACGCGCGTCTGGTTGTGCATGCATGCCGCGCTCAGCTCGATCCAACCGCAGTCAGACGGGCACTGTTGCCATAGCCCAGTTTTCCAGACCCTGCTCTCTATTAAATCCAAATTTCAATGTACAGACTGCTGCGTTCTAAAATAAAAGACGCATACGACTATTCTAAAATTTATAATTAAACGTATAATATTTTAGTTATGTAACATAAAAGTGATATTATTAGATTCGTTTTTAAAAACATTTTCTAATGATATCATTTTTGTATCACATAAATAAAATATTATAGATGTAATTGTAAATCTTAAAATACGTGAGCGTCTTATATTTTAGAACGAACAGAGTATTACATTACATATAAATTTTTATTATAATCAATCAAAATGTGTTCTACTCCCTTCGTTCAAAAATGTAAAGTGTATTTTGATTTGTTAAGACAAGATTTTGATCAATAGTTATTCTATTAATACGTGGTTTATGTGATATAAAATCATAATTATAAGAAAAGTACTTTTAAATACGAATCTAATGATATTAATTTTATGTCACATAAATCATGTATTAATGGAGTAATTGTTGGTTAAAATCTTATCTTAGACGGTTACAATACGTCTTATATTTTTAGATGGAGGGAGTATATTATACAGAACAGGAGGAGTATATACAGCTCCGTGGTTTTGTCAATGGTCGCCGAAGTCGGGCGCTGTGTCCCCACGCCTCTGGATCGATCAGTGAATGTGGCGTGCTGTCTCTGGGCCCGGCTGAGTTCTGCTCGAGGTGCGTATCTCGCGCACCGGGAGAAACTTCCAAGAATGAACAGTACTGAGTTATGGGTAGTTTGCATTGAGTACTGATCGAGGCTGCGAAGTTAAGCTACTACTAACATGAAGTCTAGTCCTGGTCGACTTAACAAACGAACCAGTTAATTAATTCTCTGACGCCGGCTCTAACTAAGGAAAGACAAGGAACGCATCGGAGTGCGCATGGGAGTTGGACCGTCGATCATCTGTCCACATCTCTCACGTGAATCGATGCATGTCATGTTGGCAAGTTGGCATGCAGGTCGACGGTGGATGTTCAGATGTACAATGTGCAGCATGCGCACGTGGTAATCTGAAACCGATCGAGATAGTATGTGTCCAAGTCGAAGCTCCCATCGTCTCAAAAGAAAAAGAGAGAAAAATCACTTTAACACTCCTAAGATTGGACATCGACGTGCACATAATCCTCTGAATTATAAAATCGGACATCCCTTCTGCTCGGAACTTCCGGAACCGGTGCACACGATGCGGTTTTACATGATGGTATTGCCATAATGACGACGATATTGCACACGTGGAGCTTCAGTGAATAAGTTTTCATCTTTTGCCACGTCATCTCAGATCCACATATCATAGATATATTGTATATGTTGTCACCTTGAAGCACCACGTCACCTTGGACCCAAATATCATGCACACTCTTTTCTTTTTGTCATAGACCTACAAGTCAGTTATTGCTTGAAGCGCCACTGTGGCGAAACCACGGGCACCATGCCCACTAGGGCCGCTCGGTCAGCAAGAAAGAAGGAAGAAGCGCTACTATATCTAAATTTTCTTAGATCTCAGTCACTTTTCTAAGTTTTTGATCAACATTTAACCATCCTAATCTCTATGTCACCTCGTATATAACTTACGGACAAATATGCAGTAACATTTTGCTAAACTGGACACTTTCAACTGTAATTTTATGTTTAGTGATGTGCAAAATTAGATGACTGAAATTTACAAATTTTTTAGACAATTGAGAAATAGCAAAAGTATAATGAGAAGTCTGGGGTCATTTTCAAAACCGGTGCACACTTAACTCTCTAAGGCGGTTTTGTGAAATTTAACGGTGTTATGGTTCCAAGTATAATGGTGTCATTGCTTTTTTACAAGTATTTTCTCCATTTTAAAGGGGATTAACAACAATTCATCGGGGTTAATTGACCCTCGTAACTCGGATCTGCCCCTGTGGCAGTGTTGTTACAAGATACTCCCTCCGTTCACAATTGTAAAGCGTGCACGGAATTTTAGGTTTAACTTTGACCAACAATTAAACCAATACTATTGAATTATATGACATAGTAGTGGTATCATTGGATTCATATTCAAACATATTTTCAAATGGTATCACTTTTGTATTCTATAATTCAATATCAATATTATTGGTTTAATTATTGATTAAAATTGAACCTAAAATTTTGTGCACGTCTTACATTTGTGGACGAAGGGAGTATCAGGTGTTGCGTCATGAAAGCCATACATATATTGATCGAAGGGCCGTACCTTTCGTCTCGAAGAGCCGTGTGGCCGCGTGCTTCTGTACAAATGGCAGCCAATTTATCTGTTTCAGGAATCAGGAGCCGGTGAGCCTGGCCGTGGATTACCTCACAACCACGGCCTGCAAAGCTTATCCGGTCTGACTTTGTTTTGGAAGCATTGCTCGTTCTCTTCCCATTGGAGTTTACCTCACGCATCAAAGCTATACGTACCAGTGCATAGAGCATTGAAGCATTGCCTCATCATTATCAACTAACTTGTATTCTAGAAACCGGCTTGCGTCCTAGATTCCATCCACTATTAATCTCCTTTTCTTTCTTGTCGAAGTCTCAATACTGCTGAACATTCTGCTGTTTCGGTCAGATACCAAGATTCGCACGAAAGGAATCGTATTTTACATTTACCTAATTAACATCTGAGCTGAAAATTCGTGTACATTACATCGTAACGATGTGATTACACATGTCTAAAGATCAATACTTATATAAGAGAGCAGATCTTGAACTTCAGAAGAAGAAAAAAGGACAATCTAGAATCTACTAATACTTCAGAGAAAAACGGTAGGTTATGATAATCTCTTCTGTCTAATAAGCATTTGTCTATCTTATTGTTTGGTTATCGAGCTTTTTTCTATTTATATGATCATGTTTTCAATCATAAAATAAGTTTGACACTTTGACACAACACAGTTCAGCAACTGAAACTGAACCGTACGAAACCACGATCGTGGCATTTTGCTCGTGTAGTTCCTAAATAACTTGCTCCTCATACTTGATCAAACAGTGTATTTTTCTTTTGCGAGAAAAACAGTGGAGTGCAATATTGTTTTTCCTCTATTATTTTTCCGTTTTGCTAGCCCTGCCTCTCTCCCCTGTCATAGTACCACTCCACTTTAGTTTTTCGGCTGTTGCTAAGTGTATCATATACATATCGTATCACATCACCATATCAGGTCAGGTGCATGCATGCAATTATGGGCCGCTTTCCGTTCCATTCCATGGGGATCAGATAACTCCCGGAGCTTTTCGCACTGAGGCAGATGCTGCTACATGCATGCACCTGGAGTGTGTGTAATCTGTAGCACACATCGCAATCTCTTACCACATGAAAGCACCAAAACAAGAGAGTCAAATTGCGATATGTAGCCACGAAATTGACGTCTCTTCAATTACATCACAACTAGGGAAGAAGGAGCTAGACAAAGAGTTCCAAATATAACATAACATTGCTTTTCTGGCATGTACTTGATGTCTAGCTAGGGCACAATTATTACTGTTTCGTATACACTTGCCATGACAAAAAGAAGACCAATTTACGGTAAATTAAGCAAGATTAGATGGATGATGTGTATGAGAAAAAAACAAAAACAAAAAACAAGAGAGATCAAGAGATCGAGAGCTCTAAGCTACCATGAACACCCGGGTGAATTAGCAAGCAAGCATGGAGCAAAAACGCTAGCAAGCTAGGTCAGCGCGAAGTCTATCCATTGCTTCTTGAAAACTACGTGTGGTGGAGACGCCGCCGCTACGGCGTCCCTAGATCTCTTGGTCTTGGCGATGTAGCCGTCGTGCAGCTCCGGCGCCGCCGCCGTGAGCAAGTCGACGCCGAAGAGCCGGATCGCCTTTACGGGGGCCGGCGCGGCCACCGCGTTGACGAAGGTGCTGGTCTTGGGCCGGAGCTTGCAGTCGACGAATAGCTGGTTGCCGGCGGAGCGGTAGAACCCGACGGCGTCGCCGGCGCGCAGACCCTTCTCCTTGACGAAGCGGCTCCACCCCTTGGTGAGCACGTAGCTCTGGCTGCTGTTCCAGTACGAGTAACGGAACCTCCACACCTTCCCGGCGGCGTCCTCGAAGTTGAGCAGCACGCCCTTGTACTCGCCGGAGGCGGCGGCGGCGGCTGCCGGGAGGTGAAGCGGGAAGTGCTTCTCCGCGTGCTGCTTCGGTATCACCAGCCGGTTCAGCTTCCCCACGTCGCTAGGCGTGACCGTCTTCTCGAAGAGGTGCTCGCGCGCCACCGCAGAGGAGGGCGAGGGAGGCGAAGACGAGGAGGCGGGGTTCTGGGGAGGCGACGGGGAGGCCGCGGCGAAGGCACGCCTGTTCTGCGCGAGCTCGTCGTCGTAGGTGTGCTTGCGGAGCATGTCGACGACCTCGGCCTTGGACCGGGCGGCGAGGAACCGGAGCTCGGCCGCGTCCTCCAGGTCGGAATCGGCGAGCGGGCGGAAGTTGGTGACGGCGTCGCGGCCGCGGAACCGCTGCGCCGCGGTGTCGTAGACGCGCGCGGCCTCGGCCTCCCCCGTGAACGTGCCGAGCCACACGCGCTGGTGCCGCTCGTAGATCTGAGCGCCCCACCGCCCGTTGGGCTGCGGCACCACGCCCTTGTACCTGGACGACGGCAGCCTCCCGCCGCTGCCGCGCCCCGCGCCGCCGCCTGAGTCCGCCTCCGCACCGGGCTCCGCCGCGTCCATCACCGCGCTCGCCCCGCTGCCCACGCACTGCAGCGGCTTCTTGATCGCCGCCGGCGCCGGCGCCTTCTTGCCCGCCGTGGAAGCGCCGCTGCTCGCGTCGTCCACGAGGCAGCTCGTGCTGTCCATCCGATCACTGAGAGAGAAGAGATGCTTAGAGAAAGAGAGTCGTAGCTAGCTCAGCTTGGCTAAAGCTGTGTGGAAGCGGTGGGAAGAGGGAGAAGCCACGAGGATGTGTGTGTGATATATAGGATGTCACTGTGAGTGTAGCTTAGTGCATACCAAGCCACGCTATGTATAATACTATTTGTACACATGAGCATATGGTCTTGTTGTTGTCTTTTATATATGTGAAAATGAATACATAGTATCGTTTCTGTTTATGAATGCATTACTGATTTTTAATGGATTATATATGTATATGTCATGGCATCATGCAGGGAGTGTCTCATGGGCTTGTGCCGGTGTGGGTCAATTACTCAAGGGAGATGATGTGATGATGCACCCATTGGCCATGCATGTGGTATGGTAAATTTGTCGTGTCATCTTGCAGTTTTTCTTGTGTGTTAACTGTTTTTTTCTTTCTGATAATTAACTTGGCTTTCGTGGGAGGAGAAAAGTAGTAGTGCCTGGAAGTGGATCGAAGCTGAACTACTAATTCTTCGGCGTTTATGCCACAGCCCACAGGTAATATGTTGTGTGCCGGTCTCTGATAGTAAACTGTGATGGCGATGGTGTGGTAGAATTTTCTGGAAGTTCTAGATGGGATATTACTATTATGCATGTCTACGTCGACAGTTTTCTCGATTCCTATTATCACTTGACTATTCAACACTATACATACTACTATCTTCTACTTATCTCTTTCCAGAAATATCAGGTGCACTTTACTTTGAAACTAAGAAGTACTAGACAACTTTCCACGCGATTGCGCGATGCGACGTGTAGTGCTACTTGTTATGCATTATATACTTCAAAGTATCATTGACATACATATAGTATCCTCATGTTCTAATGGTAGATTACATAAGCTCAGTCCAAAATATATCTAGATTTTAAATAGTCTTTTGGTTTTGATAAAGACCCATGTTTTCACATCATCGAGTATCCGAAATACATCCAATCTTTTAGGCAAAGTTTTGCACGTTTGTTGTTGTCCTGGACGTCTAGTGACCTGCAAATTTAGAATAAATATGCTGGAGGTGTTATTTTTAACACATTAAAAGAAAGTAGCAACATAATTAATATATTTCAAAGTAGCAATAGGCGAAATTTATGTCCTGAGACTATAAGATGATTGTTTCAATTTTAATTTAACTATTGTATGAAGCAATTGAAATAGAAAAGAATAGTCAACAGGTTACATAGGTATCATGCGAACTAATTTTTGTTTTTATTAAAAGTAACCCCAACCTTCTAATTCCACTTTTAGCAGTAAATAAGAATGCCAGCAAAAAGAATCAAGCCTTATATGAACTTTTTCATACAATTAAGGGATATTTATGCTATAATGATAGAATTAAAAAATTATACATGTGTAATTTCACTAATCACGGCTAAAATTTGTGTGCGAAAAAATTGGCAGACCACCTATAGATGGACCACCATTTTAAGTTTCCTGATCCATGTGTGCATCAAAAACTAACCTAAAACATATGATCAGATCCTTATCGAAGGGAATATGTCCATATTTTTGCGTTCTGAACCCAACCATAAGAATGTGAATTCTTCAGAGCACGTATTATAAATTCTCATTGAAATAATTAACCGCTACGTAAAATTAGCATTATTTGCCCCGGCAAAAGGCATGTACATGATCGTCAGTTTGTTTATTGATATCTTCTTATCTATGTTTGTTGACATACATTTGAGCTGAACTTCTCAGCAATGTTACATCAATGTGAATAAAAACTATCTCTGTCA
Organism: Stipa capillata; assembly: GCA_019208055.1. NCBI lineage: Eukaryota > Viridiplantae > Streptophyta > Magnoliopsida > Poales > Poaceae > Stipa > Stipa capillata. The sequence goes on along the minus strand of JAGXJF010000992.1, from coordinate 360,780 downwards.
CATGATATTTTAGATAACTTGGCTGTTCAGCTTCTCCTATGTGTAACACCATTTCTGTTCTTCCGCTTTGAGCTATCGTTTAGTTGTCGTGGAAACAACCAAAAGGGTTCTTAAACCAAACATTCTGAATAGCAGTAAACTGCTAAACTCAATTGTCTTATATGTCTAAATGCGACGATGAGATTTCTTGTGTCGAAGTGCAACTAAAATATAGGGAAACAACGAACTAACTACCCACTATGTGACATTCGTTGGATAAAAGCAGCACTAATCCCCGATTATTTTCATCTGCGAGCAGCTGAGCACAATATGGAAATCCATAAAAAGAATGTTAAAATTTTGATACATGGGTGAAGAGAGTAATACAGCTGTTATGTGTGGCTAAACAAAAGAGCTTCTGCACTCGGTAATAGGGGAAACTATAAAAAAAAATCAGCTGTAGTGAGGTAACACTTTGAAATGAAATAAAATTTCTTCCTTTTTGGCACATAAGAACATTGAATATTCTAGTAGCAGAGTGAATAAAATGAACACACCGTATAGGTCCAATCTAACAGGAAAGCACAGAACAGTAAGCAGCTCCATAGGTTGAGAACTCTGCAGAGGAGCTTGAGCATGACTGCTATGAGCAATGGCAATCAGGGAGAGAAGGGATTAGGAAATTACCACTTGTTTACAACAAACAGTAATAGCCTTCAATCATCAGAAATATACTGGCTTATTTCAATAGCATGCCATTAAGTGACAGTGTCAGATAGGGAAATCTTAGTGCAACGTAAGGTGGTGAATTTACATTGAATTTACATAACAGAAGGCGGTGAATTTACATTAGGATCCTACAGATACATACATTCAGGAAAAAAATATGTTGTCCGATGGGGAAGAGGAAAGTCCAAACGATCAATTTTGCTTCTTTACCAACTCACTAAAATGTAAGGTGGGTATTCAATACATATGCATAACGAAAGAAAAGGAACAATGGTTGTGTAGTCTAATAGGTTAAGAGATCCTGCAAAACGAAATAAACTGAACCAGGAGCTTGTTTAACCTGCATTTTAATAAAACTTGCGCAGATTAGTTCTAAGAAACACTATATCACCAATTGCATTCTAGAAAGTTGCAGCCTTGGTACTTAACAGAGGATGAAATCAAAGTGTATAATATTCTGCCATTTCATCTCCAAGGTGGGTATATTCATTGCATATGCATAAAAAAAAGAGAGAAGAACAATGGTTGGTGTAGTCTAATAGATTAAGACATCATGTAAAACAAAATAAACTGAATCAAGGCCTTCTTTGACCTACAAATTAATAAGATTTGATCCCGGATTGGCTCTAATATACACTATATGCATTGATAGTATTGTAGAAAGTTCCAGCCTCCGTACTTAGTAGAGTAGGAAGTCGACGTATATTTTTTCTGCTATGTCATCTCCAAACTAATTGGGATCAAAATCGTTAGGACGGAAACCAAGCATCACGTCACTTTCCTCGCAGCATCTCAAGCATTTTCGTAGCATCAAACCTAAATTTTGGTTGTAAACCAGAGTTAGCAAATGTCAAATTTCTAGTCGTCTCTCCTAACGACCAAAAGACCGAGAAAATGAACTAATGCAGCACCTTGAGATATTGCAATGCGATGGGGTTTTATATATTTTTCCATTTCCCCTGCAGCTCGATCAATGGGGTGTTAATTTATCACACAAAGGCAAAGGTCGAACACCTGAAAGGCGCTGGCATGCTGGCAGCAGCAGGGCCAGTGGTCTGCAGGCAATCAGAAGATGTGACAGTCAGTAAGAAATCAAGAAAGGAAAAACAAATCCTTGAACTGAAATAAAGGTTGCAGGAGATGGATACCGTGGAGAAAACGATGGTGAGTCTCGACGCAGACCATTAGGATGGTCACCGCACTCGAGTGCTATCCCTTGTCGGTGATCAGTGGCCTCCGCCGCCGCCACCACTTAACCTCTGGTCCCGGTTCGGCCATACGACAGTGGAGCAGCACGGAGGAGGACGCGGCACGACGCAGCGCGCCGCGCCAAGGAGAAAGAGGGGCGGAGCTGGACTATGGGGAGGAGGCGATGGCTGTGATGTAGGGAGGAGAAGAGGAGGAAGGAGCTGGAGCGCAGCAGCAGGGGCGGGGCGTACGGAGGAGTAGGAGCTCGGCGATACGTCGTCCCGGTCCGCGGCGCTGCGTCGTCCCGGTCCGTGGCACCGCCTCCAAGGCCGGGGAGGAGAAGGGCGGCACGCAGTCAAGTAGATCGGCAGATGGGACGGAGTGACAGCCAGGCGAGTGAGAGGACGAAGCGGCCAATCGGTGGATGCAGCGGGGCGGCGGCCAGGCGAGTGAGAGGACGAAGCAGTGCATCGAGGCAAAGGAAGAGGGGATCCGATCTGAGACCTCGATCAGACGGTAGCAATCTGTTGGATGCGGTCTGAGAGGATTAGATCGGACGGCCTGTTATGCACAACGTGGACCAATCAGAAGGCTCAAATCCCAGCTACTTTTATATATAGAGATATAGGATGTATTAACATGGGTGTATCAATGTTCTAAAAATTGGACCAGTAGCTTGTGCAAAATATATAAATTGATTATGCAAAAATAATGTTGTTATAATTATCTTGCGAAATTCTCTTACGGTGTATATCTTTTGCTATTTTTGATAGCATATAAAAACTGAAAAATGACAATCAAAATCTTGTATTGATGATTGTGAAAAATCTCGACACGTTTTATGACTTCGGACGGAGAGAGTAACAAGTACACGAGAGTAGTCCAATCAGCCTAGCTTATCTTTTAAGATATTATTTATGCTTAGTTAGCTAGACACCAGTACTATATGCCACTAGTAACGATAATGCATTGACCAAACATAAACGAAGTCGACGATCCATCCGATTGTAAATATATATGTTAATCCTTTATGATATTTTCACTGAAGTCGGCTCTGTTGGATTCTAGCATGCATGCAATCGTTTCAACAAAGCATGGATGGATGTATGAATCACTTTGCAACTAGTTGACAAATGACAAGACATAAAGTCTCGTTTCTAAAAGAAAGACAAGTCATAAAGTCCATATAAACTCGTAATAAGTTAAGAGATAAGTTGACTTATAACTTAGTCTACTTAGTTTGCAATTGTTGAACTATGTTGTGTTATACTTATTTTTTAAGTTATTATATATCAGTTCATAAAAAGTTTATTGCGCTTATTTACAAATCAATGTTGTCCTCTCACATTTCATCTTACATGTTCCGCGACAAAAATAGGGAGCATATGTCAATTTGCAAATTGTTTAAAAACAAGTAGATAATCAAATACTTAATTTTCTAAAAACAGTTTAATATAATAAGATTATTATAATCTATCTTAATGCTAAACGGGGCCTCAGCGTGTGCTGATTGTGCCCTAGCCGGATATACATGAGGCGAAAAAATTATCAGGGCATGATTTAATCTGGTACGGTTTTTTTTTACAGAAGAGTTTGTTTTTTAAAGAAAAATGGTTAGGTTCGTTCCTACGTATGTGGTCGCTTGTGCTGTCATGTAACCATGCAAGTAGACGGGGAGCAGGCGGTAGAGTAATTGCAACAGACGACTTGGTACAGGACTTGGCTCTCCCAAAGTCTCGAATTAATCGAGTATAGTATAGAAAGATCGTTGAACTATATAAAAGCATAAGAAAGACTGCATCCAGGGGCCTAGCAAATTTAATTGGAAACAGAGACTTTCTTGCATGGATCGACAACGAGCGAAACTAACCGGTGGATTAATTTCCTCCAGGGGATCCATCGGAAGCTGTCGACCAATGGCATATAGCTCCACCTCTCCTAGAAGTATCGGCTAATTTTGTGGTCATTTCATTCTCGCCTGGAAACGTAATCAATATTGTAGAACATATACATTCCATAAAAAGATGCTTTAACAAAAAACGTCGATGAAAATGCACACCCACAATAGGCTTGTCGTACGCTGAGAACCATTTTGTTGCACCTGGTTCGTTCGTACAAGCATCTTCCTTGTACTTCTACACACATGCATGGTCCCTAGCTGCATGACTAGCTTCGTGCGGAACACTGCTAGGTCCTAAGAAAAGTGCACGAGCTATAAGAAATTAACCCGAGGTTCACAGAGATCAGTTTAACAGGCCAGACCTATGAAGCATCAACAAGTGTACGTAATTTCAGGCCACTGCCTTTTTGACAAAAAAGAAGGTTCAGGCCACATGCCAGTAATTGCGCATATACGCGTCATGGTCAGGGAAAATTATCTGAGTTGCATGCACCATCAGTCCGGCATGTGGGCGCGCGACATGTGCCATGGGACCTGCCCTGCCGATGCGCGCGCGCGCAATGGAGACGAAGGGAAGAAAGAAACAGAGAGAGCGAGGCCACAGGGGATTGCCACAGGGGATTGCAGTGCCGGACCTAAAGGATGGTCAGGGTGAGATTAGATCCACCCTAAAAACTTATATTGATTTATATACCATAGTCTAAAAAGAAGAAAAAATATAACTTCTATTGATCCACCTAAAAACAATTATATCAAATTATCTCACTTTTACTTAAAATTATGAATCTGTCACTAACATGTGATGTGTGTGGCCTAGCCAGATATAGGCGACGATCGAGGAGGCAGGCGCGCGAGGGAGCCGCGTGGTTTTCACATGAAGCCCGGGGCCACGCCGTGCCACGGATCCCTCAGTTCAGGTTCAGCCGGTGATCTAGCTACCTATAGCAGCAGCCACGGTGCCCATCCACCTGACCTACACTGTAGCACCCTGCCATGCGCGAGCGCGCACACACTCTCTCCCTCCCTCCCTCTAAATTTTTTGATTGAATTGCTGGCGATTTCGATGGGTTTCTTTAACTAAGAGGCCGGACATGCGTGCCAGGATAATCTAGAAAAAACAGAAAGGGCATTTTTCCTCGTAGGATGTATAGGATCGATCAGCGTAGCTATATAGCTTTGCTTTCAGCAAACTGCACGGATCGTTCTGCGTGGGTTTGTCGATGGATCGATGATGGTGCACGGTATACTAGATTATTTGGCGCGCGCGTGGGTGACGACTGCAACTTCCTATTTCGCGTGTGCGTCGAAAGTTGCAAAGTGGCCTGGTCGTGCCGCTTTCTATCCATTTGACCTAAATGTGTCATGACCTCATTAGCTAGCTCGCCCCGTTCAGCCTCTTCCTTTTTATACAGGTTACACGCAGGGGGAGAGAGAGAGAGAGAGAGAGAGTACAGAAATTCTGGTATGAGAGAGGCCGGCCAGTGGTGACATAAAATATTTCATGCAGAGACGATCCACAGCCATCCTTATCTCTCGTGTCCAGCTCACATCTTTCTGTGATTCTTCCACGGGTGCTACATAGTTTATGCAATCATCTTTTGTTATCTGCGTGTGATTCCTCTAACTCGAACATGCTTACCTCATATACTACCGTAAGTATTATGTCTCCAAAAATACTCATCTTTAATTTATCATCGACGGTGGAATATATCCTCACCACATATCAATATCTCATCTGCAACTATGTGCAACAACCCGACGTATGTCGATCGTATCACCAAAAGGGCATGCTTTTATTGGGAGATTACGTCCTTTTAAGTGCCTGCTTACTCATCCTTCGGTTGTTACATGTCACTAGATATATATATTTATATATTTTCTCGATCCCCAGCTGGGTTTGTTTAACATGTACACATGCACGTGCATGCGTGCGCAAGCATGCACTAACCCCGTTCTTAATTGGAGATTGCAAGATCCGGCGTCTGTTAATTCCGGGGGTTTATCCAACTGATGTGGCACTTTACAGGCACTCCTTTGATTATATAAAGGCTGTGTTTGTTCGATAGATAGATAGATCGATATGGCAAAGATCGAAAGACATGATCGATCAGGTAGTTGGATTTCTTTCCAACGTACGTCGGCACATGATGATCATTCTGCGCATATTTTAACTTGGCCGTGACCAGGTGATTTCCTAAGACGTTCTTTTGACCAATTAATGGGGATGCTTCTGCTGTCCACGCATGATTCGTCAAACTATCTCAGTATGATCAGTAAGGTAAAGTGATTTTTTTGGAAGAGTCTATCTGGAGATCGATCACGTGCTGGTCTTATATGGCGACCGGTCAGTGACCGAAGGAGGGGAGGAGGAAGAAAGGGAGGAGGAAAAAGAGGAGAAGAAAGAAGAAGAAAGAGAAGGAGGGGAAGAAGGTGAGGAGGTAGAAGGGAGAGGCTGATCGGGATGATGACAGACGGCACGTGACGAGCTAGAAGGTGATAGCGACCACGACCGCTGGCACCCCTAGGGAGTTAACTGGTGGCTAGACGGGTAACACTGTGTCCCTAGGATTAGAGGTATGGCCTGACCGGGATGTCGGCCCCTACTTGCCTCCGGTAGTGGTGGCCGGCTAGACCTGGCAATACGATGGTGGGGGAGCAAGAGGAGAAAGAAGGAAAAAGAAGAGACGGCCAAGTGATGGTGGGAGAGGGGGCAGCCGGCGAGGCAGCTACAAGGGAAGGGGGAGACGGTGGTAACGGTGAAAAAGAAGAGAGGAGGAAAGCAATAGTAAGAGAGGATTTATTGTCTGATAGAGCTATTGGGCGACTGATCGCCCTCCAGACCTGTTTACTGTTCGTGTCTACGTAGCATAGTTATAGATAATCCAAGTACCATATGAAGTTTTAAGACCGTCGTAACCATAAATTTACTAGATGGCAGCCAGTATCGCTCATCTCTTTTCTTAGTCTATCCTATAGTCAAGTGGATAACTTCCACACATGCATATGATACCGGCCGGCCGGGATGCCATAGTTTTAATTGTTATCTTCACGGAGGAAAAGGCGTTCAAGCTAATCCCATAAAATGCATATGTAATGATCTTCAGGAGATATGCTTGCATTGGTAAATCAATAAAATTTCAACACATGGCTAGCTTCATGATGTCGATCGCAGTACGTCGTCATCACAACCATGGTCGCTCTGAATTGGACTATACGGTGATGCCAACTTTGTCAATATGCACGGGGTAGCTATAGCAAGGAAATACTAGTAGGATGCGTGCATATATGGCTGCGAAGACAATCTGTTGTCTCATGCACGCTGCAGGTTGCATGTGGACTTTAGGTATATATTCGTCCAGCTACCAAGACGTTAGTTAATTTGACGTCGCAAGAAACTATGCATATTCGCCAACTTTGAATTCCGGTATCGAATGGCCGGCCGTTTGATACCGGAAGGAACTATGCAAGTTACGTCAGGTCATTGCATTGACCTGCAATTAAAGTTGGAGTAAACACCACATAACTCCTAGCTAGATACTTCCTCCGTCCACAAATATAAGGCTTGCACGGAATTTTAAGTTCAATTTTAATAAATAATTATGCCAATAATATTGAATTATATAATACAAAAGTGATACTATTTAAAAATACGTTTAATCCAATGATACTACTATTATGTCATATAATTTAATAATATTAGTTTAATTGTTAGTCAAAGTTAAACCTAAAATTCCGTGCACATCTTACATGTGTGGATGGAGGGAGTGTACAGTTGCATGAGTGTGACTCGGTCAAGATAGACCCTTCAAAAGTTATTCCAATTAGTTTTGCAGTACTGCTACTAGCAGTAGTTGATCTTGACCTCGGGCACTGTGTGGTTACAAGTCTAGAGAGCAAAAATATCAGTGTAGTAATGGTAAGACCGTTTCAGTGTTTCATCCCTCAAGTATTGGTGTTTTACGTGAGCTTGGAGATCGCAAGTGGTGATTAAGTGCGAAATGTGCAATGTAAAAATATATGTGGCGGTGGCAGATTGATCGAGTATAGGTTCGATTCGATCGATGGACTCTGTGTGTACATGGTGAGGGCCGCAGAGTTCATTCTTCTTACAGCACAATATTTACTGACAAGTCGTGATAATTAAACATTCTTCTTACAATATTTTCTGACAAGTCCTGACAATCAAACAAGTCGTTCTTACAATAGTTACTGACTAGTCGTGCTAAACATATCAAAGGGCCAAATGCTGATCGATCTCCAGCGAAACGGCGTGGTAACTTTGCTCTCTCCCTCCGGTTCTTTAGGTCGCATTTTTCAAATTTTGACAGAGACTTGCTTAATCATCTTTTTCATGCACATGATGTTGTTGCGATTCTAAAACTGAAGATATCATCTTATCCGCGGGAGGATTGTGTGGCCTGGTATATGGAAAAAACTGGTTTATTTTCTGTTAAAAGCGCCTACCGATTGGCCTGGAATAATACTTCAATAGCTCAGTATTCTGATGCGATAAGTAGCTCAAGCAATGGTGATTGCAGACTCTGGAACATGTTTTGGAAAATCAAGATCCCACCTAAGTTGAGGACTTTTGCCTGGTGTCTGGCCCATGACAGTTTGGCTACAAAGGAAAATAAATGGAGACGAAACTTGGAGAATAGCAAGACATGTTCAATCTGTGCAACAGCAGATGAAAATAGCTTTCATGCTGTCATTTCTTGTACTAAAGCCCGTACCCTCCGTGATGGTATGCGTGAGTTTTGGAACCTTCCTGAGGAGAAGTTACTGACATATACTGGGAGGGATTGGCTGCTCATCCTTTTGGACACCCTAACGGAGACTACGAAGTCCCATCTGCTGCTGGTGTTATGGCGTTCATGGTATCTGCGCAATGATGTAATCCATGCTAAGGGAGATGCTTCTGTTGATCAGTCGATAAATTTTCTTCAAGCTTTCATTGAACCCCTAACCCCTGGCAATTCTGTGGTGTACTCTGACCGAGGCAAAGCACCGGCGCTAAAGGAAATTGATTCGGGCAAGGAGTCGTTCAGGCGCCTGCAATGGAATCTGCCTGAAGAGGGTCAAGCCAAAATCAATGTTGATGGGGCCTACTCACCAGATACGGGCAAGGCCTCTATTGGAATTATTGCTCGAGATTGTCGTGGTCTGGTATTGCTTGCCTCATGCAGAATGATTGATCAATGCTCTGATGCTACAGAAGCTGAGGCACTTGCTCTTCTTGAAAGATGTCGTTTAGCTGTGGAATGGATTCATATGCCAGTGATTTTTGAATCAGACTGTTTGATGGTGGTGAAGGGGGTGAATTCGCCAGACTTGCAGCGCTCAATTTGGGCCCCAATTATGCATGATATCAGTACCACGTTAAGTACTATTCAGGCGACGCAGGTGCGTCATGTGAAGCGGGATTGTAACAAAGTAGCTCATGAATTAGCTAAAATGGCTAAGGATTCTAGCCGATGTGCGGTGTGGCGCTTGCATGCACCAGCTGGCATCACAGAAATTCTAAATCACGAATGTAAATGCTAGTGCATAAGTTAATACAATCCCCTTTATTCTCAAAAAAAAATTGACGGTGTACACTAGGCATGCGTCGTAAGAGTAATTAATTTACCAAGTTGAATCACCATGCCACGTTGCTCCTAACACGGCCATTTCAAGCAAGGAACAACAGTTGGTTGGTTAGTACTTATATGATCGAGCCATGCATCCGTGATGTATGTGCCTCTCCATTTTTATCCCTGGTCAAACTGAACTACTAATCCCTTTGCTCGTAAAGAAAACAATCACAGAGCACATGAAACTCTTTTTGGACATGGAGCACATCAATCTCGAAACTCGTGGGCGCGTTAGAGAATCATGAGACGAATTTTCTGGATATATGACGCATCACAGTGCAATTACTGTGAATGTGATGGGCCTAGATGTAGTTCACTGTGCCTGGCCTAGTGCTACCACGCGATCTGCTGCTTGGAAACGGGACCTCACCATCAGGCGGGTAACAGTTTCGGCTGTCCGAATCACAGCCTGCACAACGCTGTTCGGTCGAGGAAAGGCCATCTTTTGGGCCCGGTTTGCTCCAGGCCAGCGCCGTTGTACGCGATTACGCAAATGCAACGATACGTGCAATTTTTGGGTTCCGCAATGGTCGATTCCTCGGAGTGGAATCAGAGTTCTCGCAGCACTTTGTTTTACGGCAGAACACCTGCTAAACCTAAACGATGGCCCCGATGCTGCCACTGGTGAAAAGAATTACTAGATGGGAGAGAGATAATTTCGGTGCTCAGTACAATAACAACAACAACTACTACTACTAAGCCTTTTATTCCAAGTAAGTTAAGTAGGCTAGAGATGAAACCCAATAAAAAATTCATAAGCCAAAAGATAAAAGAAAAGGACTTAGAAAAAAATTATAGTTCGGGCATATGGATCGCTAATTTCCGCGCGGTCCTATTTAGAGACAAATCCTTAGATACATTTCAATCTTTTAAGTCTCTTTTTACTGCCTCCTCCTATGTCAACTTTGGTCGTCCCCTGCCCCTCCTAATATTGTCGATAGATCTTAAAATACCGCTATGCACCAGTGCTTATGGAGGCCTCCGTTGGATATGTCCAAACCATCTTAATTGATGTTGAACAAGTTTCTCTTCAATCATTACCTTAGGAGACAGCAGCACTGACGGGCGCAAAATGGCAATCGCTCACGGGTTTGGAGCCCGTCAGTAACCTCCTGTCAGTGGAAGTTCTACTTCCACTGACGGGCGGAGGGCCCGTCAGAAAAATATATATTTCACTGACGGGTGTATCTTGCCCGTCAGTGAAGAGCCTGCCAGCGCTGCCCGAGTGGCAGCCTGAGGGGACTTTCACTGATGGGCGGTAAATCTTCGCCCATCAGCGGTATATGTTTCCTCTGACGGCTACATGGAAGTTGCCCGTCAGTGAAACTATTTTCATACATTTTTTTAAATAGATAATATGAAGCAATAATATTCATATCTGAATATAGCAATTAGTATCACAAATATTAAGCATATATAGTAATTAATATCACAAATATTAAGTACATTCAAGCTAATTTACAACGAATTAAAACGACAAACAAATGAATTTAACAATGTTTATTCTCACTAGCCCTACTCTACGTCTATGACGCTTGGCTAGTACTTCCAGTGCGGAGGTAAGCGGGTAATTGGAATCCCGCGTAGAAATCACCGCTTGGCCGAATGACTTCCTTATTGATAACGTACGCGAAGGTCTTCTGGATGCGAGCAAAGTCCTTCCTCCAGTCGTACTTACCGTCGGCCAGGTCGTGTATGAAATTATTGAATTGATTCTGGCTCTATTGCGGGTTGTGGGATATGACGAACGCGTCTATGTGAGCGCAGACGTAGTACTCACATGTCACGCTACCTTCCGGCTGTTGCCTGCAAGGGAAGTTGAATTTATGGATCAGTTTTTTGCTCTTGCTTTCTGCTCCTCCCCCTCGCAAGTTGTATTCCCAAAAGACGGCTTCCAAAACTTCCTTAATTCTTGAGTAGTCCCGCTTGGCACTTCTTTGGGAATCAAAATAGTATATCATTCTAGAAGGCTTGTGGATGACAATGAGGATCCAGGGGTCGCTGCGTAAAAGGTAACGAATGAATATAAACAGATGGGGATACGTGCTTAAGAAAAGCAAACTAGGGACGGTTGTAAGTAACTTACGGGGGGTTGTAGGGCATGAGTACGTAGTCCTTGTCCTTATGGTATATCAATGCCTCAGTGAGAAAATTTATTAGGACCGGCTTCGCTTCTCGTATATAGTAGTCGTTCATGACGACCGGATCCATTATTCCAAAAGCGCAGTTGGGTAGACACCTACACTCTTGGGCTTGGTGAAGCGCTCACAGCCTGACGAGCATGGTGTCGAGCCAGAAGAGGTTGAACAAATTAAAGATATCTTTAAAATTGATGTCGAAGGTGTCATACTGCCTGTCCAGGAAGAAACCGTAATCTTTTGGCACCTCAACTTTAAAGTGTAGCTCATAATCATCCCAATTCCGTAACCTCATCATGATTGTGTCATGGAGAAATTTCATCTGTGCGGACAACTTCTGCACCTCATCATCTGGGAGCAAGGACTCACCTGCCTCGTACACTACTCGTCGAGGCTTCTCAACAGTTTCGGCAGATGTCTGGAAGGATAAGGCTTTTCTCTTGCTTTCCTTGCTTGCCTCCTTCGCAGCGGTGCCGCCCCATTTGTGTGTTCTTTTTCTTTTCCTCTCCGGCTCTGGAGAGGAGGCCCTCTTGCCTCCTGTCAACGCTTCGCCCACTGCGGCATTGAGCGTGCTTGGAGATACAACCGTCTTTCCTGCTGCCTTCGGGTCATGGCGATGCTTGGAACGTCTTTCACGGGTGACGAGTCCTTCTTGGGTTGCTCCTCCTCCTAGCACGGAAGGATCGTTGTGTGTTGCTGCTTGGCAAGATAGTCATCCCGATCATTGAACGAAACGGGCGTACGGCACAGGCCGAGCAGAGACAGGTCGGCTCCGGTTGATGGAGAGGGGATGGTTGACGTACTAGGAGAGGACACCCCGAGGATAACTATCTGACTCTTCGACCACAGGATGGAGTACCCCTTGGAGTCTCCCAGCTTCGTGACATCCTCTTCAGGGGCGACAGGGACTGCAATGTCACTGAACTCGGCGACGACGCGGTCCACCTGCACCCTTGCCATGTGGGAAGGTATAGCAGTGTTGTGGCATGTCGCGCCCTCTACTGTTGGGAAGACTAGGCCGTGTGCAACCGTCTTCTTCACGCCGGGCAAAGGGATAGTGAGGTGGCATTTTGTGGGGCCCTGCATAATAAACAAATATGTCGTACCCATTGTTATCCGCACAATGCTGTGAATTAGAGCCCTCAAACAAGTGACTCAAGGTGGAGACGAAGCTTACAACGATGTCTTCGACAGGACTTGGTGACTTGGGGGCGACGTCGGAGGCTGAGGTGCAGCTACTCCATCCAGCAGGATAGGAGCCCTGATGTCCATGAGGATGCACAGGTGGACGAGATGCATCGCGGGCGTCGTAGCCTCTAGACTCTAAAAATTGTTGTGCCGCCAGCTTGCCAGCCTCCTGGGCTGCCCTTATCATCTCTTGCATAAGAGATGTTTGCCTTCCTCTCCTCCTCTGGTGGGCAGCCTTGCGGTCTTGCGAAAAGACTTCATCCCAGATAGCCCCGCTCCCGATCCCTCGAACACACCATGTCTTCTCCCTCGTTCCTAGAGCCTTCGAGAGATGGTCTTCCCACCTCTTACTATGGATGGAGTTCTGAGAGCTCTCAGGCTGCTGGGACAGCTGCCTCTGCAAGGTAAACGGCACAAGGTACGGGTTGTTATCGTATTGCAAGCACAATAGTATATTTCAAGAAGATATTGGGTTTAGATTATACCAAAATTTTGGAAACCGCCTGAAGCTCGGGGTCTGTGATAATTGGTGACCCAGTGGCTAGGTCAGAAACTATGTGCGCCCTCATCCAAATCTTGGCACATTCCTGCTCGATATCAGCGAAGGGAACCGGTTTGCCAGCAGCTATCAGCGCGGCGTCCTCTTTGGCCCAGATTGGTCTCTTCCCTGGAACACCTCGGCTACCAAGGTGGTGGGGAAATTTGTTCTTCACGCGCAACTCCTTCCCCCGTCGACTCTTCTCCTTGAATACATCACTCTTCTTGTCAGCAACGAACTCCTCCCAGTGTTTGAGTCCTATCTTCGGCCATTTAGTTTTAATTGCAGTTTCGAAATCGGTGTCTAGCAGCTTCGTTGCTTCATTTCGCCATGTCCTTAGCGCAGCACACATGATGCTGTCGGCTTTCCTCTGCACTCTTTCCTTGTCAGCCTCTGGGATAGCGTACTTATTCTACAGCTTGTCGAACATGACCTTTTTCTGGGCGTCGGTCATTTTCTTGAAGCCCTGGCATGTGATCCTGACATGCTCACGGACAATGCGCCCGCAGGTGTTGCTGAACGACCTCGCAGCCTTCTCGGGACTTGCAGGAACACCTGTTACGCCGACTCGAGTGACGATGAATGTCTCGTTCATCAGCTGGTTCCCTCCTCTAGGGTTGTACCGTCTCTTCGGCTTCGATTCTGCTACTGACGACGGCTCGCGGGGTTCCTGTTCTTCATCATCAGACGAGCCAGATGCACTTTCTTCATCTCACACCGAGGGAGGTGCAGGTGCTGAAGGTACCACAGCTGGCTCGACGGCAGGTTCACTGGCCGGCTCCGAGGGCGGTGCAGGTGCTGAAGGTACCACAGCCAGCTTGACGGCAGGTTCACTGGCCAGCTCGGAGGCTGTTTAATCGGTTCGGGGTGGGGCCTCAATCGGGGCCGCCACGTCTACGGGCACCGCCATGTCATCATCTACGCGGGCTAGTTTCCGGGTTGGCGACGAGTCCATTTCCGACTAAAAAACTTAAAAAATGAAAACCATGTATCAGAACAAGTAACTAGAAATGAAAACTAGAGAACATGTTTCATTTTACATTTCTACAAAGATAGTGCTAATACTCTCTACCAAAGTTAGCTTGTGTTCAGAATTTGGTTGAATATGTTTTGTAAGCAATATGCTATGCTAGCACGATTAAGAAAATGGAATTTTCAAGTCGTGGAGATTAGCATTGTATTGATCAAAGAAGCGTCTGTGTTCTATGTTTGTTGTTTAAATAATTCACACAAGTGGCCATGAAAAATCAATTTCAAAAATGAAAATGACAATATTATGATAATTTCAAGCACTACATTAGGTAAGGCAGGTTTTACGAACTTGCTTGTCATCAAAATAGACTGCAAGTTTCACAAGCTTCCTTGCCAAAAAAATACCAAGATCTACATTATTTTCACTTAGCCATTTATCTTCCCGCTATCAAACACGCAGCAATACAGACAATAAACGTTTGCACATAATGTGCCAAATCAACATCAGGCCCGCACACTCAATCTTTCATTCCCCTGTTGCGGTTTTGCAGAAAAGCTCTCAAGCAATACCTCTACGATGGCACGGATCAATACACACAGTCCTGCAGAAAAGACTTGTCAACATTTTGCTAGCACTTACTAACAGAAGTTTAAATTTGCTCACTGCTCACAGCTCAATGCAAAAATTCAGAAACCAACGCATACATACATGACAAAACATTGGTGATTGCACATGTCCAAATCACATGATGGAATATCAACGACAACCTAAAACATAAAATGTCGCCAAATAATACAGCAGCCTAAACCAGCATCCCACAGGACATGTAAAGCAATTTGTAACACAATAATATGTTGGATATGTCAGAGCGCATGGGTGTTTTCTTGTACACTCAACTCTTGATACCACCCCCAAAACAACGATAGTTCACCTAAAATCGCAGATCACAAGACAAGACCTCACCGAGCAACATACATCACACGTATATATTCTACCATACCAAGACCTCAATTGGTAATACATTAACCAGGGTAAGAAGAGATGCATGAGATTAGTATGATTGATTACCCTAAGGCGCTCAGAGAGGACGGATGGGGTGATCTGCTTGTACTTGGGCACCTTGGTGATCAGCTTGTCGTAGGTGGCCTGGTCGAACAGCACCGCATTGTTCACCTTCTCCTTTTGCTTACCCTTGCTCCACTTCTGCATCCCGCCCACAGCACCTGAACACAGAATCCATGAGAATTAAATCATGAGAGAAGCGAACAACCAGAGCCAGCCGAATCAAGCAAGGAGAGAGAGAGAGAGAGAGATAGAGCGGGATTTGACCTTCTTCTTCTGCTTGCCACCGCCAGACTTGGCGGGCTTGGACGACGGCGGCGACGCCTTCTCCTTCTTCGGGCTTGGACGACGGCGGTGGCGCGGGGGCTCGGGCGGCGGCGTGGTAGCCTGGCGGCGGACGTAGGGTTCACAGCTGGTTCAAAACAGAACACGCGAGGACGACCAAAATTTCGCGAAGTCCCCTCTATATAGTCCCGGTTACAACTCCACTGACGGGCGACTACAAGGAGCCTGTCAGTGGACAAGGTTTCGATCTACTGGTTGCTGCAGTACTTTTACTGACGGGCGAATGAAGGGTGCCCGTCAATGGAAGTTGGTTGACACAGGGCATTGGTTTACTTCCACTGACGGGCGTTCAAATGTTGCCCGTCAGTGAAAGTACTTCCACTGACGGTCCATGTGTGATTGCCCGTCAGTGGAGTTCTTTTAAGGTTTAATGCTGGTTTTCCTGATTTCTAGGTTTGCGGAGATTTACAGAGTGAAAATAGAGGCTGATTTTAGGGTTTACGGAGTGGACTAATGGGCTAATTTTAGGGTTTGCGGAGTGGACTTAGAGCATACATGCGACACGTGCCTAGCTATTTCACAAAGTCCCGAACATATATAATTAACCATTCAATTCATTAAAATGATATTATTACATATTGAGGTTCGCTCTGAATTGATCGGAAACCTAGATTTCATCGTCTTCGACACGCTTCTCAATAGTACTTCTGATCTCTTGTTGGTATACGTCAGACCTTCGTCATGACTGCGTCTTATGTAAGGGCACGCATCCTGAGAACCTTTGTGCCTCTTGCTCGTTCGATCATCAACATCTTCTTCTTCTGTGTCCGGATCGTCGAACTGGTCGCAGTCCTCTTCGTCAACTACACCATCGACTCCGACAATACTCATTTTCCCTTTCCTCACGACAACGCGCTTCTTATTCTTTGGGTCTGCTATGTAGAAGACTTGGGCGAGCTGTTTGGCTAATATCCATGGCTCATCTTTGGGACTGATTGATTTGACTTGTCGTGACTCCATAGGGATCGGTGGAGGTATCACCATGGTACTGGTGCTCATATCTTCGATTCTAACGTCTTTAACCCATCTGACACGAAACATGGGGATCTTGGTCACGGTGTAGTCAAGTTCCCAGATCTCTTCGATCACGTCGTAGTACCTACACTTCTTGCCATGATGACCAGTTCTAGACTCCTGCGTTACACCGCAGTTCTGGTACGTACTGCGCCGGTCTTGAGCCTCGGCGTAGAATGTGTATCTGTTGATATCATACGATTGCCACGTCACGACTTTGCTATCGGGTTCTTGTGACAACATTCGGACGGTTTCTTCTTCTCCATTTGACGGCTCTCTTTCATACCAGTAGTCCTTTAGTCACCTGGAGAACTTTGTGTTATGCTCTTTCGTGAGCACAACTGTGCCCTTTTTCAGATTCGCTTCGCGCAACTGTTTCATGTGAATCTGAATATAAGGCCGTACCACACCCAAGTGTTGCAACACCACGAAATGTGCTCTGTTGTAGTCATCTGATCTTTTCAATCGATACACGTGTAAACTTTTATGCCCGATCTCACCTTTACCGTCGAGCCTGCCTGTGTGCCGCGAAACTGGAACACCTATAGGTTTTTTATCACGCATGTAATCCATGCAGAACTCGACGCCCTCTTCGGTAGCATAGCCTTGGATGATGCTACCTTCCGGATGCGCTCTGTTACGAACGTAGCGCTTGATAACCCTGTTGTACCTTTCAAACGGGTACATGTTGTGCAAAAACACGGGACTGATGTCCAGTATCTCCGGGACGATATGGATCATGAGATGTACCATGATATCGAAGAATGCAGGAGGGAATACATCTCAAGTTCACATAGTATGACAGTGATCTCGGCCTTCAGTTTCAGGTAGCGTTGCACCGTGATTGACTTCTGACAGATAGTATTGAAGAAGTTACAAAGGTCCGTGATCGTCTTGCGGACACCTGGCTCCATGATACCTCTAATTGCAACAGGCAGTATCTGTGTGATCATCACGTGGCAGTAATGAGACTTCATGCTAATCAGTCAGTGAGTCTTCATGTCAACAAGTTTTCGGATGTTTGCGGAGTAACCCGAAGAAACTTTGACACCATAGAGGCATTCGCAAAGGCTATGGAGCTCGTCTCTACTCAGAGTGTAGCAAGCAGCAGGGCAGCTGGTCTTGACTCTGATACCATTCTTCCCCGTCTTGGTCATTTCTCTGGTTGCCCATAGCTCATGTCTTATATTCATGTGTTGCATGTCTGCTCGTGCCTTCGGTCCATCTTTTATCTTGTCCGGAATGTTGAGCAAAAGACCAAGCAAGCTATCGTAGATATTTTTTTCGACATGCATTACATCAATGCTGTGACGTGTATCTAGGTGAGGCCAGTAAGGTAATTCCCAAAAAATAGATTTCCTTTTCCAGACACTCTTTACCGACGGTTGTTTCTTTCCTTTTCCTGGCTCAACTTCGTCCATTTCATTCAAGAGATCATAGATTTCTTGTCCGGTCTTCTCGCGAGGCTTTGGACGGATTTCCTTTGTTTCGTCAAACCTTTCCGTGTCCTCTCTCCATGGGTCATTCATGGTCAGCCATCTTCGGTGGCCCATGAACACGATTTTTCGAGAGCCCTCTCAGAAAACACTTGTGGTTTCTTCCATGCACTTCACACATGCTTCGTATCCTTTCATGCACTGACACGCGTTGTTCCCGTACGTGGGATAATCTTGCAACGTTGTGAACAATAGGCCTTTCAGAGTGAAGAACTCTTCTCTGTCCGCATCCCAGACCTGAGCCCCTTCTTCCCACAACGTAGCTAGTTCGTCCTTTAGTAGTTGTTGATACACGTTAAGATCCATTCCAGGTTATTTTGGCCCTTGAATGAGAATAGATAGGTGCATGTACTTCCGCTTCATGCACAACCATGGAGGGAGGTTGTAGATCCAAAGAACCACGGGCCATGTGTTTGTGTCTGCTGCTCATGTTGCCGAATGGATTTATTCTGTCCGTACTCATACCAAACCTGATATTCCTTGGATCACTACCGAAATCTGGGTATTCCGCGTCGATTGCCCTCCACTGACAAGCATCAGCTGGGTGTCTCAACACCCCGTCCTTTCTTCGCCCCTCTTCGTGCCAACGCATTAGCTTTGCCTCCTTCTTGTTACCGAATAAATGCTTCAGACGGGGGAGGACTGGAAGGTAGCATACAACCTTTGCAGGGGCACCACTCGTCACCTCGTCCTCATCATCGTCTTGGTTTCTGTCTCGCTTATATCGAGATGTGTTACACACCGGACATTTGTGCAGCTCTCTATACACTTTGTGATAAATAATGCAGTCGTTCCGACAAGCATGGAGTTTCTCTACATCCAATCCAAGGGGGCAGACCACCTTCTTGGCTTCCTCGGTGCTCGTAAGCAACACGTTCTCCTTTGGAAAAACCGTCACAAGTTAAGCCAGTGTCTCATCGAAGCTTGCGTCTGGATAGTTGTGGGCCGCCTTGATCCTTAGAAGTTCTAGCGTGACTGATAGATGCGTGTGCTCAGGATCACAGCTGCGATACAATGGTTTTGTCAAGTCTTCCATTAGTTTCGCAAACTTTGCGACCTCTCTTTCATCCTCAGGGTCTTCGACCACCTGGTCCACCATGTGACTGTCCCTCAACATTTCAGCCAAATTGTTCCCCGCCTCTCCCATCAAGTCATCCCTACATTCAGAAATGTGGTCTTCATCTTCTTCGCGTCTTCATGTACGTCCTCTTCTAAACATTCATGACTAGCTAAAATCTCTGCCTCCTCACCGTGACTTTTTCAACATGTATAACCTTCCATGAAACCTCGAGTCAACAAGTGTAGCTGCAACATGCCTCTCTCCCTGAACATTATTGTGTTCTTGCATCCACAACACGGACAACACATCTTGTTTGCACCCGTTTTCTCCCTATCTTCCTCGGCCACATCTAGAAACCCATTCAAAGTATCGACGAAACTCCGTGTTGCCATTTCGCCGTACATCCAACTTCGATCCATCGATCCCTACAACAACAAACTAATTGATTGTAATCCAAATTAACAAAATAATCACAAAATTAATTCTCTTCTTTCATGTATTACATCGTACCAAGAGAACTCGCTAGCGCCGTCAAGGAGCGGACTCGAGAGCCTTTCGAATAGGGTAAGGAGAGAGAGGAGGGGAGGAAAGAGAGGGAAAATGGGTGAAGAGGAGGAGAGAGGGTTAAAAGAGATCTAGATCTAGATTGTATATCTAGGAGGAGGAGGGAGGGAGGGACGAGGGGAGGGGGAAATAGAGGGAAAAAGGGGTGGAGAGGAGGAGGGAGAGGATTGAGAGAGATCTAGATTTAGATTGTAGTATACCTAGAAGGAAAAGGGAGAGAGGAGGGGTGTTACAGCCTAATTTTCACCGTCCGGATTTCCCGGAAACCCAAACCCTAAGACGCGTATATGCATATATATATGTTTAAATCATGTTGCATGTTCTTTGGGATTTCAATTTTCTCAGAGGATGTCATCTCATGGGAGCACTAGAGGCAAGTTGCACCGTCACGCAACCAACCCAAGTCGCGACCCCATCATCGCATGCGCATAAAACCTAAACCCTAAATTCAAACACGCGTACTGTATATGCACGAGCTGTCCGAACCCAAACCCTAAGTGGCAACTCGCCCATCTTTACTCCCGACCCTCCAGATATAAACCCTAACCTCCCCCATACCCCGTCTCAGTCGTGCCGTCACCCGAAACCCTAAAACTCAATCTGCCGTCCCACTCTTTAGTTAATTAATCCTTAAACAGAAACCCTAAAATCTATATTTCATGTATTTTCCTCCATCCAAAAATTCTATAAAATTTCATAAAATTTCTAAAGCTATTTAACACCTAAATATGAAATAATATTGGAGAGTCCAATTCAAAAATCTGTGAAAGCATCCAAATTGGGAATTAGGTCAAAATTGCACCTTGAACTGCAACCCTTCCAAATCTTGTTCAGAAAAATTCCACAAATTCCCACAATACTCATCCCTGTACCAATGTTTCAAATATGCAAAGACATAGGTAGGTCCAGTTCAATATTTTAGAGGAAACCCTGTCGAACACTTTTGATCCATTTACCTCTTCCCATGAAATCCAGCTCAACCCTTATCCAACTGCTCCCAAATTTTTACCAGAGCTTCTACTCCAGCCAATGGCCCTCCCCTACCCCTCCTTCCCTCAGTGCAAAGTCCAAACTACAGTCTTCAACTCTAGTGTCAGCTCATGCCAACATTGGCAAGCCTTAGCAGCCTTGCTCCACACACTTTTTCAAGCCGATTCCCCTCTATTCTCTCTCCCTCTGGTTACCTCATCCTTACTGACATGATTCTACACCTTCCCCACACGCCAATGCACGCGCGTGCATGACTATGCTGCCTAGAAGCTTGCCGGCCGCGCTCTAGACACACACGCCATGCCCTGGCATGCCGCTCATCGGTGCCAGCACGCCACCGCTCGCCTCCCCGCCACCAAAGCCCTCTGCCACATGCCACCGCATTGCTGGTGCCCTCGGCCACCCCGAGCCTCGGCCCCATCAGCCCGCCATGTCCCATCGCCATGAATGGTAGCCCCAGCGGCGCGCCACCCCGCGCTAGCAGCCGCGCCAATAAAAGGGACCGTGCCCTAGGTCTTACCCTTCCCCAGCTCCCCTTGAGCATCAGCAGCACCTCCCCGACCACCCCAAGTCTTGGTCCAAGCTTTGGCCCCAAATTCCCTCCACCCTCTCCCTGTTCTTGAGTCTAGCTCATCTCGGTTTCTTCCAAATCAGCTGTTGCCGAGCCCTAGCTCCAAATCAATCCCTGCCAGGCAAGTGCTTCTCTCCTTCCAAGAAGAAATCCCCCGCGAAGCCACTCGGGGAGCAGCTCCAGGCCAGTGCCGTTCATCATGCCGGAGGTTGCCGCCGGCCTGGCCCCGCGCAGAGTGTTGAAGCTCTTAGCGCCACCCCGAGCGGGTCACCTGGAAGAGCAAGCAGCCGGGCCACCGACAGGTAGGCCACGGGCCCGGCTGGTTAAGTAGTGGCGCCTTGCTGCTAATCCCACCTCCCCGCATAGAAAACGCGTTCTTATCTAAGTGAAAGTGTAAAGCCCATTTAAATCAGCCAGTTTTTCCTGCAGAACCGGTTATAACTTCGGTTCAGCCGGTTCGGCATTAAAATGACCGGTTCTCTGAACACCTCCAAAATAAAAGTTGCTCCTAAAAATATCCTTCAGCTTTTGGTTCAAACCATTTTTCAAAAAGAAATCCAAATCTTCTTTGCTATGCAGAGAGTATTTCAATGTCATTTTAAATTCAAACCTCTTTTTTAAATCCTTTTGACCTTTTTGATCCATCCAAAAATGTTCTAGCATGTTAGGCTCTAATTTTCTAAAATTAGCATAAAAACCCACATATATGTATATGTGCATATGTTGCATGTTTCAAAAGACGAAGGAAGCACAAATAAACCCTAAGGCCCTAAATTTCATGCACATATATGTTTGAATAACTTCCCAAACATGTTGAAACATTTCAAAATTATTCTCCAGCACCTTTAACAACCATCAAGCCTCTGGACCCTTCACCCATCATGTTAAGCCTAGGGTTTCCGAGAAAAAGATGTTATAAGCATGAAACCCAAATTCCGATGATCACCTATACGCATAAAATATGAAGATACCTATCAACATCCCCTACCCTCGATTTATTCTTGCATATCAAAAGCACGACATATGTTCTGCATTGAGTTGCCCTTCTCGGTTCTTTGCCGCGTTTGGATTCTTATTGGCGTTATTTTGAAACGTGTAGTTGATGGTGTGAGGTACGTGCGTCAGGAGGAACCCGAAGTATCCCCGCGACCGGAGCAAGACCAAGACCTGCCAGACAAGCTCTCCGCCCTTGATCATGTTGTAACCCAGGTTTACGAAATGCTATTTTGATTTTGAAACATGCATGCTATGTTTTATAATCGTTATTTTATGTAGCGTAGTTATGCCAATGCTTCGAAAACCCTAGTCCGACCCTGAACCCCTTGTAGCCCTAAGGACTACGTATTCCGGAAATGTTATCGGAAAAACTTAGGGTAGAGTATATACATATATACATGCTTAGCTCTGCTGTAGTGAAATTAGGGTTTTAAAAATAAAAAGGGAGAACACCCCACATTCCATATGGTGAGAACTTGGAAACGGACCGTCGTGTCCGGAGGTGTATGAAGGTAGCATTAGAAGGTAGCATTAGCCATGGGTTGGTGTGTTTTATCGTAAGTGGTTTTGTGAAACCAAAAATGAAAACGGAGAAGATTTTGATCCGGGTCGGTAATGAAGGGTGAAAGCAGGGAGCTTGTTAAAAGAGCGAGGTAAGGCCCGGCGTGGTTCTCACTGCCCGTTTATGGGAGTGGTGTGGAGTCCCTCTCGGATCACTTAAGAACCGATCTTAAGTGCCGTTTAGCCAAGTCTTATTGTACGTCCACATGTCCTTTATGGGAAGGACTTGATCTAGTACCTAGCCTGAACTAGCATGAATCTGTAGGCAGTGTGTAGCGTGCAGATGAGGTTGTGCCCTCTGTAGAGAAAAGTTTTCGCGGGGAAAGCGATGGCTTGTTCGCCACAAAGTTGGAACACGAACCTCCTTGCAAGCGATGATACTAACTCAAGCTAGGTTTGGGACATGTCCTTCTGGCGGGTTCATGGCTGGGTTCACACTGGCGAAGAGTCTCGTTGTACTAGCTCTGGTAGTATGCGATGCACCGTATGCCCAGGGTGACCTACATCGTGTGGGTAAAGCCGTACCACCTCTGCAGAGGGTTAAAACTATTCGAATAGCCGTGTCCACGGTCAAGGACGAACTTGGTTAGGCCACACTAAAGTAGACTGACTTTCAAAGTCAAAAATGGGTTATGGGTTTAAGGACGCGATCTGCCGTGTTCGCAGGGTGACATGCAAGCTCCCGTTGAGTCGGGAAGAGTGAAGAAGGGATTTCCCCGTGGACTCGGATAAACCCTAGTATCCCCGTCGTATCGGGTGAGCTGAGACTCCCCGCCGCAGCGGGTGATCACCAGGCTTTTCGGTGAGTAGGAAAGCACAGATATGATTTCACCAGGCTTTCCGGTGAGTAGGAAAGCATAGATATGATTCCCGTTGTTGCAGGGAAGACAGATGCTTGTCTCGTAATACCGAGGCAATTTATGAAAACTGCTTTTAATATCTAATTACCTATTTCATGCAAACTTACTTTTCCGCACAACATGAGACATAGGCTAGAGCCCGATTCTTGATATACCCTTGCATGCATACATCTGTGTTAAACTCCCTGGCGGAGGCTTGCGAGTACATTCAACGTACTCACCTGGCTTATTATGTGGCCAGACGATGAGGAGGAGTACCAGACCGGAGATAGCGACAACAATTTCAAGGCGTAGGGTTTCTCCTCCAGTCAGTTGCCTGTGGTTCGGCAGATTGATGGGCCACCTACCGTGTGTTTATTTCCGCTGCTGTTTTTAAATTCGGCCAATAGGCCTGGCTTGTACTAAGAAAAGATCAATTATGGCTAAGTGTGTAATGAATGATATATTGCATGTTCATGCTATCAAGTGCTTGTGTGTATCGGCTATTGATCCAGGGACCGATACGGTAAACACAAGGGTTTATCCGGCCTCAAAACCGGGTACGCCACAAGGGGGGAGGAGGGGGAGGAGGGGGAGGAGGCCAAGGGGGAGGAGGGGGAGAGGAGGGGGAGGAGGCCAAGGGGAGAAGGGGGAGGAGGGGGAGAGCAGCCTAAATCGCCGGAGCTTGCAGCTGGCCGTGTGAGGCGCGCGAGCTCAACGGCCAGCTGCGGGCGCCTCCCCTGTTTTTATAAGTGCAGTATTACCACTGACGGGCACAACAAAGCCGACCGTCAGTGATAAGTACGCCCTCGAAGATATCCGTGGAGCAACCTTCCACTGACAGGCGTAGATTTACCCGTCAGTGCAAATCCTACAGTCATCCTATCCTTAAAGATCTGTTGTGCTTCCCCTTTGAGCTTCCACCACTTTGTTCTCATAATTTTGTCACCTTTGTCCCGAGGAACCCGTAAAAGAAAGCAAAAATCAGCCACCACCAGCTTATGTTGTGGGACAACACACTCTCCAGATATCACCTTGCAATCTACACAAGCACGTCTATCCACCCTCCTAGTGAGGACAAAATCAATTTGGCTGGAGTGCTGAGCAGTGCTAAAGGTCACTAAATGGGATTGCCTTCTTCTAAAAAAGGTGTTAGCTACCATTAGGTCAAAAGCTAGAGCAAAATCTAAGATGTCATGCCCTCTTGGTCCTATCGCCATACCCAACGCCCTCATGCACCCCCTCAAACCCTATATTTGATGTACCCACATGGCCATTGAGATCTCTTCCTATGAAGAGTTTCTCATTAGTAGGTACACTTCTAACCATGTCCTCTAAGTTTTCCCAGAATTGCCTCTTCATGCTCATATCAAGACCTCCTTGTGGGGCATAAACACTAATAACATTCAGGACCAAATCCCCAATGACTAACTTGACTAGGATAATCCTATCTCCCTGTCTCTGGACGTCCACTACTCCATTCTTGAGGTTCTTATCAATCAGAATGCCTACACCATTCCTATTCCCAACTAACCCTGAGTATCATAGCTTGAAACCAGTATTCTCTACCTCCCTCGCCTTCTGGCCCGTCCATTCAGTCTCCTGGACACAAAGGATATTTACACGTCTCCTAATCGCAACATCAATTAACTCTCGTAACTTTCCAGTTAAGGACCCTACATTCCAACTACCCACACAAACCCTATTTGCATCGACTAGCTTCCTTACCCTTCGCATTCATCGAGCAAAATGCGAAAACCCTTGCACACTTGTCACTACATCCGGGCGCTGATGTAGCGCGCCACTAAGGGAGTGACGACCTGGCTCTTACTCATTTAACACAACACCCGGTTCCGATATGACGCGTCGCTAAGAGGGTGACGCCCTAACGAATTTCTATTGGGTTTCATATCCATAAAAATGGCTGGATTTTACGTTGGCTCGCCAAGCCTAACACAACCCTCCTTCTTTACCCGGGCTTGGGACCGGCCATGGCGGAGTTATTTCGGTGCTCGGTGCTTAAGCAAAAAAACGAGGCATATGCATGCATAAATATCTCGAGACCATGTACTGATGTACATGACTCCAACGACAACACAGCAACCTCTTACCTCCTCTAACAACTGGATAGAATTCGCTGAGATTTACATGGGAGGTTAGGCTATATACGATAGAATCCGTGTACTAATGTTGTTACCTTAACAACAACTACTAGATACTACACATCGTTGCTGTTATGAACGAAAATATCTGCCTAGTTTTCTGGACGGGCCTGAAGAAGAGGTCATGGAGAACCCGTGTATGAAGTACGGGAAACAAAAAGCATGTTGTTAAGCTACATATATACGTGCACCAGCACAGTAGAATGTCTACCACCTGAACCCGCCTTAAGGTTGTCAGTCTGTCACTCGTTACAGACTTTCATCGCAACATAGAACGCAATGGAGTAAGCGGACTGAATGATTATTCAATCAACAGCAAGACAATCGTTTATTATCCGTAGAACACAACATAGTACAAGAGATAGCCTCACCCCCAACCACTCCGCACGGACGCCTAGAAGAGTCTCGCCTAAAAGATTTCAAATCAAGGGTTCATTGCTCCACAGCAAATCCACTACATTTGAATCAGGTACAGAAGACAATTGACATACAGTAACCAATTGGAGGGGTCAGCCCGAGACAGGCTCAGAGCTTACCCTTGAGCCTCTTCTTGAGGACGTCCATGACTGCACCAAAGTCGGCCTTCACACTGACTGGCGGGTTAGCATACTTGCAAGCCATGTCTTCGATCTTGCGATCATGGTAGTCGATCTTGGACTGGGAGAACTTCAGACCATGTGCTGTGCTGACGACCACCGTGCGATCATTTGGCCCGATGATCCGCTGGTCCCGGAGTTTGAACAGCGCTGCGAGCGCAACCCCAGTGTGCGGGCAAGCAAACATGCCGGTGCGGTCAGCGAGAGACATTGCATTCATGAGCTCCTCCTCTGTGGCCTCCGCGACAATGCCATTCGTGGCCCTGAGTGCGACAACCGCACGGTCGACGGACACCGGGTCACCAATCTGAATCGCAGATGCAAATGTCGGCTCAGCCACCTGTGGCTGGAACTCAGTCCACCCTGACTGGTAGTACCGGTATAATGGGTTCGCATTGGCAGCCTGTGCGCAGACAAGCCGTGGCATACGATCAACAAGACCCAGTACACGGCACATCTCAAATCCCTTGTAGAATGCATATATGTTTCCAAGATTGCCTCCTGGAACAATGATCCAGTCCGGCACCTCCCAATCGAACTGCTGCAGTATCTCAATGGCCGCCGTCTTCTGCCCCTCGAGGCGAAGCGAATTGAGCGAATTGGCAAGGTAAATCGGCAGCTCAGCGGTGACCTCCCTGATGAGCCGCATGCAGCCATCAAAGTCGGTGTCAAGGGAGAGCACGGTGGCGCCGTTGGCGATGGGCTGGATGAGCTGCTCGAGCGAGATGCGGTTGGCCGGGAGGAACACGATGGCAGGGATCCCCGCGGCGGCGCAGTAGGCGGAGAGCGCGGCGGAGGTGTCCCCCGTGGAGGCGCATCCGACGCCGGCGATGGGGCGGGAGAGCGGCGCGCGGCGGAGGCGGTTGACCTGGCTGACGAGCACGGTCATACCGAGGTCCTTGAAGGAGCCGGTGTGGGAGATGCCGCAGTGCTTGACCCAGAGGTCCTTCATCCCGCCGAGGTGGTCGCGGCCGAGGCGCTCGGCCCAGAAGAGGTTGGAGTTGCCCTCGAAGAGGGAGACGATGTGGTCGGGGTCGATCTCCGGGAGGACGAACTCCTTCTTGGACCAGACGCCGGAGCCGTAGGGCCAGGTGGTGCGGCCGACGCGGGAGTCGAAGAGGTCGCGCCAGTAGGAGCCCGGGAAGCGGGCCAGGGCTTCCATGTCGTGGCGCACGTCGAGGAGGCCGCCGGAGCTGGAGCGGTAGACGATCTCGTCCAGGGAGTAGCGCTCGTCGGGGTTGTCGCCGTTGGGGGCCGGCGGGAACGGCGCGTACCACGCGGAGAAGTTGTGGTTCGGGGCGCGATGCCGCGCCGCCTCCTCCCGGATGTTCTCATCCGCCGCGCGCCGGTGCTTGGCAGCCGCAGGCTGGGGGGCCGCGGCGGCGGAGGCGGAGGCGTCGGTGGTGGCGCAGCGCACGCGGTGGTCGGCGGGGCGGAGGCGTAGTTGGGGGGTGGCGGAGTGGGGGTGGGAGAGGAGGAAGGAGAGGGAGGAGGAGGCGTGGATGGTGGCCGCCATGGCAGGCGCGTAAAGTTAGCGGCGGCGGCGGCGGCGCGCGATGGGGAGAGATGCGGACTGTAGAGGAGGGTTTTAACCTTTGCGAGAGGGTGAGGTGGATTTGCCTGCAGGGTTGGTGGAAAGTGGCAGAAACTGCACGGATGGACGGTCCTGATTTCGCCGATATCAGACGGGCTCGTCTGTTCAATTACAGTTTACATCTAACATAATGATGATGCAGATAAGTCTGTCGATCCTGATAACCAGATTGACAGCAACAACCATTTGCGATTAGCAAGAACTAATCCATCAATGGGTACAACAGATTTTTTATTTTATTATAAAAAACAATAGCCAAAGCCCAGCTTTGCAATGAGTATAACAGATTTTTACTGTCGTCGAAAATCGGCAAAAGCTTTGCCTGATATATTGATAAAGCAGGTAATGAGTATAACAGAATTACAGAAGCATATCCAAGAACAAGATCAGCTCATCGCATGGAAACAGATAAAAGCTTTATTAATTTGAAACCAAGAACAGGCAGAAGGCAAGGGCTTTGATTGAGCAGTATTTTGGGAATAATCATGTACAACAGCAATAGAACAAGGTTTGCTGTGCGCTCCATCGGACGGCTCTCTACAAAACAATCTGGAATTCTGGATACATATGCTCAAGGAGTCAAGGACAATGGTCCTTGTGCTTTGTGCAGTACCCGGATGATTCTAACCAATAACTAATTTACACTTCACTCTGAATCTCTGTGTGTTGTTTGAGTTAAATAACTTTCATCTATTCAACATTTCCGATGGCTGTGGAGTGTTCACAAAAGTTGCACTCTTGTTGAATCCTTCGAGTAACATTATCCGTACTGCTTGTAAGCCCCTCTGGAGCGTGGAATCAAGCTGTAAAAGATTGGGGTAGAGAGAGGAGTCAGTTGCTATTCTGGTTGCACAGCTTGTTTCAGCTTTTGAGTTTTCAGAGATCGCAGAGTGCTTAAAAGAATGGTTACAGGAATAGCGCAGAAGCAAATTCCATGCAACAAAATTGTACTGCAATATATTTTCGTCAAAAAATTGTACAGTGTGATATACTAGTAAAAGAAACCTCTTCTTGTTCTTGCTTGGTGAATGAACGTAGGACAAAATTGATGGCGCCCATCATTCCAGTTGGTCGTCCAATGCCTGCACAACATTCGGGAGATGGTATTTTCAGATTCATTACCTGAAGGAGAAAAGAAGTGATTATCTGGCATACCAATCCTTAGACGTGGGAAATCGCGGGTTTCTTTCAAATGGTGAATGACGCTTCTCATCCTGCAACGTTTATCAAATGAGTTAAAAGTACAACAGAGTTAATGATTCCAACAGTGCTCGACATTAGATCAAATCACACACCCTTTACAGAACAAAGAGATCATGTCAGTAGGAAACATGTGGTTCAATGTGTTAGTTTGAAGCGTGCTAGCATGCATCTTATTGGTGCTAAGCCCGTAACAATCAATCTGGAGTAGATCACTACATAGCAGCACGTGTCCTAGTCTCTTAAATGCTAAACATGAAAGTTGTACACTGGAAACGTCCTTTAATATTATCAACCTAAGACAAACATGAAAGTCTGCCTGCAGCGTTTGGAGACCTTGGGCGGCCAAGTTTACATTGAGTTCATGAAAGAATAACAAAGATCTACTGAACAAAGTAGGAAGGGAATAAGTAAATGAATACCCATTATGCCCACCATGTCCCCCTTTTGGCAGTAGACGTAATTTTGCAAACGGTAAGTCTAGATCATCATAGATCTGAAAGGAATCATAGAACAGCTTGTGAACAATTAGAAAACAAAAACATTACAAAGTATCAGCTCAAGAACAACATTTACCACAATAACTTGATTGAGTGGTATCTTGAAATATGAAACCAGTTGGCCGACCTGCACAACGGAATCCTATTCAGTAAACAAGGACTACCAAGTACAGTGATTTGAAGCTGCATTAGAATTGTTGTACTTACAGACTCACCACTTGCATTCATAAAAGTCTGTGGCTTGGCAAGCATTACCGGGACATCACCAATGAGGCCTATATATACAAGGCAATAAGAGCAACAATGCATCTTCAGGAAGATTTATATGCATGCATTGAGGTTTTACATTGAAGCACAGATAGAATTGTAAATGAAAAACTTGTGTTGTTATGTATGTAATTAAGAATTCGTCAAAGATAGGCATGTAGGTACTTCTTACAATACATTAACTGAAGATATTGGGTGGCAACACTTAGTGTATGAAGGCCATCAAGGAAGGTTTTTTTTCTCAAGAACAGAATGCAAAAAAAGATGATGGGTTCATAGTTCACACCCATATATTCCAACCATTTCAACATATGATGGATGGCACTCTATTGCACAGCTGCATTTGTTGTAAATCAACAAACTTTGTGTGGAAATTACCTTTCCCAACCATTGCCTTAAATTGCCTACTGCTGATAGATATCCCCTCAGCTTCTGCAATAGAATCAATCATCTCAAACCCAACCTGTGTAAAAAACAAAATGATTACAACATGACATTGTGAGATACTGTAATCTGGACTATAGGTTAAATAACAACATTATTCAGGACCTTTATAGCATTGATAAATCCAGGACAGTAGAGAATTAACTGAATGACAATACTTTCTATCAAGCAACCAAAAAGAGCACCTTTAGCCTGACGAAGAGGCTAGCATCAAGCCTAAGTAGCCATTCCCAACTCATACATTCACATGTTGCATCTGTTCTTATAGTTCTAATTACAATCGAGACATTGCAATTTTAGCTCCAATATTTACGAATTTCCTTTCATGATTAGCTACGACAAGGCTAGCAGCTGAAAAAACACGGTTCCTTGGAGAGAGAGGGAGAGCGCGGAAGCTTACGTTGTGGCGAGTCCCCTTGTACATCCTGCCAGGGTTCCCGAGCCCGACGAACAGCCACGGCTTCTCGGCTCCGCGGCTGTCGCAGGCAGTGGCCGACGAGGAGGAAGCGGCGGTGCTGCAATCGGGACCGGTCGCCGCCATACTTCTAGATCTCGAGCAGGCGAACTAGATTCGCGGCGAGGTGAGGTGGGAGGACGCTCCGGAAGCGGAGGTGGGGACGCCGGAGAGAAGCCGCATCGACGCCGCCGCCGTCGTTTCAGTAGGCGTGTCCGAATCGCATACGATTCCGTCGGTTTTTTTCCTTTTATTTTCTGAGCGAATCCCTTTGACCAGTTGACTGATCCACCGTGTGATGTGAATAAGGCGGGAGTCGGGCCGTGCCGGCACGCCATGCTTCGGGCCGCCGCTTGACCGTGCCGGCACGGCCCGCCGTGGCCACCGTGCCGTGCCGTGCCGGCACGCGCAGCCGCAGAGATGGCCCAAACACGGCACGGTGGCCCGCCGTGCCGCCTCCGGGCCGTGCCGGCACGGGCACGCCACGGGCGGGGAGGAGGAGCTGCGCCGGCGGCCGGCGCGAGAGGAGGAGCTGCGGCGGGAGGCGGCGCGCGTGAGGAGGGGGCGGGCGGCGGGAGACGGCGCGCGCGAGGAGGGGGCAGGCGCCGGCGGGAGACGGCGCAAGGAGGGGGCGGGCGCCGGCGCCGGCGCCGGCGGGAGACCGGGCGAGGAGGGGGCAGCGCCGGCGGGAGGAGGAGGGCGGTGTGGCTCGGAGAGGGACTGCGGGAGGAGGGCGGGACGGCGCCGGATGAGGGAGCGCGGCACGGCAGAGTTGGGTCGGGGGGATTTTGGGGGGGAAGTTGGGGGGAGGGGGAATTTGGGGGCGGGAGGGGGAGGGGGGAATTTAGGGGGGAGTTTTGGGGGGGAGGGGGAATTTGGGGGCTGCCGGGCTGGGAGGGGGAGTTTTGGGAGGGAGGGGGAATTTGGGGGGCTGGGAGGGGGAGCTTGGGGGAAGGGGGGAATTTGGGGGCTGGGAGGGGGAGTTTGGGGGGAATTTGGGGAGTGGGGTAAGAAAAATAATTGTTTAGGTGAATAGGGAGGAGAAAAATAAAAATAAAAAGAAGATAACTAAAGAGAAAAAATAAATAATTAAAAATATAAATATTAATAAATGAAGCTATCTTTGGAGGAAGATCTAAATTTTATTGATAAATAGATATTGCCTCGTTAAAAACCTTACACTCCAGTGTGGAGTACCTCCTGTAAGGAAAAGAGTACAATAACCATGTTTTTATACATATTACTCAATGTCGAGATTTTCGAGGTCGACTAAAACCTTCGTGATCTCTGGATCCTCGAGCTGATGTTGTTGTCGGCTCTCTGCCTTGTCCCAGTCGTTGAGGCAAGTAAGTGCCTTTACTATGTCAGGTGCGAGGGATGACCTTTTTGGCTCAATTATAATTCCTACCATACTGAAAGTGGCTTCCGATGAGACAGACGACACCGGAACCATGAGTATGTCTCGTGCAAAATGTGATAGCACGGGATATATCCTATGATGGTTCTTCCACCACATGAGTAGGTTGACATGTTGGCCTTCTGCGAGGTCAAACTCAGTTTCCGCATAAGGTGTGTCGAGGTAGTGGTTGATCTCTACTCTTGGATTCCATTGCGTTCTGCCAAATGTTTGGGAAGATGATCCCCGGAATTATTGCCTTTTAGCTTCTTCCACATATTAGCAGTGCTCGAAGTGATTGTTCCCTGTGGGGTTGCCGATGCACTTGTTCTTTGTTGACCTGTACTGCCAAATTTCTTATAATACAAATCGAAAACATCAAAAAACTCATCATGAACATGAGTATAAGCATCAGAGTAATCTAAACCCAATGCTTCACCAATTGCCTCAAAGGCCCCCCTTCAGTCCTTCTAACTTTCGTCGAGGATCAAAAATAATACCATAACAATAAAGATGTGGAATAGCTCCAAAATATTTTAAGAACTTAGCCGCCATTGGTTCAATAATTGGTTTTAGGAGGCTATCATCCCTATTTTCTTTCATAGCTTCAGCCATTGTCCAAAGTCACTCAATGACTAAGCAAGAAGTAGAATAATAAATACCAGATAGAACTGTTGTTGCATTGTAAAATATTTTTAAAAATCACGAAAACGACTAGCAACCTCCCAAATCATTAATTACCTGCATACCTATATTGCAGTTCACATAGAGAGATATAATATGCTCGTACCTCTCACACCGCTCTAGCATGATGTACGTGGAGTTCCATCTTACCTTCATGTCCACATTGAATTTTCTTGCAACCTTATTATTGGCCTTACAATAGTCGCGGTACGCTTTGTACCTTGTCGGTGAAGATGTAATGAACATAATAACAGTACGTATATTATCTAAATTAGGCTTCATTACCTTCAAACCTGCTTGTACTATGAGATTAATGATGTGGCATATGCATCTCTGGTGGATGATGTAACCTCCAGTGTAGGTTTGCAAAAAGGTGAGATAATCTCCATAACGGATGTATTAGCTGAGACATTGTCAAGAGTGATAGCGAAAACTATATTTTCAATTTTAAAATCTCTAACAACCTGAAGAATACGTTCCGCGATGGCCTCTCCAGTGTGTGCCTCATCTATTAACTTAAAGCCTATGACTCGTTTATTTAAATTAAATTCTTCATCCAAATAGTGTGCAACAATATTAAGATAGGCAGACCTTTGATGGGACGAAGTCCAAATTTCTGATGTTAAAGCAAAAGAAAAACTCACTTTCGTGTATTGATCTTTCAGTTCAGCCAATTTACGATTGTAAAGTGCTACTATGTCTTGTCTAGTGGTTTTTCTAGTGACGTGAGTGTACTGTGGGCAGAAAGCATGTTGGATCAATCTCTCAAACCTAGCACTTTCTCCTGTACCAATCGGAAGATTCTCGTTAACAATGTATTGCGCTATCTCCTCTCTTGCTACCTGAGGGTTGTACATCCATGTACTTACTGAACCGTCGGGACTAAAGTTAAGTTGGATCTGGACAGCTTCCCCTTCTCTCCGGCCCGCGGCTATCTTTTGCAAGCATGCCTGAGCATGCCGCTTCAAAACTACCTGTTCCATTTTTTGAAGATGCCTTTAATCTCGCTTTGCAATATTTACAGGTGGCATATGATACCTGACGGCCGTTTTCATTTCTACGGTGTGCTCCATATGCTCCCAGCACCATGCCCGTCGGCTACTTCCACCCCTGGTTCCTTGCACCGATGATCCAACATCGGTGTCCGTTGACCCCGGTTCCCTTGAAAAATGTGCAGCATCCTCAAAACCAGTAGTACCATCCATATGACCGTCTTCCATACCGTAGTCATCCATGTCGAGGGAGAGTCGATGAGGATTGATTTCATTCTCTCCCGTCGAAAGAGCAACATGGTGTGTTGAAGTTGACCCGTCATGCGAGGATCGACCCCTTTGTGACGCCGCATGATGAATGGGAGGACGGCGTCGACGTGCCACCTCAGCCGCCTTCTCTTTCCCACGAGAGAACATATTTTACTTGTGTGTTCGTGTAGGTACTACGTAGTAATATTTCTGTGAGCTTAGTATTCAGCTATTGAGCGGAAGTCAATATATATAGGGTAGTGCATCTCGATTCAAAACATTTCGAATTTGATAGCGCGTCTGCGCGTGAGTCCTGAAACCTAAAAGATATTCCCTCCGGACCCCCCAAAACCCTAAAGATATTCCCTTCCTACAGCCCTACCTAACTGTCCCCCCGCGCCCCCTCTCTAAAGGCGCACGTGGCACCTCATCCCCCGCCCCCCCCTCACCCCCTTACCCGGGCGCCACGCTCACTCCGTCCCCCCGCCTCACCCCCTTCCCCCTGGCGCCACCTGTCCCCCCGGCGCGCAGCTCACCCGCCCCCCCTCACCCCCTTTCCCCTGCCGCCACGCGTCCCCCCCGTCGCCCAGCCTCACCCGGCGCTCACCCCCTTTCTCCTGCCGCCACGCGCCTCCCCGGTCCCCCCACGGCGCTTTTCTTCCTCGGTTCCTCCGCACGGACCACACCGGTCTCTTCCTCGGTTCCTCCTCCGCCGCCCCCCACCGGCCGTGGCTACCCCCCCCGCCCCCCCTACCGGCCACCGCCCCGGCCCCCGGCACCCCCCTCTTCCTCCTCCCCCGCCGGTCGCCGCCAGCCCCACGGCCCCCTTCCTCCCCCGCCCCGACACCCGTGGACCCGTCGTCTCCGGCGGCGCCCCCCCGTCCACCGGCCTCGGCGCCCCGCGTCCTCCTCTCCACCAGCCCCCACCCCGTCTCCCTCCCCAGCGCCTCCTTCCTCCACGCAGCGTCTCCCTCGGTCCCGGGCCCCTCTGGCTCTCTACGTGCGCCGCCATGCCCCCGTGCCCCGTGTGCTCCACCGTGCCGGCCGAGGTCACCGTGCTCCCACCGTGCTTCCCAGGCCGGGCTGGCACGAACACGACACGCCGCCTCGTGCCGTGCCGTGCAGTCCATCGGGCGCAATTGCCGGGCACGGCCCGACCCAATCCACCGTGCTGTGCCAGCCCGGCCCGTTGTACAGTCGTGCCGGGCTCGGGCCGTGCCGGCCGGGCTCGGGTTGACACGCAAAAGCCCGGCCCAAGTCCCGGCTCTAGATGTGATATGGACTGGATTGGGTGGCCCAGTGGCACAAGCTGAGTTCATCTAGGGCAATACCGTATAAACCTTGTGGTATGCTATGCAAGATTGCTTCATACATACAGGTTGTTCATACATATGCTTTATAAGTTGAGCAGTAGAAATCAGAAGCAAAATCATGACATAGTTGAGTAATTACCATTGCACAAAGACACTTATGTACAACCGGCTCTACACTACTACATCAAGAGACATGATGGTAACACAGAACCAAACTACTACGCGCATGGATTACCTCAAAGAAATCTAAGAAAACTGCTGACTCCTCTTCTGCCTTTCCGCAGTCACGTTGAACAGCTTGTCAGGGCACAACTGGTTGCAAAGCTCCATGTAAGTGGAGTACAACACCCTGTCCTTGGCGCCTGTGCGGTGCTGCTTGGTGTGCGCGCAGAAGTGTTTGAGCTGATCCAGCGTGCACAGCCCCAGCGTCTGCCCGAGCAGCAGGAACACCCAGTTGATCTTCTCCTTCTCCGCCGGTATCACCGGTCGGAGGCTGTTCTTCTGCCCGCAGCCGTCGCAGTCCGGCAACGTGGGGCTCGTCCACGTCGGCGGCGCGCGGTCGTCCATGTCGACGATGTTCCGCGAGACGAACTCGCGCACCTCGTTGAACTTGGCGGCGATGTCGTAGGAGATGATCTTCCGGGTGTCGCAGCGTCTGCATTGGACCTCGCCCTCCACGGTTTTGATGCCCCGCTCGGAGAGCTCGTCAATGGAGTGGTGGATAGCAACGCGCTTGGTGGCCCATGGGAATGGCGGGCTGGTGATTAGACCGCCGTTCGCCTGTGACTCGTTGCCGTTGACGAGGATGCTGTTAGCCGGCGGGTCGCCGCCGCCGCTGCCGACAGGCTGTGGTGCACCGTTGGTGCGGCGCCGAGTTGAGCGGTGGATGGGACGTGCCGGTAAGGCCCGTGGTTCCACGTCCGGTTTCACCGGCGGAAGAGTCGTCGACATAGCAATGAATTGTTTTGCTGGAACAGGAGAAATAGTAGATGGTGCAACGAGGATGCGCGAAGCAGGTTGAGTTGGAGAAACACCGTTACCATCACCAAATAACGAAGGAGAAGAAGCAATCTGGGCTTGTGCTAAGACACCGGTACCAAGGAAGGCGGCACCAGCAGGTGCCGGTATATCTTGTAGGAGGTTTGCGGCGGCGGGCCATGTAGCCGCGGAGTGCCGCGGCACCGGCCGCTCCGGCACCGCCACAGGGATGCTGGAGTCGGGAGCCAACGACGGAGTAGACGTGGCGGCGGCGGCGGCGCTGCTGTAGATGGAGCCGAGCGACAGGCGCCAGAGCGGGTCCTCGTCGCTGTCCTCATCCCCGGTGCTCTTCCGCTTCTGCCCGGAGGAGGAACCAGCGCCGCAGACCAGCGAGGCCTGCTTCCCCATGGCTGTCTATCTGAACCTAGATGCAATCGGTGTACCGTGTAGGGAATGGCCACAGCTTTTATGTAGAGAGAGAGGAGTGGGTGCCTCGGGGAGGTCACACGGTGGATTTCGGAAAACCGTGCGTGTTCAGATTGAGGAAGAGGGGGTTTCGAGGAGTTGAGATTAATGTGGGGTTTTTTCGAGAATAGCTCGTAAGTATATCTCAACAAACTGCAGTTAAGCTTGCATTTTTGTTTCAACAAAATACCCTCTATTTTCGTGGTCTGCTACAGCCCTGCAGATGGAATGGACACGTTCCAGCTGGTAGAAGGATTAATTGATTTATCCACTCTTCCCGTTCGTTAGATGCATTGTGCACACATGCACGTACGTATTGGGAAAAAGGTACAGGGTAAAGGTGAATGTGAAAATAGATTTTTCCTGAGAGGGTGAAAAAAGGAGCTCGTGTAGCAAAGCGACATCATACCTATGGCGCCGGTGGAATACGAGTGAATTACTGCTCGACAAACCAGGTTACACGGAACGGATCTCGAGAAAATCGTGGAAGGCTGAGAAAAAATTTGTGTTCAATTTTACCCTCTTCTGGTTCTCTGCAAGTAGTCATTTTAGATGTCAATATGGCTTTTAAAATACGACTTTTACAACGTATTTCTATTAAAACATATTTATGATACTCAACGAAACTATTTATGCATCAACCACCAGGTTTCGGTATGGTAATTCTTTGAAAGGCCATCGATGAAGAAGCGCTTCATCTATGAGATGACAAACCGACACATGAAGCATAATTGAGCGGTGCTTCCAGGCGCTAGCGTGATGTGCCCTATATATGCAACCAACTCCTCATCCACGAATTAGGAAAGATTTGAAACCTAACATTCTGGTGGGGGCGGCCGCTCTTTGTTGGTCGTTGTAGCTATGAAAAAATAGTATAATTTTTTATAAGAGAATAATATCTTCTCTGTTGCAAATTATATACATATGTACACACTGGCTCCGTATTTGGGCTATGCTTCAGCATCCGGGTTCTCAGGATATGGTTGCGGTGGTGTGCACACAATTAGAGTGAGTGGTTAAGGAGGTCTGCACCTAACATGGATGGCGGTTTAGGCTTTAGATTGAAACTCCATAGTCTTAGTTTTTGTTCTGCATTTGCAAACTCCTTTAATTTGTTTTCCTTTCTGCTTGTGTGGATCTTTGGTTATGCACATCCTAGTTATGCAGAGGCCGGAAATGAACTCTTACAGTTGTATCGTCTTTATGTTACGATAAGAGTCAATAAAAAATTCCTTTATCGAAATAAAATTTTCCATCTACACGACAAGCAAATATGACCTTGGTCGAGCACTACCTAGTGTCAGTTTGTTGAAGTCGATGTCATCACTTTATTCTCGAGCTCATCACTAACCCCTTTAAGTCACAAAAGTGATAAATCCAACCGATCTACATCAGTGGCTAGATTCCAATAAACTAGTAAGATAGCATACGGATAGGAAAAAATGAAAAAGATCTACATCGCTTATTTTGACAGGCTAGATTATAAGTGTGCAGATCAATCATATATATAGATACTCTGTAGTATAGATGTCTAACCGGACATAGATAACGTCTTAGAAATCGTGTCGTCAAATTTCTCTAACTTTGACTAATAATGCGTAAATATTTATTTACATTGATCAGGTGAAAATAATCACAGAGGTTCCGACATTTGTTGAAAGTGTGGGCAGAGATGGTTTTGCAAGGCCTTTTTGATTGGAAAGTTGATTCCTAGTTGAGCATTAGCAAGACACTCTAATCAGTTTTCAGATATTAGCCCCTTTAATAGTACAGCTTTCTCTAAACTCAATGTAATTCACCGAACCACCAAAAGAGCTAAAAATGGTCTTTAATCTTTATTTCTTGAAACCATCCTTCCTTATAACTTTTTAAGTGTCATCAACACTGATTATATTATTGCTTTTGGGACTAAATCTCTTTATCATACTTGATGAACACATTAGTCCCTTAACGTTTGGCCAAGATGCACTTTCAAGCTCCTCCTTTTTGGTGATTGATGACAACCCGATTGAAACTTCGATTTTGGATGTGAAAGAGTTTTGTTTTTGGTCCTTTGATATAGAGTGAGATCCCCCTAAAGATGTACATTATTTAGAATTTGCTCTAAATGCAAATGCACATGTTGAGATTATAATGTGAAGAGCTCCTCCTATATTTTAGGATCCCTGGGCATGCATAGTGTTCAATTAAGCATCAGAGGTAAAGAGCTATGCATGACAAGGTGAACATGGAAGATAGATGTATACAACCATATCATGTAGCAGAAGATAAACATCCATGTCATCAACAGTAAGAGTTATCAGATGCTGCCCAGCCAACGAAGAAGGCGCCAAAGCAGCGACGGTCGGTGCTGCGTTCGTCAAGGCAGGTGGAGGTTACGTAGCCAAAGGTGTAGCATGTGGAGCAGTTGAGGGTGAAGGTGGAGCAGGAGGTGCAGCTAGTGAGGTAGCCATGTCATGAAGTGGTGATTGCTCACCATGAGTCGATCCCGAAGGAATATGAGAAGAAATGGGTGTATTGACATCTGGAATAAACTCTGACCCTCCTCGGACAGCTACTGATCATCGAAAATCCTCAACCTCATATGTCGTTGATTGTGAAGAATCTTCTTTTTCCGGCACTGGAATAGTCTTGACCCTGGTCTTGAGGTTAGCTAGAGCTGCGTTATGTCGATGGAGGTGGTGGATAACTGCACAGAGGGTATCCTTGATCTCAGTAAGTGGATTGCCCACTTAGGGATCCTTGGTGATCATATCTTCTAGATCAGTGTCCTCGGGAGCTTGTCGACGCTTCCATACCCGGATGCTCTCGTTGTCACTCTCATCCCCTGCTGCTTGTTCCTCTTGGGCTTTAGCCCTTCTCCTTTTCTCGTGGTGCCGACATCCTCTCCGACCTTCTTGCCTTTCTCCTTAAGTGCAGGCTCATCCTTCTTCCTCTCGCGCTTGTAGGCCAAGTGCTTCACCTCGCAATGAAAGATCTTATCTGCCGTTTGATTAAAGAGAGTCTGGATATATGGAGCAAACAGCAGAGCACTTTGTGATCTGCGTTGGTGATCCTCATGATCTGAAAGATATAGTCTAAAATGAGGAAATCGTCGCCCTTCACCATGTGCATGAGAAGATCCCTCTCGAAGCTTCCGATATAGCTGGCATCACCCACCTTTGGAGTTATGGTGTGACCGAACATCTTGTTGAGATTCTTTACAAAGAATGTGAGGTTGGTGGTCTTCCCAAGCTTATAAGACTCCTTTGGTGGTCTTTCCAAGCTTAAAGACTCCCTGGCTTATAGAGTGGCTCGAGTTAAGTTGCCTTCAGGGACCTCCCGGAATCATGGATGCATAGCTTGGGTGACTCCATCCTTTTGAGGCCTAGTGTCTTGGCAAACTTGTCGAAGGTACAGTTGTAGTGATGGTTGTGCGTCATCCAATGGATCCCCCTCGACTTCCGTTCAATAAAGAGTGTGGCATAAAATTGCATGATGAGTTCTTCATTCCAATCTTGTCTCAAACTTTGTGCTTTTCTGGTCACGTATTGCCAGGGTTGTCGCTGTCCATGCTACACTCTCATGGGCTTTCGCTTGGTACTTGACATGATCTTCTACATCATACTCCAAGTTGTCATAGAATCCCAATGCTCAAATACTCCTACAGCCACACTCACCCATAGCTAAGGTAGGAGCATATTCAACAATCCACCTCAACCATTTTGTAGGGATGTTAGATCAGCTTTTCAAGGATGTGGAGGGGAGAATAGAAAGAGAGAGAAGTCATTTCTTAAACAAAAATAACCTTGTTGCCAATATCTAGGAGCTAGAAATAAGCGCTTTTGTTGCTCGAGGTTGTAGTTGTTGTTGAGAACTTGAGGGTCTGAGAAACAAGCTGAAGAAATGACTTGTTGAGAATCCGTTTCTCAATATGAAGTTTTCCTCTCTCTCTCCTCAAGAAATGAGTTACAAAATTCGGAGTAACTTGTTAGAGATCTAAAACCATACTATTTAAGACACTCCTTTGCTAGTACTGGCCTTTGAGTGACTAGTAGAAAAGAGTGACTAGCAGTTGGCACTTGGCAGTTGAGAGTCGACACACTGAGCAGAACGACCAAGAACTGGACCATGGAGAACACTCAGATAAATGCAACAAAAGAGAGGGACCAAAATGGTACAGCAGTCATAAACTTCACTCATGTCTTCATCAGTCATCACGAGGTGCAGTGGACATATGGATGGAGATACTACTACATTAATGCAGTTAAAAGATTGCGATGCCAATGATAGTACCAGGGGCATAAATGACCTGTCATGGAATCTTGCACAACATGAAGAAGATACCTCCAGATCAGCAAGCCACCACAAATAATACAAGCACAGTGGTGTAGCCATGAACTTATGATAAGGGTCTCGAAAATTTTGCTCGCATGTGAAACATATTTACATCTAGCTTCATATCGGTATATGTTATCGTAGTCTTTCCGATGGACAAATTTGTACTCCATGAGTAAGTAGGATATACCATTACCGTAGCTACAGGGAGACGTTTTTACAGAAGAAACGGACATTGTATAGAGCTGCGCCTGCCTACTCCTCCCTTGGTATCCACCGGCTCCACCAGATGCTTTTGTTCTGGCTGGTAAGCTCATCCATGCTTTCGTTGATCGTTCTTACAATCTTTCTCTGCACGCGCAGCATGGACGCAAGCACATTCCGCTGAGCGCTGTCTTTCTTTGGTTTGATCTCCTGCACAAGAAAAGAATAATACAAGTGGTCAGTGTTCTCTTAACAAAACATCATATACTTATCCCCACTGTCCCTCAGGCTAGCATTCTGAAATTGAAATGAAATGTTTGACGGCAAACTGCTCCAACAAGGCAACAACTCCTATGTTTAATCACCAGGGTGTTCTTGTCATGCTGTCATACATACCCTGAGTTCTTGAAGTTGTGCTTCTGTAAAGCCTCCACCTTCTTCTGTTCCTGATCTTGCCATGAGGCCGACTACCCATCGAGCTGCTTCACTGTAGTCCTTTTGGGTTGCACGGAACAGTTGCAGCCTCAAGTTCTGCATCACAGAGAGGCCAAGAAGCCCTTCGCGGTTGAAATAAGGATGCGCCAATGCAGCCTTGGCACTGGTCCTTTGCCGTGCTTTGTACCGGACCATCGACGTCAGAAGTTCCCAGCCAATACCACCATCTAAATCCAAGATGTCAAGGCCCCTCTGAAGCTCCGGGGTAGCTCGTGGTTCTACCAAATTCCTCCAAGCTTCTAAGTCGTAATTGCATCTCTTCAGTTGGCGGTTAAATTGTATGAGGCTGCTGTCAGTTCTCAACGATGGAATTGCCTGCAATAGAATAACGTGCTAAAGAGCATTAACAACTACAAGATTTTTTATATATGAAATCCTATTAAAATCAAGATGCAGTTATCCCGTTGCAGTGCAAATTAAATGTTTGCAGTTCCATAGTTGTGTGCTCTAGACATTTAGGGTCCATTTGGAATGCATGAATCAGGAAAATTCCCCGTGTCCAGGGCTTGGTTTGGAATGCAGGAATTTCAAAGGAAACAGTTCTATTCCCGCAGGAATCGGGAAAAATTATGCGTAATAGCTTCAGATACTACTTTTTGATCAGGATTTACTAAAACAAAAGGACATGAACCTAGCAAACACATAAATACAATTCCTGTAATTCCATACCATCTGTAAGAATATGAGGCCCAGGCTATAGATGTCAAATCTGTCAGGAAGGTTCAGCTGCCAATGAAAAATAGTTGTCAGCTCAAGCAATTATCTCAATTGGAACAATTGTCTTAGAGAACTGACGGACAAAAAAGAACAGTTTCGTCAAGGATTTAAAGAATACCTGCCACAGGACTGGCGATAAAGCAGTTGCAACTGGAGCAGAGGGAGCAGATGGTGTTTGCGTGCTCATTATATATTGCTCTGGAGCAGCATACCTGCAAACAATTGATAAAGCTTCAACCTCCTAGTTAAACTATATCCTCGCAGATTATAGCTTAAAGTTCAAAATGTAATTGTTATCTTGGGGAAAAAAATCTCCAGCACTGCAGTTCCTAATCATGAAGGTAGCTTTTTTTTAGGGAATCATGAAGGTAGCTTTAGTTACCTTGGATCCAAAAGGAACTCCTTAGGAATATAGTTGATGCCCACTCGTAAGTCAGCTGCTGCTCCAAGATCAATAATCTTGAAGGTACGAGATTCTTTCAGTAGACAAAACTCAAAAAGATTAGTACATAAGATTTTAGCATCTGATTGCATACAATATATGTATTGGTAAGTACCTTCTGAAAATATCACATTTTGGGGTTTTATGTCCCTGTGAACAATCCCCGTCGAATGAAGTCCATCAAGAGCAAATAAGAGTTGTCTCATCACCGTTTGAATAATCTTATTTTCTCTCGCTATTCCCTTTGGCAAATCTTGAACATCTCCAAGAATCTTTGTCTCTGCCTGATTAGCAGTAAACATATTTGAAACTGTCAAAAGTACTCATGCAACATAATTTTATTATGTCTTCTGCTGATTTAATTACATGGACTTAACCTGTCTCCATACAAAAAGATGATGAGAAAAACAAAGGTTAGACATGCAACGAGAGTAATGATGTTAACAAAAGGAACCTATCTGACTGTTTTCACTAATTTCAGTCATTTGTTCTACATGGCATCTAGTAAGGCATTTCATCATAAGGTAGAGAAAATGGGCCCCCTAATTATCTCAAATGTTCCAGTTTAGGTCAGTAAGGTTGCACAGTTGCGGACAAATATAACAGATTTCTCACAATCAACGTAACGAAGACTGATTAATTAACTGCATCATTCTAGTGCAGCTTAATAAGCTAACATGGTTAAATATAACTTAGGTTTCACGATCAAGTGGCTAAACAGTTAAGTGACTGCAGTTGATGCCAACAAACAAATAGCATGATAAAACTAAGAAGAGCTGGTTAAGTAAAGTCAGTGCAAGCAAGAAAGAAAATTGACGGAACAAAGACTATCGTCCAAGTCTGATGCACTTACATTGTAAGGGAACTCCTTGCTTTGCATGAGAGCAGAAAGTGTGTCCTCACCTTCATAACGCCAAATAAGCCAGTATTCATCAGCTTCCTTACCTTT
This sequence comes from Stipa capillata, assembly GCA_019208055.1. NCBI lineage: Eukaryota > Viridiplantae > Streptophyta > Magnoliopsida > Poales > Poaceae > Stipa > Stipa capillata. The sequence goes on along the minus strand of JAGXJF010000992.1, from coordinate 316,598 downwards.
AGTTTTACTCTAGAAATTAAGAAATACACATTGTGAGTTTAGGAATCGATCAAATACTAGCAAACAAAACTAAATCCACAAGATGATGAAAAACAAGCTGCAACACTCAAGTGAGAGCATATATACCTCGCGAAAGCCGTAAAGAAAATCTGCGCAGCTGCTAGAGCATGCCCTCCTGACACGCTCATTCATCCATATCTCCACCGCACCATACTCTGTTGCCTTCTTCACGACAACATCACCTTGCTTCAAGATGAACAAAACAAGTCGTAGCCATTAGTTCTAACATCCACTTAACTGACACATAAATAAAGTGAATGTGTTATACTCTTTTACTGCTCTTCAAAAGCTTGTGTCACATAACTGACGAAAAATGGCAGGAACACTGCCTTTGCATTAAACAGAAAATAGCTGTCACAGGCACATTTTCACTTCCCACATGAGCAATTTCAATTTGTTCAAGTCAATAACACTTCAATTTCTTTGTCTAAAAAAAACTAAACACTTCAATTTTTCCGGTTTCTCCACACAAAAAAATCTCCATTAAGGCAAGCAGGAACCACCAGCTACCAAAATTCTATAAAATTGAAGCCTTTTAGATGCATATGCAACAGTGGTGTTCACCTTCTCCGCCGCTTTGGGGTCAGCCAGCGACGCCTTGTACACGACCCCGAATGCGCCCTCTCCAAGCTTCTTCCCAGGCACGAAGTCGTCCTGCTCGAGCAATCAAATCAGCACGAGTCAGAGCAGCGTAAAAATGGTTAGGGCTCGGAAGCGTGAACTGCGCACCTTGCGGAAAGTGGGGCGGAAGAGGCGCTCGGCGAAGGCGAGGACGAACATGTCGAAGAAGCCCGGTGCGACGCCGGGTGTGGCCCAGAGGTATGACGCGGCGGCGAGCGCGAGCGCGGCGCCTGGGGCGGTGATGGTGAGGCCATCGTTGTGGGGGAGCGTGCTGCGGTAGATGACGTCGCCGCAGGCCATCACGGTGCAGGGGAGCCCCACGCCCACCGCCTCCACCAGGCTCCGCCCCAGCTCCGCGCCGAGCTCCGCCGCCACCGGCCGGAACGACGCCGCGGGGCCCCGCGGCCGCGGCAGCCGGCGCTGGCGGGTGTCGTGGCCGGGGAGGAAGGAGGTGGAGAGGCCAAGGCTCCTAGTGGCCATTCTGTTTTTTCCTTTTCTTTTTTCTTTCTGGTTCAAAAAATTGGCTTGCACAATTTATTCATGTGCTTTTTTTGTCTATTATATTATTATTCTGGCGATATAATTCGAACTTGTGGGTTCATATGGGTCTGACACGTGGCACCGGGCCCACCAGTCAGTCTCTGAAGATGGAAGTGGCCGGCCACGCGGGCTCGTGCTAGCGTGTGAATAGTAGATATCGTCAATTTTTTCCCTTCAGAAAAAGACGATCTAAATTCCTCAAGCCTGGGATTATATGTCAGTCCTACATGTCAGTGACTGTGTAACAGCACAAGTATATTTCATGCCTTGATCATGTTTTACTATTATATTTATTATGTGTTGATTATCAACTATTCTCTCCAGAATTTTTGGTTATCTCGTTGATTTTATTTGTATGCGAGAAATGCAAAGAAATGGGATGTGAGGCCATGGGCAGATAGACAAGGAAAGAAGCATCAGCTTCAGTGAGCTAGTGGCTAGAATTAGCTCCCATGTGTAGATAACTTGGTACAAGACAGGCCGGTAATCGATTGACTCGTAAGACTACTGGTCGAGTTTGCGCCGTGATAAAAATATCTGGGATGCAAATTACATGTGACTACTCGCTACTGTACAAAAAAATAATAGCAAGAATTTGAGCAAACGTATCATGTTTCGTATGGATTTTAACAAGAATGAAGAGTGCTTGCTACAGGAGTACAAAAATCATGCGGATCTTTTAAAAACTAATTATGTGGATAGGTTGATAAGTTGACCCTACCTCGCAGTCTTAAAGAACACTTGTTTTTGTGTATGCATGAGAGAGAAAGAGGAAAAGAAAACTTACTTGCTGATGGGCAGCCAAGCCAACTCAATTTTTGGGGCTTGGATCAGGCTAGGCCAGACATCAGGCCGGACTTGGGTACGAGAGTTCGGCTTGTCCTAACGGCGTAAATCATGATATTAGAAAGGAAAAAGTCCATACGGCCCTCGAGGTTTGTTTGTTCGACTACCTTATACCTTGAGATATGAAACCAGGTAACCAGTCCCCTCAAGTATTCAAAACCGTTCAAATAACCTCCTAGAATAGTTTTAAGGACTATTTTACCACTATAGTAGGTGACGTGGCACATGACGTTACGATACTCAGCTATCAAAGATAAAAGTAACTAAAGACCGGCCATCAAAGATAGAAATAACTAAAAACCGAATAAAAGCCCACATGTTGGTTGCATCTGCCTTCTTTCTAGCCCTTCTTCTCTCTCATCTTCTCCATCCACCATGGATGTCATCGGTACTCTCATCCTCTCCAATCTCCATCATCTGTGACGCTTGGAAGTGGCCGCGCGGGAGCAGAGGGAGGAGAGAGAAGAAGAGGCCACGGGAGACTGCTTGGAAGTGGCCGGCGAGGCATCAATGGCGTGTCATCCATGGCGAGGCATGCTAGATATGGTCGGATCTCATCCCTTGTGCTAAAGCACGGAAACAGGAGAGCTAGCTGATGCAGCTGCGTGGCTGCGAGGAGGTGACGGTCTTGGAGTGCTGGCCGGGGAGGAGGGGTTCGTGGGTAGTACTCGCCTTCCCAGGTCTTTCTTCTTCCCCGAGACCTTTGGTGCCTTGAGGTAGAGTAATATGTTCGATCCACGGCTTTCACTCATCTAGTTCAAGATATGAACACGTTGACTCACAGCAGACGTAAAACCCAACAATAGTTTGCCTCTCAAGTAATCAAAACAAATTATGAACCCTAAGTAACGCCCTTTTTGTGCCTCGCTAAACACAATCACCTTGAAGGACCTCGAGACCGAATCCCCATATCCTAACCTAGCCGGCACATTCATACTTCATTCACAAGTTAACCTAAACATAGCACGCTGAAGCAATTCTAGTCAACCACTTGATAAATCATTTCATGTCATCCAATCTGATATCTGAATACATATGGAAACTAACACAAACATTTCCATTTCAACAACCTTAAATCTTACTTGACTTAAGAAAAATATAGGATAGGGTTACACCACCCAAGTTCCAACTATATCATGGAGTTGAGGTAGAGTTACACCACCCTATCCTCAAACAGCAAGTGCACAGGTGGGTTGTTGGTTCATGGTTGGCCGACCATGACCACTCAATGCCATCGGCAACACTTCCACCGTGGGTGAAGGAAAAGACCCCAAATCCGGTATCGGCTAGGTTAAATCCACCCACCAAATCCTTCCATGGGTATCACTTCCGGGCTCTCACATGTCACTCATTAGGTTCTAATTTATTAGTCAAAATTAACATCATAACCTTGTTGGTCGTGATCCACAACCAAATCTTAGCATACTAGTGATTTCATCCATTGCAATAATGATAATCAAAATCATGCAACCCAACATAATTAGCTCATCACAAACCATAACATGAATTAACTAGGAATCTTAGCGAGCAGCGGAGCTTACCTTGTTGATAGTTGATGATGACATAGTACCAGTGTATCGTCAAGGAGGACAAAGCTGGCCCCCTGGACATAGGGTGGGCCGGGCCGATTGCTCGGAGTCCGACTTCTACACGGGGGCACGTCATCAACTTGGAGTACAAGACATAAACATGTACCTACCTGATATCTCGGGTTCTAGTTGTAACCGATTAGGAGATCTACTTATAAACCGATTCAGGCTCATGTAACTCAGTCCTTGCCGCCTATATAAGGCAGGGCAGGGATCCCCCGATCAGTAGGCTATACACATAGGTGATACACAAACATACCCTACCAACCTAGAGAGCTCCTCTCGAGGTCTTGCTGCATATGGTACACAAGCAATACAATCCACCAAACACAAGACGTAGGGTATTACCTCTTCCCGAGGGTCTGAACCTGCATAAACTCTGTGTCCCGTGTGCACCCATCTAGATCTGCTACGCGTATGCTGCCCCATGTTCATTATTGCCGGATCAAAACACCAACAGTTGGCGCGCCAGGTAGGGGAGGTGCGTATAGATCCATTTGAACAGATCCAGATGGGTTTCTCAAACGACAACGGTGACTTCGCTCCGAGCCAAATCATGAGTTTCGGCCCCTAGACTCTATCGCTGACCCAGGATAGTTTTTCGATTCAGAAAACTGGACTTCATCGCCGACAAGCTCGGCAAACTTCACCTCTGCGACTCGGCTCCCAACCGGTTGACGGAGGCTTCACCGCCTTCCCCACTGGGACTCTCCTCCGAGTCGATGACTTTTGCAGCCGTCTCCGAGGACGAGGTTGTGCGAAAGTTGGATCTACTGCTTGAACACGGGTTTTCACCCGTCGAGCAGAGATCCCGACTGGTTGGCACGATCGAGTCCCTCTTACCCGTCCTCGACTATGACTCGGACGGCTTCGAGAGTTCGGGAAGCCACCATCCTTCTTGGGAGGTCTCCATGGCTGACTTGGATGTGCTGGCAAACGACGATGACTAGTCAATCCCCATCGTGGATTAGACCCCCGATCAGCTAGAAGCCACCCGGCTCCATCTTATTGCCAAGGATGAGAGATTGGCCGAGCAGCAGACCGTGCTTGCTCGCCAGCATGAGGAACGACAGCGTAACGAGGACATGCGGGACCGAGGGCGCCAGGTCAACAACTCACTCCGCATGCGCGAGAGGGACAGCGTCCAAATATTTCTGCTTCCCAGTCACAACCTCGTCGCCGCCACGGTGGCGGCACGCGCCATCAACATCCCCGAGGGCACCCCGGGTTACGACGATCTCCGACGGTTTCGAATCCTGATGGAAGAGGCAGCTCTCCAGCAAGCCAAGATCTCCGAGGTTCGCGCAGCTTCTCCTGCGAGCACCAGGAGCCGGCACTCTTCCCCGCCAGAGAACCCACGCGCAACAGAAGGTCGCCGCATCAGCCTAGAGCTTCATCGCCCCGCTGGGTCAGTTCGTAGCCGACTTGGACCGGACTGTGATGTACGGGACACTCTCGAGGCAAGACACCGCGCTCATCGCAGCACAGGGAAAGACAATCACCCCGTCGGGTCGGTACATAGCCGACTCGGACCAGAACGCGACGTGCGAAACACCCTCGAGGCAAGACGCTATGCTCGCCATGGCACGGGGAGAGATGACCACGACGGTCACCACGGCGACAGTGACGATTGCCACGTTACTAGCCAGTGTCACTCTCCGACTCCTCCAAGCACGGCCTACGTAGGTCTGAAGGCGTTTGGCCCTCGCATCTGCAACGTCATCTTCCCGCCACGATTCCGAGTCACTGACATCGACAAGTACACAGGCGAGACTCGGCCAGACATCTGGTTAGCCGATTACCACACGACGTGCAGGACCAATGGAGACAACGATTACGTCGTGATCCACTACTTGCCCCTGTTCCTAGCCGACTCGGCCCGAGCTTGGCTCACCAGCCTGCCTCAGGGCAGCATCCAGTCCTGCTCCGACCTTGAGACCCTCTTCGTGAACAATTTCCAAGGCACCTACAATAGGCCTGGGAACGCGTGGGATCTCCATAGTTGTACCCAGGAGGCGGACGAGACCCTCAGAGAGTACATCCAACGTTTCTCCAAAAAGAAGAACTCTCTGCTGGAAGTCTGGGAAGACGACGTCATCACCGCTTTCTCCAAAGGCGTTCGGAACACGGACCTCATCCACAAGATCACACGCAAGAATCTTCAGACTACACGCGAGCTCTTTGATATCGCCAACAACTTTGCAACTAGCGAGGACGCCGTTCGCAGTGCGACCAAGGCGCTCTCCTTCACGATCTCGAGACCTTTCTTCAAGGTCTTCAACAACTCCGGGAGCTGGTCTCGGAGTTGGCTGGCAGTGCTTATTGCCTCCTCCCACTCTTCCGACTCCCGGATGTCATCGATCTCCCACAGGACTTCATCCCACTTCGAGGGGTTCATCTGGCAGACTCGAAGCGTCTGGAACTCCACGTGGAAGCCCGGCGGAGGCGGCGGCACGCGGCCAACATCGATCTCCTCCACCGGCAGCACCAGGGCCCCCTTGGGACGAGGCGGGACGATCCGCACCGCCCCCCGACTGGAACCCGCCTGCTCGGTTGCAGTGGGAGCTTGCGCTCCAGCGCTGGACTCCTCCGGCTGATGGGCAGGCGGCGGGGTCGGGTGCGCACCGTCCTGTCGGGAAGACTGCTGCGGTGAAGAGATGCCGGTAGCTCTCGGGGGAGACGACGGCCGGGCGTCCGATCCCATCGTGCCCTCGCCTTGCGGATCCCTGGGCACCCGGCTTGCCCCTTAGAATATCCCATGTGTTCTTCGGCCTACAAAGGCAATCAGGATTATCACTACTCCGCTATGATGAAGGGCAGAGGGCGCTCACTCGGCGACATACCTGCTGGATCTCGGCAAGTTGAAGCGCTTCTTAGACTCCGGGGCCCACCGTTCTGGTGCGGGGTCGCTGGAGCCGCTGGCATCGAGGAACCTCCTTGCTCCTCGGTGGTGGCAGATGCCGCCGGGGTAGGACGAGCAGAGGAGCTGCCCTGTCCCCCAAAGGTGGCATCGATTGTTCATTTCCCCCTCCTCCGAATGAGGGGGACCTCGTCTTCGTCCTCTTGAGGATCTTCCTCGGTAGCGGCGGCTGATGCCGTTGGGGCAGGACGGGCAGAAGAGCTGCCCTGTCCCACCAAGGTGGCGTCGGCTGCTTGTTTCCTTCTCCTCCAAATGAGGGGGATTTCGTCTTCATCTTCCTGAAGGTTTTCTTCAGGTGTTGCCACAGTCGGTGGTGGGGCGCTGGGCTCCTCGGTCGCGGCCGCTTTCCCCTTCGACGACTCGGCGTCGGCGGTGGAGGCCTGGGCCCTCTTTTGCAGCGGCTGCCCGCTACTTGAGCCGTCGGTGTACAGTGTTCGGTTCCAAGGCTCGTCCTCTGGGAGAGGAGCCTTAGAGCTGAACCCAAAAAGATCCTGCAAGGTAAGATTACATAAACGAAGCTAGAATGTGACTCGGCTACAACACAAATTACAAAGTACCTGGCAACGATCGGTAAACCGCCAATCTTACGGTATTCGTGGAACTGTGATACTTGAGGGGTAGGGACCTCTAGGGCACAAGGCCAAGAGATCTGACAGCAAGGAAATGCCCTTTTTATACAGGTTCGGGCCTCCCTCAGGATAACAACCCTACGTCCTGTTCGTATATATTGATCAGAGAATTGTCTTACAAGGGATGTGTATGTTAATGGCTACCCTATGCCTAATCGTAGATTAATCTGACTAGTCCGCCGAGCTCGACTCCTTCGAGGCGGTGGAGCTTCTCGTAGGAATAGTTAGGGCTTCTTGATCTGGAAAGACTTGTCCTCCCCTATGGGACTGCTGATCATTTTATAGGGGGTTCATCTAGTCGTACCAGTCATGGACTTTGACCTAGGTAAGACTCTGGCTTCCTTAAACATCAGGATCGCCTCCCTAGTTTAAAGGGTATCTTCCCTCCTTACGAGGGGTTACCTTATCTTTCTGGGATCCTTACCGGGTACGTGGCACACTCCGGTAATCCAGAGAATCGTATACGGATATTTCCTAATATACGAGATACTGTACTATCCATCGTCAGTACCAATGTAGAAGATCGATTGCTTACCTGGTTTGGAGGGTTGGCTAAGCTGAAGGGCACTGGATGCCCAGAGGTGTCCAGGCTCACGTCCTGAGTCATCAACCTCCCGACTCGGCTCCGCACTTCTTGCTCCATAAGCACGTCGGCTGACTCCCGGGTCACATCCTGGTGGTTGATGTACTCGTACATCGGATGGACCTTCAGCTTGGCGGGCTGGATCCGACGGCTGATGAATGTCAAGATGACCCCGACTCTGGTAACTCCCACCTGGAGCACTCGGGCGAGGTGCCCGCGAAGGACTTCAACCCCGGGGCGCTCCCAATCATTTGGAAGCTCCACCCAGTTCATCTTGCTCTCGGGAGGCTGGCCCTTGAACCTCGGAAGTGAGAGCTCGAGGTTGGAGCAGTAAAATCACTCCGAATGCCACCCTTTGTTGGATGACTGGAATGGGATCTCTAGATAGTTTTTGACAGCTCCAGCTCTCAACTGGAACCCGGCGCCCCCTACTACGGCTGGCTTGTTCTTACTGGGCTGAGACTTGATGACAAAAAGATGTTTCCAAAGGGTGAAATGTGGCTCTATCCCTAGGAAGCACTCGCACAAGGTGATGAAACAAGCGACGTGCAGCATGCCGTTGAGGTTGAGGTTCTGCAGCTCCAGCCCATAGAAATACAGCAGCCCGCGCAGAAAAGGGTGGGCTGGAAGGGAGAATACGCAGAAGAAAAAAGGAGCGTGCACGACGATCTCACTCGTGTTAGGGGTGGGGAAGTCTTCTCCGTCGGCGGCTCACCACTCGATCAGCTCCTTCGGAGATAGCACCTCCGCCTCCACCATGGCCTGCAGCCTCGCCTCTGTCATCGTGGATTTCACCCATGCCACCTCCACCATGGCGCCGTGTTCTCCTCCTCTCCAAATAGATCTGCCTCCTCGATGATGGTGGGCATTCGGCGGCGGTGGCCCGGATCTAGGGTTTTGGATTCCCGATCTAGACGCGGCCGGCTAGGATGGGGGAGCGGATGTGTGGAGCACTACGCGGTGGCGAGATGGGCACCGTGCGACGGCGTGATGGGCGTAGGGATGACGGCGACACGGGCTTGGTGTGAGGCGGCGCTTCTAAGTTTGCGGGGCGCGGAGAAGGCGAAGAGGCTGCGGGGCGCTGAGAAGGCAAAGTGTGAAACGAATTGGGGATAAAACGGTTTTCACCGTGCCTCCCCGTCTTATAAGGGAAGATAGCCTGGGCGGTGCGACGTTTCCGCTTCTAGCGCTCGGTTGACCTGGGGTCGGCCTCTAATGGGTTAATAGCCGTTTGAATACACCCCGAATAAAGAGCGCTTATAACGTGCCTCCGACGGCCCACTAGTCGGTTACCGAACAATTCGGGACCGAGGTGTTACAGTTCAAAGGGTTTCGGTGGTTGACCTTCAGGGGTCCACAACCACTTGAATACACCCAAGTGAAGGGCAGCTGAAGTGTGCCTCCAGCAGGCCACTAGTCGGACACCGAACAACTCGGGGCCAAAACACTACAGTTTATGTTCGGGTTCTGATACGAATTTCGAGGGTATTTCCTCATAGGAACACTAGCTGGACCTGAGCCACTTGGGAAACTAGGTACCACTCGGGAATCCGGTCGGGATTCATGGTATGCCCCCCGCTGAGTCACTAGCCAGTCTCCACCCGCTGGAAATGATTGGATACCATCTGGACTTACCCGTTATTAGCTCACCTGCCATGATAATCTTGCCCTACGGGTGAATATTACTCGGCTTATTATTTTTATTCCTTAGGAGTTCTATGAGTCCCTCACAATCTCCCTGCAAGCAACAAAAAGGCGCGCTCAGCGGATACCATTCGGGAAACTTGCCTAAGGGGGCAGGCAAAAATCACTTGGTTTGGGCGGAAGCGTTACCAAGACAAGCTGCAGCCAGATCATGAAGGACTCGGAGGCTACTGACGATGACATAGCACCCGAGTATCGTCAAGGAGGATAAAGCCGGCCCCCTGGACATAGGGTGGGCCGGGCTGATTGCTCGGAGTCTGACTTCTACACGGGGGCGCATCATCAACTTGGAGTACAAGGCATAAACATGTACTTACCCAATATCTCGGGTTCTAGTTGTAACCGATTAGAAGATCTACTTGTAAACTGATCCGGACTCATATAACTCTTTACTTGCCGCCTATATAAGGCAGGGCAGGGATCCCCCGATCGGTAGGCTATACACATAGACGATACACAAACATACCCTAGCAACCTAGAGAGCTCCTCTCGAGGTCTTGCTGCATACGGTACACAAGCAATACAATCCACCAAGAAGTAATTCTCATCATGTGGGCCGAATAATTTTTTGTAATAATCAATGATGTATTGTCTCAACTGGAATTCCTTGCAAATTACTCCTTTCTCTTATTCAAGAATTATTTAAAGATGCCACATAGTTTGTTACGGTATTAGACAAAAGTATCTTTCGAATTTTGGCTCAGAACTTGGTGTCTCATTCCTATGTGCTGGACTGCTGGCCCATGCCATAATTACATATACATGATGCAGGTCCCATTGAGCAAAGAGTTACATTTAAAGTCTTTGTTCTCTCTTCTCGGATGAGAACTTGAAACAAAATGATGTAGTTGTCCGACTTCAGCGTTCCCCCATATATAATTAGGAGAAATCCTTTATGTTTAAGTTGGTTATAAATTATTGTTTTAAATCAATGATCATATACGTTAATTCTTTAACGATTGCTAACACAACAGCAGCAACAAGCAGGAGCTATGCCCATGACCATGACATGAGCTAGCAGCCTAACGGCGAGTGAGAGGTTTAGCTGTGTTCGGATGCGGCTCTCATGTGACACCTGTGATTTCCGTAAGACTGTCGTACCGTCGTTACCCGTAAAAAAGGGCAATAATCTCTACATTTTTCAGTGGCCTTTTTGTCTCACGAACACGCAGTTTAAGCATAGAATCTGGACATGTGGTTGTCACATGACCCTAGCAGATCAATGGATTGATCATATCGACGTGCCAATTGCATCGGCAACGCAATGCATTTTCTACTCTTCCTCTTCCTGGCTATGTACTTATATATGATTTGCGCCGCGGTTTTAATTTCCAGCGTGGTTGTCTCGCAGTCACGGGTTATGTTCCATGAACAGAAGAAGAAAAATTAGCTGTTTAAGGACTCGGAGGTTTGATCTGCATCATAAAAATTTGCGTAGTTTCGTTCGTTTTGGTATATACATAGTCATTCATCTGCATGTAATGAGAAAAAAAATTATTTGTTATCTGCATGCAGGTCCCCTATCGTATGGGAAGCTAAACGAGTAATTCTTATTTCGTCTGTGCAATATTTTCTTGTACGGACGGCCTCATACTACTAATAGCTCAATGAAATGATTAATGCGTGAATAGAAAAGTACAAGCTTGGATTTTCCCATGAAACATTATCATGATCATCATTCATAATGCACATATATAATTATTCTCAAGTCTCAAGTTGGTGCCATAAACATGAATGAATATCCGACCAGACAGTACTGCAACAAAAGTGCCTAGCCTGGCTAGCAGCAGCAACCACCTTCATCACAGAATCAATTTCATGTCAAAATATTCCCTTCCAAAAAAAACAAAAACATGTCAAAATAGCAACTGGCATGTAGGCTTATCTATCAGGACATGAATCCCAGAGGAAGCTAGTGGTATCCATCAGCTAGGCAACCTGATCATGGAACCGATTCGGTGGGAAGGCTCAAGACTCAAGAGCGACCCGTCGGTCTACCAGCTCCAGCGGCACTGTCCCCTGGGGCGTCATCAGAATTCGCTCAACTTGGCGCGCAGGTCGCTGCATGTGGCTGTGGGGTGGCAGCTTCCCCCAGAAGGGGTATATGCCTCCCTCTACCAAATGGCGCTCTCTCGCCAAGAAATTATTATATGCACAAGTAGGCATGCAGCTTGGGGAAAGCAAGGGCAGCATGTGAGACAGTGAGAGTCCCTATCTCCCTCCTATATAAGCATGGGAGATGCTGCACATTTGACCACAGCCACAGCAGAAGCAGATCCATCAGTAGTAGTGGAAGAACAGAGCAGAGCCTTCCTGCTCACCTAGCTCAGTCACCCTCCTGTTCAGCCAGGATGAACAAGTTGAGGAGCCAGGGGAAGCAGAGGGCAGGAGGAGGACTTAGCAGGATGCTGAGGGAGCACAAGGCCAGGCTCTACATCATCCGGAGATGCGTTGTCATGCTCCTCTGCTACAATGACTGATCTCTGCCCCATGCACCGTCGCTATTCTTTCTGGCCATTGACTCTAGGTGTTCTTCTTGCTCTAGTTTTTGTTTCTAGGCTGTGTAGGATTAACAAATTCTTTGGTGTACATGGGGTGGGGTAGTTCAGAAGTTCAGATATGTTACTGACGGTTGATTTTGGATGTTCAAGTTTTTCTGTGCTCTGATGTGGTACTCCTAAGTCCTGCAATGGCAAGGATGTACATGTATCGATCTGTTAGATGTTGGCGTGTAACTTGTGTATTTGCTCTATCAGAAATGGAAGATCTCAGAAAAGTATATCCCTTGGTGTTCCGTTTTATGATCTATATTGATGAAGCATGATTGGGAGTCTCTAACTAGCGACTAACAACCTACTTGAGAATGCAATTATGCTAACTATGGGAGTTCTTACTTCGTTCGATTGGATACCGGCGTCTGAGAGATTTTCACATGTAACCATACCAAAGATGCGTGTAGTTTGCGGTAACATACAGATGAAACAGACAAAAAGTACTCTGTATCTTTGTTCAAATAGTTGTGCACACAGCCAAAAAAATAGCAGCAAAAAGAAAAAATCCGATATCTGAAAATAGCAGCAAAAATTTCCCGGTCTGATTGCTGCCTTAGAAAACTGACAGCATTGCAGTTTACGCTGTTTTTTGGGGGTAAACTTTTACTTGCATTCCTTTTATTTCAGTATTTTGGAAATTAATGCCATACCTGCATATACTCTTCAAACATGAGCAGCACTTTGTAATGCACAAACAGACCGGCTGGAAAACAAAAATGGCAATGTTCATGTTATCCTTTGTCCAAATCGCAGATTTGCAGTCATGCCGAGCAATGAGCATGTAAATCACCCAAAAAATGGTAGTATATAATTTTTTTTTCTAAAAAACGACTGTAGTATATAGTTTCTCATGGAGGTATTGGCTTTCTAGCAGTATTGAAGAAATTACTTTGCCTAAGAAACATCCGTCTTACATTTTGTTAACACAAAATGAACCTTAATAACCTGACAAAAATATTTGGTATACTGAGCAGCAGTGGACAACGAAAATGAGAAGCTTCAAGGTACTTGCATAAATGCAGCAATGTTGCTGCAAATGACCTTCCTCTTGGTCTTGATTTTTGAGACGCACAGCTCACTGTGCACAGAAGCCTGGCAGATCTCATCCGGTGCTAAACTGCTAATATGCGTCGTTATCTTCATCATTGCTCACAATGACTAGATTATTGGACGACCAAGCAAACTGACAATTAAAAACTTGTCCATGAAACATGCCGGTTTGTGCATTGCAACTAAGGAGGTTCAGATATCCGAACCAAAAATCTCCGCAACAATTATTTGGTTAAATGTTGCTTCTAAGAAGGGATACATGCCATTGATGCAATGATCTTTGATGGATTTCCTTGCCAAGAGAAAAATGTGTTGTAAACCATAGCTTGGAATTCCCTATTGCACTGAACGGCCTTGATGGATGCCTCGACCTGAAACAAGCTTGCAGGTTGCTTTGTTTAATTCAGGGGTCACTTTAGTTTAGTGCAAATTAGCTCGGTTCCAAACACGCTGTTCTTTTGTTTAGTCCACAAGGTCGGCGAAACCCGCGATTAACCCGCCATTGGAAGCCGCGAAAGAAAAGCTTATCCTACAGCCACTTGCTGTACTTCCTCCAGGAATCACGTTCAAGTTCAGGCCATTGATGCAATCTAAAGCTTGGTGAACAGCTTAGGTAGTACTAATCGTTGTACTAGTTGCTGTACTTCGACCTGCAGCTCTTAAGTTTAGGCAGCTGCTGCAAACCAAAGATCTGGACCCTGGCACTCTACCTTCACAGCTCTCACAGCGGCGTCAGGCGTTGGCTCCTCATTGATTCAGAAAACCGGTAAGCATAAAAAGAATTTCCCCGCAAACACGCCGGAAAGCCGCGTATCTTTTCATCAAAGGTAAGCAAATGCTGATACCGAGAACCAGCGTTGCCTTCAAGAAAACCAACTGCAAATATGCAATCAGGTATCTCCTTTGAACAGTATCTGCATGAACTGTGTTGACCTGTCAATCAAGTTTTCTGGTCTCCAGATCGTAATCAGTAGCAGAAGATGAACATGGTTACTTAGCTGTAGTGACGTCTGAGAGATTTGCAGAAATACTGTAGGATCCCGGCGAATGACCTGTTTGCAAGATATGGTGAGGATTTGATGCTGCAGATTATAAACATGACTGTGCAATATTGATGACATTTCACAATATCAAAATCTTTGACCACAAATCATCTATAGCACCTCGCGTGAACCACAGTTCATGCGATCGTAAAGTCAAAAGCTTAAAAAAGGTCATCACCATCACACAAGTTCACTAAAAAGAAAAAGTCAAATAGCCCGGGAGTGTTGTCTACCGAGTTGAAGTCAGAAGCCATTGTTCGGATGGAGGAATATCAAAGTGTTTGGTCGGTCTGGGGTTGTGGCTCCTGAGCTGGAGCTGGTTGACTTTTGCTCATGAGTCAAACTGATTCACCCAGTCAGTAAGTAACCATAGTTCAGTGACCGGCTTCTCTGTAGACCTTGATGCAAACTTTTCCATGCTTTCCGTTGTACTAGCTACTTTGTGTGTATGCCCGGTTATAAGCAGATGGAGTGATATACAATGACGCATCAGCTGCGTGTCAAGGCTTCAGTTATAAGCAGAATTGAAAGGCATTGTCCGCGTTGAAATAACCAAGATGTTGGCACACTGACATTGTGCTATGAATTCTGTTTACAGGGCACAAGGAGGAAGACGTTGCGGTGGGATTCCCCTTTTTTTTTCTTTTTCTTTTGAACTAGCACGGTGTCCCGTGTAATTACACGGAAAATGTCTTTAATCATCTTTAATTATTTTAGATTTATACATGATATTAGATGAGTATGAAAAAAAAATGTTTAGATCACAGTCCAACCGGCCAGTCGCTGTACCAAGCCGATAGTTTGTTTGTACATCAAATCAATGTTGGATAATATTTAGGTATAGTTATGATGATCTATTAGTTGTAGTCTATTAATAATAAGGGCACACCAGATGAATGAACGTATGACGTTTAGATACAATTATGAAAATTTATGTACACTTATGAAGATCCATCGGTTGTGATATGTTTAGGTACAATTATGATGACCTATCAGTTTTGATCTGTTTAGGTAGTTATGAAGATTTATCGGCTCTGATCTGTTTAGGTACAGTTATGAAGATCTATCGGTTCTGATCGATTTAGGTATGATTACGAAAATTTATCGGCTACGATTTGTTTAGGTACATTTATGAAGATCTATTGGTCATGGTTTATTAATAATAAAATGGTACACCTGATTAATGGTTGGATGTTTTGCTTTTTTTTAGAAATTTTTAATATATTTTTTTGTTATATTTTACTTTTAGCATATAGCACATATGGGATTGGAGACCCCTTTTGCTATTGGAAGCCGGAGAGAGAGTGAGAGGGGGAATGTGGGAAAGCAGCAGTGATATTTCAAAAAAGAGAAAGCAGTAGTGCTCTTCTTGGGTTGAAGAAGTCTGGCCGGGCCATATTGGTCATCATCCATTTGGGCCGGTTGCATTAGGCCTGTAAAGGACGTGGATATGAGAAGCTTTAAGACGTTTCAAGAAAATTCTCAAGCAGTCTATGGCCCTGTTTGTTTGGGCTTTTTCTGGCTTCTGGACTTTGGCTTCGAAGCCAGAAAAGCACCTATAAACCTGCTTTTGGCTTTTGGCTTTAATAGGTGTTTTTCTGGCTTCGAAGCCAAAGCGCAGAAGCTAGAAAAAGCCCAAACAAACAGGGCCTATAGGCCCTCTCTCTCTTTCTCTAAAAAAAGCAATTTTTAGGCCGTTTGAAACATACAAGTTTACAAAATTTTGCAAAAATACCTTGTAAAATTGTCAGTAAGTTTATATGAAATCTATGTACTCTACTCTGAGTTTGGTTCAGGGTTGAAAGTTAGGTTAGAGGCTTAATCCACAGTTAGAAAGGATTAAGTTAATCGACTCACATCTTTTTAACATCCTTAATCTATGGTTAAACTCACTACAAAATATGAAATAAGCTAACCACACATAGGTAAGCCTCCTAGAAAATTTTATTACTAACTTAGTTAACTGATCTATCAGCTTCTACATCCGAAAGTGTACATAACCAATTATTATACAGTCATAAACGTGTATATGTCCAAATGCAAGCCATGATGCCAGGATGCAATAATTGCTTAGTGATATGTGATGAGGAGGAAGAAAAAATTGCTCGGTGACACGTGAGGCCCATAGCCATGTCATTGCATGCAGTGGCAAAACCACCTGAAACAATGCTACATCAATGTACACGGTGGCAAAACCACCTATAAAACTATTCTAGAGGTGTATTTGCACCAGATTAAAAAGGTTATGATAGTGATTGACCTTTTTTTATTTAAAGACTTACGTAGCTAGAGGTTGTTACCTCAGGCTAAAATTTGGACTTCTTTCCCAACAAAGGATATAACCCAACTTTGCATGTTTACCATAGCCCGATAAAATGTAGTTCCGGTCCAAAAATATAAGCTCATTAAAATGAAGCCATGCACTAACAGCCAGAGTGTATGCAAAGAGAGTTTCGGTACATAATTGCTGTGCGATTAAAATGTTGGCAAAACAGCATAAGAGATTAGCATCAATCATGAATTCTTGGTTGCTTCGAAACCTGGATATGGTACTGAGCAGTGATTATTTTCTGATGCAACTGAGCAATGATTAGGTAAACTTAAAGGCAATGGTGGACTTCAAATCCTTCGGTCATCCTCTGTCTTTATTTAGCATGGAGCGATGATCATCGAGCAACGCACGGGTAGCTAATAATGTGCCCCTCGATTATTGATTATTCAAATTTTGCATTTCTGTCCGGAACTAGCACGACGCCTTCACTTATTTTTTTATTTTTACTTGCACGTGATATTGGAACAATACGGAAATCATGAATAGACCAACCATTATTGTACCAAGCAGCTAGTAGATCACGTGGCAGTAAAGTTCGGATCACCGTTAGCTGATCATTTGTATGTGATATTAGATCGGTAAGTGAAGTTAAGATTCATATTATTGGTTGTTGATATTAGATCAGTACACGTACTTAAAGTTTAAGTAGTTTTTTATAAGGTGTAAAATTATAAATATCTAAATGGGCCATTATTAAGGTACATCAGATTAATATCAGATAATGTTTAGGTATAGTTATAATGATTTATCGATTATGGTCTATTAATAATAAAGCTACACTAAATCAATGGTCGGCTGACCTATACATGCAGTTATAAATATTTATTGGTTTTGATATGTTTAGGTACAATTATGAAGATCTATCGGTAATGGACTATTATTAAGGTATATCAGATTAATGTCGGATCGACTTATCGGTTATGGTCTATTAATAATAAGGCTCCACTTAATCAATGGTCGGGTGACTTTTATATGCAGTTATAAATATTTTTTTGTTTCGATCTGTTTAGATACAATTATGAAGATCTATCGATAATGGACTATTATTAAGGTACATCAGATTAATATTGGATTGATTTATCGGTTATGATCTATTAATAATAAGGCAAGGTACATTAGATTAATATTGGATCGATTTATCGGTTATGGTCTATTAATATTAAGGCTCCACTAAATCAATGGTCGGGTGACTTTTAGATGCAATTATAAATATTTTTTGGTTTTGATTTATTTAGGTACAATTATGAACATCTATCGGTAATGGGCTATTATTAAGGTACATCAGATTAATGTTGGATCGATTTATCGGTTATGGTCTACTAATAATAAAGTTCCACTAAATCAGTGGTCGGGTGACTTTTAGATGCAATTATAAATATTTTTCGATTTTGATTTGTTTAGGTACAATTAAGAAGATCTATCGGCTATGATATGCTTAGATGCGATTATGAAAATCTATCGTTTGTGATATGTCAAGTATGATTATGATCTGCTTAGTTACAATTATGAAAATTTATTAGTTATGATTTGTTTAGGCAATTATGAAAATCTATCGGCTATGATCTATTTATGAAGATCTATCAACCGTGATCTACTAATAACAAGAGAGTCCAACGGATTAGTGGCCAGATATTTTTTAATAGAATTTCTAATCTATCTCTCTATTGTACTTTTAGTATATACTCACTTCGTCCAAAAATATAAGACGTATGTGCTTCTCAAAATGTATCTTTGATCAATAATTTGTTCAATAATATGTGGATTACGTGATACAAAGTTGATATTATTGGATCATATTAAAAATCACTTTCCATTGTATTGATTTTGTATTAGATAATCTACATATTATTGGACTAATCGTTGGTCAAAATTAAATCTTAAAAAGTATGCGCGTCTTATATTTATAGATGAAAGAAGTAATAGATAGATAGATAGATACAATTTTTATTGTGAATGAGTAATATAAATTAGAAGGTTAATACATTTTTGACCATTATCGATGGATGATTTCTCTTCAATTTACTCGAGGACATTTTCTTATTCTTCGAGAAGGGAATGAAAGCGTATTTGATTCGTGGTAGGACGAGTCCAGCAACCTCTCTCCCCGTCGACGATGTCGATTCTGTTTTCGCATCAAAGGGCACAAGTGTTCTGCAAGAGACGCCAAGTGAGCAACCGAAAGGCCGAGAAGCCATGGCATACTTTTGTTTGTTTATTTTTCTTCAGGTGGCCCTCCTAGGCCACGTAAAAAGAAGATTCAGACAGCGAATCTGGCGAGACATTCACATTCTCGTTAAATCGCACATAAGACCTTGCACTTCTAGTTATTCATGGTTAAAATTCAAAGCATATCTAGTGCATGGTTAAAAGACAGGTATTGCACATTCCATGGTTAAAGATAGGACTAAGACCCATGGATTTTAAGGTGTGTTCAGAGAATATAAATTTCCTCATTAGATTTATGTAGACAATGATTTTCTTCTACAATATTTCTATGTTCCAAATGAGCTATGGTTGTAAGACCGATATACTAGTGAACCACATTCTTTCAATGTTATTGTGCATGTAAATTAACTTTTTTTAGTCTCTCAGAAGTCAAACACAAATAGGATGATGCAAAACATAACTTTTTATGAATGAACTCATCACGCCAGATGAAATGAACGATAGCTTTTTTTTAAACACTAACGCATATGGATTGAGAGTAGTCTACATGTAAATCGACTGAAGGGTTTTCAAAGAAAAAAGTCTTGCACTCATAATGATTGTTCTATATTATCTTCTCGATAATATACAGGTAGCACTGAAGACACTTGGTAATGCGGGAAAAAAAGAACACGGACGCTTGATCACAAAGGCCAGAAGCATAAACGCAAATTCACGAGTTTTGAGTGGTTCCACGAAAAATAAACCACCAAAGTCTCTCTGAACCTTTCACTCGCAGTCGCAGTTGGGTTGAAAATGGAACGGAAATTTTCTATCTGTTAAAAAAAAACCAGAAACGGAAGCTCTTACACGAAAACGGAAATGGAATTTCTCGGTAAGGAAACGGAAACGGAAATTTTATACGGAAATGGTACGGCGATTTCAGTCGGAAACGAAAACGGAAACGGAAATTCCGTATAAGAAAAAGGAATATTTCCAAATAAGTCGTGTAAAAGTTCTGGCCCATCTAGTCATCCGCCCCACCCAGCCCATTTAGATCCCTATCCCTAATAGGCTAACCCTTCCTACTCTCGTATAAATATAATTGGTTATGTAATATATATTCTTTGTGTCATGTTGTTTTTGTTGTGTTTTTGTACACGGTTTAAGGGGTTCTTATGTTCCGACAAATATTCGTTATCGTTTTTGTTTTTGACCGTATTCGTTTCATATTCGTTTTTGGTACTTTCTATTTCTGTTTTGTTTCCGGAATTTTCGTATTCGTTTTTGTTCCAATAAAAGAGCGTGTAAATGAAAATGGTAAGACATTTTTCCGACCGTTTTCGTACCGTTTTCAACCCTAGTCACGCGAGAGACCGTCAAAGCGCGAAATGCACCCGTTCGTACGCCGCAAACTTCACAGCAAGCACCCCCCCGCTTCTTCATTTTTACACACAACCCCCGCGTCGCGAATTCTGATACGCCAACGCCGAGAAGAGATTGAAAAAAAAAGGCCCGACGAAAAACCGTCGCGAACAACGCCCGAGGAATATAGCGAGACGAGGAGCGAACACCGGCGGCGGCGTGGACGAAGCCGAAGCGGCCGCGCAGCACACCGCACCGCAGTGAAATGGCGTCGATGCAGAGCTGGCGCAAGGCGTACGGCGCCATCAAGGACACCACCACCGTCAGCCTCGCCAACCTCAACTCCGACTTCAAGGTCCGCCCGATCCGCAACTTCCCATCCCCGTTTTCCCCGGGTTTGTTTTGACCTAAGTTTGTCTCGGGTTCATCGGAACCCTAGTTTTGTTTCACCTCGACTGGGTGTGTCGGTCGCGCGGGTGTGCGCCGGATTGCTGGATCTGCGCGGTTTTTGATCGGGAATCTGTTTTTGTAGGATCTGGATGTGGCGATCGTGAAGGCGACTAACCACGTGGAGTGCCCGCCCAAGGAGCGCCACCTGCGGAGTGCGTTGATTCGTTCCTGCGCCCTATATTTGCGCGTATTAAAGTTTTGTTTCTGCCTAATTTAGAGTTTCTGGGGTTCATAATTAGACGTGCCTCTAGGTGCGAGGCTGGGAGGGGGAAGGGATAAGTGGGTTCGGTTCGGTTCTTGATTAGTCATCCGTGTGTGTGTGTGGTTGCGGTGCAGAGATTGCTGCGGCGACGTCCATCGCTAGGCCCCGGGCAGACGTCGCCTACTGCATCCACGCGCTCTCTCGCCGTCTTTCTAAGACCCGCAATTGGATTGTAAGTCCTGCACTCGCTTAGGGTTTCTGTTATTCCTGTTGTGTTTATGGTTTTTGTTGATGTTGCTTTGGATGATCGGTTATTTCCATGCATATTGGACTCGAGTGTTATTCCTCTATCGTGTATAATGAGACTGTGGTTCCAGTAGGTTTTTGTGAGGCGTTTAGTAGGAAGTTGCAATTGCTGTACGCCTGTATTATGTATTTATGTTGGCAATCTATAACTTCCAATGTAACCTAGATTGTTCATTGTAATTTATCATTAGAAGCTTTTTTTAGTTATAAGTTCCAGCGACTAGGATTCTGTTATGTCTTGATCACTTTGGATTTGCATTTCAATTGTTCGGTTTTTTCGTTTGGATGCGCTTAGTAATTTCATTCCAGGTTCTTCTGAGTATCTTATAAAAGTAGGCTGTTAAAATGTCAGTACTGTTAATTAGGCCAAAACAAATAAAAAATTGTACTAAATGCTGGAGTCAAATGTGCGTTGTTAGAATGCCAGATCTGTTGATTTAGCATCCATTATTCCTCCATTTTGCTGGTTGTTGTCAAGTTCATTATTTGATTCAGTAAAGCTGTATTCTCATAGCTATATGTGATGATTGTGAGTATAGTCCTGCATGGTTAGGTTAGCAATATCAAGTATTACACTTGCAAGAAAAGATAAAACCCAGGAATCTTCCAGAATTTTATAAGCAGTCAGTTTATTTTTTCCATGCCCTTTTCGTAACATACAGGTAGCACTGAAGACACTTGTAGTGGTTCATAGACTTCTGCGGGAGGGGGATCCTACGTTTCGAGAAGAGCTTCTTAATTTTACACAAAGGGGGGCGGATTCTGCAGCTCTCAAACTTCAAAGATGACTCCAGCCCAATTGGTGAGTAGTTCTTTGTTTTATAGGAAATTCCTCATGACCTGCTTATTACCTTTTGATTCCCTATGTACTAAGAATGAGTGCTGTCCAGCTTGGGACTGTTCTGCATGGGTTCGCACATATGGTCTTTTTTTGGAGGAAAGATTGGAATGCTTCAGGATCCTGAAATATGATGTTGAGGCTGAGCTTTTGTCCAAACAAGGTCAAGGTCCTGAAAAGGTCTGGAGCATTTTATCTCCTTTTGGCACTACAATTGATTAGTTTTGAGAGCCACACATTAAATCTCAGCATCAATTCTAGCTAACTAATCACTGCTTCAATTGATACTATTTGTCTTCAGGGACACAGTAGAACCAGAGAATTAGAGTCCCAGGATTTGTTAGAGCAGTTGCCAGCTTTGCAGCAGTTGTTATATCGACTTGTTGGGTGTCGGGTGATTATCTCTCAACTCTAGGCTAACAAAGTCTTAGATACGAGAATATCTCAGTTTCTGTCATCTTCATCTCTACATGTAACATAACATCACTTTGCATTTGGTATTGCAGCCAGAAGGAGCTGCGAATAACAACTACTTGGTGCAATATGCTCTAGCCTTGGTCTGTGCTCTAGCCTCTACTGCATCTTCCTTTTAGGCTTACTACTTTAGAAGCAGTATTTGATTTCACCTGAAGGATATTATTTATACAGTCATTTGTCAGTCTCAACTCTTTATCCTATCTAACTTGTATTGGTGAAAGCGGAGAAAAACATTTTTTGTGTTATTTTTGTCATAATGCCATGGTTTGCATCTCTATCCTTCTAGATATTTCTTAGACATTGTTGCACAATATTGATTCTTCTGTATGTGTATACGATGCATATCCTGGTCAATGACAAAATATTTCCTTCAGTGCTTCATATTTAGCTAATGCTGAAGCATGTCCATAAGTATCTGTACTATCGTAGCTGCATTGACCGTGACCTTAAGACACCTTATGTAGAATTATTCAAATTATGCACCATTTTAATTTTTTTCCTTGAGATTATCTTTAAGTTAACACATTATTTTATCTTTGCTTTAATATTCCTATTTAGTGTTCCCAGGTAATCAAATAAGAATATGCCCTGTTTTCTACCAGAGCACTGCTTCTAATATGTTGATTGGGCAGATGGAGTGAATGACTAAAGAGTGTGGCTCTGTTTTCCACAGGTCCTAAAAGAGAGCTTCAAAATTTATTGTGCGATAAATGATGGAATTATCAACCTTGTCGATAAGGTAAAAGACCTCTTGAGGTGACAATTTACTACTGCGTGATGATTATCATTCTGCAAATATGATATGTTAATCTTTTGTTTGTGCGTGTAGTTTTTTGAGATGGCAAGACATGAAGCACTTAAAGCCCTTGAAATTTACAGGAGGGCTGGGCAACAGGTAAGTCCTGTGCCAAGAAGTGTGGAGTATATCTAGATTCTGAGAAGACCAAAATTGTAGTGCATCTTATCATTCTTACCCGGTCTGGTTATTTGATGCAGGCAGGGAGCCTATCCGACTTCTATGAAAACTGCCGGGGTCTAGAACTTGCGAGGAATTTTCAATTTCCCACTCTGAGGGAGGTGAGGGTTTGTACTGGTTGTCTAATTTGTTCATATCAGATATGTTTTTGGCACAACATCTTATTAAGGAATTTTCCTCAGCCACCACAAACATTTCTTGTGACTATGGAGGAGTACGTGAGGGATGCTCCGCGGATGGTTCCAGTTCGAGAGCCACTGGTCAGTACTTGGGTGATACGATTGAACTTAGGGTTTCTATTGTTGGTCTAGTTGCATGTTTTTATCCTGTCAATCATGTCATTTCCGCGTTGTTAGTCACTTCACAAAGCGGCAAAGAGCATCGCACTTGTTGTTTTGTTTGTTCCTTTTTTTTTAGTGATGAGTCTGCTTAATTCGAATGTCAGATGCATGATTATTGTAAACTTTTGGTTTCTGACTGTTAGGCTTCCATGCAATGTTTTGAAATATCATTGTGTTTAGATTATCAGCTGTGTGCACATTTACCTTAATAGTTTTACAGCCAAAAAGAAAATTGATGAAGTTTCTTCAAGGTCCAGCATGATCCATTTAGCAGTTGATATCACACTCATCGGTGTATTACGATGCATGTGGGAAAAGAGGAGATAACAAATGCCTTGTGTGTGAAGGAAAGAGTACAGTGACAGTGTAGATCCCTAAACTTGTGATGGTGTGTCACTTGTGAATTACACACTTAGGTCACTAAACCTGTATAAGTGGGTAAACAAAAGGTCCAAACCCTACTCTACTGGTAATTAGGGATGTCATGTCACCTTAGCTCAATCTAGATCCCATTTTGACTATATGAGCACCATTTGAATCATTGGAGAATTGGTTTAAAAAATGGATTTGAGGTAACTTAACATGTCATTGAACAAATTTCGAAAGCTTATGGTTGATCATTGTTGGCAGTCACATGGTTAATCCTTGGCCTAAATAGGGTCAAAGTGCAAATGACCGTTAGTTGCTAATTAAGTGCTGTTTGAACCTCTATCAACACACTTGTACAAGAATAGGGATCTAAATGTGTGCATGACCTGAGTACCATGGTCATGCAAGTATGGAGACCAATGGCACACTTCACTCCAAGGAAAAGAATTTCAGATTGAAATAGATAAATCAACCTATAGGCATATTTGCAGCACACCTATCTTTTTTTGGTTGGATTAACTTTTTATACTAAAATGCAAAAAAGGCCTAGTGCCAGTAATGATGAAAGGAAACTGGGATTTTGAGGACTGATCTAATTAATTTGGAAATTTGAGGCTTAAAATGGTCTTAACCTAATGTTTAAGACCAAAAGGTACTTGTCCTTTTTGGTCCATCACTCATGAGGAGAGCTTTGTAATCCTCTTAAAGAACAGGAGAGGCTTATAAACTAGTTGATACAATGTGCCTCTATAATACATTTTAATACCTCGTAGAGCATTTGAAATGGACATTTCTGCACAAGATTATAGTAGCTTTAGTGGATATGTGGGCAACAGTGCAATTCTCTGAGGCTCAGTTTGTGGTTGCTGTGCTTATTTTTAAAGCTTCCGTGAAAAAGAATTGTGAAACGTCTGTTACTTTGTTTGGTAAATCAGATTAAAGTTTTCTGTTATTCAATGGTTGTTTTCTCGCATTTCATCCTGGAACGCAATAATATCTGTTAGCAACTTGATGAAAGAAAAAAAGGCTAGCCAAGCACCCTTGTATCTAAAAGAGGGTCAACCAACTGCAATGCCAAATGTAGCCTTATCTTAAGACTCATAATTTCTTTATCCAAAGGTTTCACTGTAAACCAAATATAGTGGTTTGTATCCTTGAGCCTTACCTTTTACGTGGTAGAAATTACCAATACCTTTTATCTGTTATTTTGCCTAACATTTCACGCACATCAACAGACTTAAATTTCAGTCATCCTTGTGTGCTAATTTTGAGTCTGGCTCTCAGCTTTGTTTTCCCACTTAGGTTATGTTATGGTTACTGGAAATGAGCTCAATTCATAAAATTTGCATTATGCTTTCATCAGGAATTTCCTGAGAGGCTTCTTCTTACGTACAAACCTGAAGAATCAGAGGAAGTTTCTGCACCTGATCCTGTTGAAGAGGAAAAACCACCAGTTGAGGAACCTGTTCCAGAACCGCCTGTTACTGAAGTTGTTTCACCTCCTCCCAAGACTAATATGGCGGATACTGGTGATCTACTGGTAAGTAAAGAACACTTACATTCAATGCTTTAGCTTTGATAATCTAAATATCCTTTGTTCCATAGGGCTTAAATGATCCGAGCCCTGGTGTATCAGCAATAGAGGAGACTAATGCTCTTGCCTTGGCCATTGTTCCATCAGGTAATTAGTCATTGGATGAATTCTTAGTGACCGTTGAGGATCTTGCTTCAATCAATTAATTGATAGAATTTTCTTTGCATCTTTATTAGATGCAGGTACTTCAACAACCAGCACCACTGCATGGCAAGACAAAGGATTTGATCCAACAGGGTGGGAACTCGCACTTGTTACTGCTCCAAGCAACACAAATTCGTCTTCTGCAGATAGTCAATTGGTTGGTTTCTGTACTCTTGTTATTCTTTTTTCTGAGGATTTATATCTCACTGGTAGTGTTGGCGCTCGTCGCTCGTTATAGAGGGTTAAAAATCCTGGTGGTAACCAACCTGTTAACACCAGTTCTTGGTTTTCCTATGGGTACCCATATGTTGTTTTGGGGCACACTTCTTAATTTTTTTTCAAGAAACACAAAAGGTTGTATTGATTTGGAAGCATTAGTCAATATATGGTGTTTGGAATTAGAAGTTGTGAAAATCACGTTTAGAAAACTAATTTTCTTACTGCGCTGTTACTGGCTACTGGCTGTGGTCCAGGAAAAACCACCAGCTACAATGTTTAACCCTGTTCATGGCAGAAGAAATGTACCAGTTGTACTGATATTCTGACATAGTACTCATATTATTAACATGATATTTCTTTCTGTTAGTACATAGTACGATATTACAAATCCTCTTGTTAGTGAATACTCGCAGATTTGGTTCAAATAACTGTTGCTGTGGGCCAATATACGCACTACATTTACCATGCTGTCCATGCACATGACAGGAGCGTGGATAGGTCTAAATAATCACACATATGACCAATAATGATGCATGCTAATTGCTTTTGGACTAGTGATTTATGTTTGTAGTTGATGCTTTTACTCTGTAATCGTTGCCATGCTGACATATCATACAAATTACAGCCGTATAGACTGAACTGGAAGATTCATGCATAGGTTCTACAGTGGCCGTATCCTGCATTGTACCAATAATATAGACTACAGCTCTTGTCAATCAAAGTGCAAACTTATCCTATCCTTGTGTTTCCTCTGGCCTTAAAGTGCATGGTCTCTGAGTGACACTAAGAGCATAAGTTTTATGCATATAATCTTCTAGACCTTGCCAACAGTACCAGAGCTTGTGCCAAAAATTAGAGGCCAATGGACGATTACTGTAGAACACAGATGTAGTCTGGGTGGCAAGTGCTGAATCATAGTCCATCTTCCTTTGCCAACCTCAACACTTAAAAGACTCTTTATAACCCTTTCAGTTTCTTTTTCTCTCATGTATAATTCTTCTGGTTGTTGTCTCATATACCGTTGAATATATATATATATATATATATAGTCATTGTTACTGTGTTCACAGCATCTTTCCATTTTCTACCTTGTAATCTCATAGGGTCTGAAGTCTGAACAAAAAAGTCATCTGATTAGATTCAGGGTTTACTGTGTCTGATAGTCATAAGTGTTTGTTTTTACGTTCTACCTATTCGTGGTAATATGTCTTGATAATGTTCCACATATCATACTTGATCATGACTTATAGAACTAGTGCTATATCAATCTGCTGATTGTTTTGATGCTTTACTTAAAATCTAATGATACGTTGGGTGTCAATTGCATTACTTTTCCGTGATTGGTGTTTTTCCTGCTCAAACCCTTCTTTTAGGTGAAAAATTGTGCCATTATCAGTTGCTTTGGGACTAAATACTAAGTCAAACTTCTATTTAATTGATGGAGCTTCCTTCACCTGCAAAAGAGTTAAAACTTGACGATTCTCTGTATACAGGGTGGTGGACTTGACAAGCTCATCTTGGACAGCCTTTATGATGAGGGGGCCTACAGGCAGAGACAGCAACAGCAGTTATATGGTTCAGCAGCTCCCAACCCATTCATGACAAATGATCCTTTCGCAATGTCAAACCAAGTCGCTCCCCCACCATCGGTTCAAATGGCTGCCATGTCTCAGCAGCATCAGCAGATACCAACGATGATGCAGCCGAATCCCTTTGGACCACCAATGCCGCCGCAGCATTTGGGCCCAGGCAATGCAACAAACCCTTTTCTGGATATTGGCTTTGGGCCATTCCCAGTGCCGAACAACTCACAACAGCAAGCCAACCCATTTGGTGGTAACCAACTTCTGTAGGTTGCATAGAACAGGGCAAATTGTTGTCCCCAGCAAATGCGATTTTTGTGTGACTGTAATATGCATTGTGCCTGGCCATTCTTGTATGTCACTCGTGTATTGATATCTGTATTGGCCTCACCACACGGGGCTGCTAAATGACCCTTGTTGTAAAGAAATTAGTGACCGGTGTAACATCAGATATGTCAATAAATAGTAGGACATGGACACATGGTTATATAACAAAACGGAAATGCAATGGATGATTGAATAGCTCTCGTTCTATTCTGCCCATGTGTCGTGACTATTAAATTGCATCTCTTACAGTTCGCTGGAACGAGCACCATGTGTCTTGCACATTCTTTTTTTTAATGCTATCCTCCAGGCCTTACTGTGCAGTATTTGCTGTGCTGTTATGTGACCTCTGAGGGCCGAATGTCCTGGCTAAAGTAGTTTTTTATTTATTCAAGAAATGGCTAAATACTTGTTGAGTTCCGCAAAGTAAATGTTGTCTGGGTAGAGCTCGTTATTGAAAATTGGATCACATATTATCCGGCTAGAGTAATTGAAATTTATGGCGTTTTAGCTTTTTAGGGATCACCTAATAATGGGACAATGAGATGACTTGATTTTGTTCCAGATTTGTCCTTCTGAAGGATGAGGTAGTGATGGATCAACCCATCACATTCCTCAAAACAAGTGGGTTAGGTTACTCACTATTGTTTGCTTGTTATTCTTTCCCTTTTGATTTCCCCATGGATCAGTCGAAGCTAATGCCTGATGGTGCGTTGCAAATTACAATATCTCACCACCTATCTACTGAACAAATTTGTCGTCTCTGAGTAACGAAAAGTAACAAACAGAAGAATCTTAATCAGTGATCCGGCCTTTCGCCTCGTGAGAAGCCCCCGGGGTAGTCGCTTCCCCACCTACATGGCTATATGTACGAATTGCCCTAACGTTTTCTAAGCCTTTTAGGTTGTAGGAGAGTGGATGTGAACCTCCCCTACAACAGCTGGAAATTCCTTCAAAAATGTATCCAGAAGCACAGTTATCGACATGGCTAAATCGTGATACGCTACATAAATCCAGATTCAGGGCCTCTTTGATTCAAAGAGATTTTATAGGAATTTTTTAGAAAGTTTTTCTATAGAACTTATTTGATTTATAGGATTGAAAATTACATGAATTTGTCCTATGAACTACTTTGCATGTAATTTCAAAGGAAATTTTTT
This sequence comes from Stipa capillata, assembly GCA_019208055.1. Classification (NCBI taxonomy): domain Eukaryota; kingdom Viridiplantae; phylum Streptophyta; class Magnoliopsida; order Poales; family Poaceae; genus Stipa; species Stipa capillata. The sequence goes on along the minus strand of JAGXJF010000992.1, from coordinate 287,636 downwards.
ATTGAGTTCAACCTCATAGAATTTTCCTTTGAATTTATGACAACAATGGCAAACACCTAATTATTCAAGAAATTTTTTATGTCTTCCTGTGGTGCAATAACTTTTATTACTTTTTCATGTGATTTTAGTTTCGATAGGATTCATATCCATTTTTTGTATTTCTTTATTTATACTGAATTCCGTGAATCAAACATACCTTAGGCAGGCATCACATGGCCTCTGCCTTTGTTGCCTTTGGTTGATATATGGAGCGAGCCCAATGACTAGGTCACTGCACCTGCTAGGATTGTAGCAACGTGCATGCACATCGACACTCTCTGCTCGGCAACTATACTATGATTGTAATCCATTTGTTTCGAAGAATCAATAAACTTTGCAATTCTGAATGTCGTACAATCATGCAATCAGACAAAGTTATCAATCATCTGGGACCCAGGGTATCCACTATTCCAATTATTTACCTCCACGTCAGGCCACACACCACCAATACAAGGCAACAAAGCTCGCCCGCTACATCGCTGCCACGTGCCTTCGCGGTATCCTGCTGCCTTGCACCCGCAGCAACAACGCCTCCAACAGTGGTCCCAAAGTCATCATGGACTTGTATATCACATGATTAGGCTAAAAAATCTTCGCCAGGCGAGTACACAACATCGTCGAAGCCACAATGTTCCTTTTATTCGTATGCACCCACTCGATTCAAGAATTAAGTCCTAAATCCACGGTGCTAAAATATTAACGAAATCATCACATGCATCTTAGGGTCATTTGTTATTTACCACTGTAAAATTTGTGTGACGAAAGATACATAAATCGAAGTTACGTTTTTAGACAATGAAAAAGATAAGTTTTTCACTATCTGCATCTCACAGTGCACACAACCAAAGGCTATATTTTTTTCTCTTCTTTAAAGTCAATGAAACTACGAGATCGAAGTTGCAGCCTAAGTAGAAATTTTAACCAAAAGACTTTACACAATCTACATTTTAACGGGATGGTAGAGTTGTTGGGACATGATTCTATTCACCAGGATTTAATTCTGGACGCTCACATTAGCTGGTGTTGGTGTAGATGTATATATGTTTAATATGTGTGTGGTGATGTGCATGCTCAGGGAAAGCAACGCATGTGAAAATAATCGGCTGGCCCAGCATAGCACTATAGCCGGTTGCACGGCACAGTCCGACCACTGATCCCGGCAGCGACTGCTTCCTGTCACCGCGTCCGCATCCGTCCGGCCATTGGCGAGCGCGAAGGAGGAGATTCTCGCTCCCCCTCACCTCACGACTCGCCGCGCCCGATCGAGCGCAACAGCCACCAACAAAAAAGGCAAGACAATTCACACACTGGGAGCACGGGCCCGGGACAACGAGACCGCACCTACGAAAATCACCCCCCCGATCCGTCCGTTTCATCGAAAGAAACGGAAGAAAAACACGCGATCCGTGCCAAGCGAACCCGGCGGCCCCCACCCAGATCTACCGCGGGATTCGTCTCGCCACGGCGGCACCGCGCCGCTCCGCTGCGCTGCGCTCGGCCTCCATCTGCCGGCTATAAAACCCCGCGTCCCGCGCCGATCGGCGAACTCCACCGCGCGCACACACACACTTCACTCCCCATCCACCGAGCCACTGCGAGTCTGCAACGTTTTCGGGAGGTTTTCGCGAGGTTTTCGTGGTCGGGGCGGTTGATGCAACAGAGAGGCCTCGCGAACAACCGCCGCTCCCGCGGCTTCTCCCGATCCCGCCTCGCCGTCGAGGGCGCCTTAACCAAACACAACCCCAAAAACACCTGAAAACGCTCCCCCACTTCGAAAAGAACATAAATAGTAATTGCCGAAGATTTCTTCTGCTTCTGCTTGTAAAACCTTCAAGGAACAGCACGTCGATCGATCACGAGACGAGATGAACGCCGCCGGTGTGGTTGCCGTCATGGAGAACGGTAAGCCGACGCATTCCGGACACGCGGATCGCAGATCCGTTATGTTCTCGCGTCGTTGATGGGGTTTTGTTGGTGGTGTTTTGATTAATTGTGTGGTCTGCATGGTGCAGGGATCGGGGAGGTGGAGAGGAAGGTGCAGAAGAGCTACTGGGTGGAGCACTCGAGGGACCTCACCGTCGAGTCCATGATGCTCGACTCCAACGCCGCCGACCTCGACAAGGAGGAGCGCCCCGAGGTGACCGATCACACTTCTCCGTACTCCCTACTCATATCCATCCATGCACGGTCCTCTCCTCACTGATCTCATTGTTCGATCCCATCACCTCGTTGCTGTTAAATCTACTGTTGATCTCGTGATATCTTCCGATACGTGTGTGTGGAGAGAAATCAATGATTGATCGGCCACTGGTGCACTGCTGTGGTGTGGCGTGTTGCCACCGAGAAAAAAGTTGGTAGCAACCGCACGGCAGAGACAGGACTGGAACCATTTCGTTTCGGGCCAGGCGAGTGTGGCAGAATTGTTCGCTGTTAGCATCAGCTGCTGGACCTGAGGCAGTCAGGCTGATGCTGACGCTAGCTTTTTTTAGCATCTCAATTCGATTTCTTCTCTTATCATACAGTTAGGCGTCCGGAGATTACCTCAAATGTCACTTTACGTACATATAAGATTTGGAGCTTACCAAAAAGTTGACAGGTAGTTTTCTGTTGGCCTTTTCTGAATGTCGGGTAAAAATTACCTTTCGTCTGAAAAAGTTGACAGGTAGCCAATAGCATTAAGCTAATGGGCTGTCTGTGGGGAACCGTCCGTGTCAATTCCATCATGATTCCAAACATGAATTTTCTAGTTTTGGCAAAACAGAAACTTCTGTTGGAGGTCAACCTACTTGCTAATGTGAAACATTTTTTTTTGTTACAGCGCATCAGCATAACAGAAATTGCAATACTCTCTGGCATTAGGATGGATATACAATAATTTTATTTGTCCAACTAATTTTTATCTATTCTACTATTTATTTAACTAATTTGTTCTTACTTTCAGGACTAACTTTTAGAGTACATTATAAAATAAGTTCAACACAACGCAGTTCAAAACCGCAAATTAAGCCTAAATACGTAAATATAGGTTATGAAGCTACAGTATTACCCGTGAATGATTTAATGGCTCCGTATGCCGGAGGCAAAACCAGGGGCAAGGGGGGGGCGTGGTGTAGAAAAATTTCACGGCATCGAAAGAAGTTGGCTGGTCCCAAGCTTTTGCAAACGACATATTAATGTTTTCCCATTATCAAGAACAACTATGGCAATTGCCTATTACAAGTAACTACATGACCACTAGAGAAGGAACCACTCATCACAAATCAACGGCAGGCATTTCGAAACTACAGAAAAGCCCACGCAAAATAGACTGTTTTTACCAACTAAGGCGAAGGCTACTGAAACAAAACCAACAGGCTTACAACCATCACAGAACCAATTTGTTGGCTCATCAAATGAGGCGTGGATTGGACGCCTCGGGAGTTCCGCTGGAGCCGAAGAAGAAGAAGAAGGTCGCACGGCGATTTTGTTGCACGGGGAGACAGGGGAAGGGATAGGTAAAGTAGGTAGTGCCTCCGGCAGCTTCGAGGAGCATAAGCTCAGCATCGCTGTAATCTCAGCTTTTCATTCGCTAGAGTTGAGAGGAGGAAGAAGTGAGGGGACAAAATGGCCAATTCAAGACCAAAAGTGACAGTCTCAAAAATGGGATGTGGCCAGTGGTACATGATCAATTACATTGGGAAGGATGCCACATTTTTATATAGTGCCCACGAGCGTGGCATGTAATCAATTCTTTTTTTAACAGAAGTATACAACTGATTCCCCCGCTATAAACAAACTATCAGCCTGTACCTAACCTTCACCACCTATGGCTCTCCTCCTCTCAGTTTCTAACCACCACGATTCTCTGCTCTTTCAGCTCCCCAGTGGCCACTTATCAGAGCATTCTTTAACCCTGATTCCACAGCGTCATCATCATGATCACATTGTTATTTGCCCATCGCTTCCATTTCCATCGCTCCCCGGTCGCCATAAAAAGGCCGCTCCAACGCACGACCTTGCCGTCTCCATTGCCCACACGCCTCTACCCAATCGCCACCACGAGCCTGTAGGAAAGAGTGAGAGAGAGCATGGCCGAGACAGAGCAGACGCGAGAGGAGTCACTGGCAGAGCTCGAACTCGAATCAGATGAAGGGGTGCGACTCCTCTTTTTTTCTTTCTTTCAACCTCACTCGGCTCATTTTTCCGATGTTTCTCTTCCCTTTCGTCCAATAAAAACAAGATTCCCTTTCGTCCAATAAAAACAAGTGTCTGTTAAAGATCTATGATGGAGTTGTATACATCCACCCAAAGATTGGACATTTGCACCATGGTTTATCTAAAAATCTGGCACGGAGCTCTCCTTATTAACAGGACTAACTTACACTGCTGATCTGCAGGTGCTGTCCATACTTCCATCTTACCAAGGGAAATCAGTACTGGAGCTCGGTGCTGGCATAGGCCGCTTCACTGGGGAACTGGCAAAGGAGGCTGGTCATGTTCTGGCACTGGATTTCATTGAGAGTGTGATCAAGAAGGTGGGCTTTCTTGTCTGAAAATGTTCTTCCTTGGCAGCTGGGATTCATGTGCTGAGTTATGTGCTTATGTCCATGAATTCTCACTCCTCTCTATCACTTGTTGTAGAATGAGGACATAAACAGCGCCCACAAGAACATCACATTTATGTGTGCCGATGTAACGTCTCCTGAACTGAAGATCGAAGATAACTCCATTGACCTTGTTTTCTCCAACTGGCTACTGATGTACCTTTCCGATGAGGAGGTGAGATCAGGCCGTACTCGCGAATGCTGGTGTTTGGAGTTCAAAGAAAGAGATTACTCCAGTACAGAACAGATATAAATATTACTTTGTCTTGTGAATTTTTGTAACGGTTATTCTATCTTGTACTGTAGGTTGAGAAGCTGATAGGAAGAATAGTAAAATGGTTGAAGGTGGGTGGCCATATATTCATCAGGGAATCGTGTTTTCACCAATCTGGGGATTCCAAAAGGAAAGTGAACCCAACACACTACCGGGAGCCAAGGTTTTATACCAAGGTTAGATGTTTAACGCTTGACCTTTTTTCTCTGCTTCCACTTTGTATTATTAAGAGTGGAATGTTGTCTGCTGTGCTGCAACTTTCTATCATCTGTCAGTTCTATCTCTTTAACTGAAACCTATTTGCATCTCAAACTTCATATGGAGAACTACCTTAATCATTTTTGTCAGATAACTAATGAGTTACTGTTTTATTTTTATTTCCGCATTCTGTTAATTTTCATATCCATAATGCTAATTTGTTATCTCCCGGGTAGCTAATCGTTTTCCATTTACAAATAGGTATTTAAGGAATGCAATTCCTATGACCAAGAGGGAAATTCTTTTGAGCTTTCTCTAGTAACTTCCAAGTGCATTGGAGCTTATGTGAAAAGCAAGAAAAATCAAAACCAGGTACTTTCCTTTCCTTTGATGCACGAAGACACTGTTGCATCGGTGTTATTCAAGCGAAGTTACTGACAAAACCTGTTGCTTCATAGATATGTTGGCTATGGGAAAAGGTTAAGTCAACAGAAGACAAAGGATTTCAGAGATTCTTGGACAACGTGCAGTACAAATCCACTGGAATCTTACGTTATGAACGTGTTTTTGGAGAGGGTTATGTTAGCACTGGTGGATTTGGTGAGTTAACCAATTTCCCTGCCTCGCTATTAAGTTTTAGTGATTTACTACACTACTGTTAAACATGCTCCTTTAACAAACAGAGACCACAAAGGAATTTGTGGACAAGCTGGATCTTAAACCTGGCCAGAAGGTGCTTGATGTTGGATGTGGAATTGGAGGAGGCGACTTTTATATGGCCGAAACCTATGATGTCCATGTTCTCGGTATCGATCTTTCGATTAACATGGTCTCGTTTGCGATTGAGCGCGCCATTGGGCGCAAATGTGCGGTTGAGTTCGAAGTTGCTGATTGCACCACAAAGGAATACCCAGAAAATACATTTGATGTCATCTACAGCCGTGACACCATCCTTCACATACAAGTATGCTACAATGCATATATTTTACTATTGTGACTCATTCTTTTATCTATATACCTGGTAACAGCTGCATAGCTCAAATAGTTCTGACAAGTGGTACATCTGCTTCTACAGGACAAACCTGCTTTGTTCAGAAACTTCTTCAAGTGGCTAAAACCTGGGGGCAAAGTCCTGATCAGTGACTACTGCAGGAGCCCTGGGAAACCATCAGAGGAATTTGCTGCATACATTAAGCAGAGAGGCTATGACCTCCATGATGTGAAGACCTATGGAAAGGTTTGCTTCTACAGTAAAACTTGCATATCAGGCAATCTAGTTGCTTTGGCAGATTTGTTTCAAAAGGGCGAACCTTTCTAACCTCTGTTCACATAACAACCCAGATGCTTGAGAGTGCCGGTTTCCACGACGTCGTCGCCGAAGACCGCACTGACCAGGTCATCTCCCCCTCTCTAACTCACTTCCAATGTTATGCACTCCCTAATCCTTCTCTTGTAGTGTTGTACAACGCTTGGACAAATGTAATTCATCTGAGACTAATATGATCATCACTGTCCTGTGCTGCGTTTCAGTTCCTGAGGGTTCTGGAGAGGGAGCTAGCTGAAATTGAGAAGAACAAAGAGGCTTTCTTGGCAGACTTCACTCAGGTGATACAAAGAATTGCACTCGATTCTTATGCCTGTTTTTTGTGCTTCTGCTTCTTCTTCCTGAGCATCTCTGACTTCTTGTTCCATCCATCGGTCTATCACCAGGAGGACTACGATGACATCGTGAACGGCTGGAGCGCGAAGCTGAAGCGGAGCTCTGCCGGTGAGCAGAAGTGGGGGCTGTTCATCGCGACAAAATGAATCCGGCCAACGATGTGACCATGATCCGGAAGCAGAGCGGCTTCAGAAATCAGAATAAATAAAAGGATCGGTGCCCCTGTTGTGGCCGTGCTACGTTGGTGTACTTCTTGTTGTGCAGTGGCTGGATCGGGCACCCGATTTTTAATAAAATGTATTTGTGAATTTGTGATGTGATGCGCGAGATTTGCTTTGAACGAACTATGGCAAGATTACGTGTTTCAGGCCCATGTTGTTGGGACGTTCGATTAAGACGATTGTGTGCGTCCACGATTCGGGTTCGGCTTCGGATTGCGTCGGTTCCACGCGCCAATCCACCCACAACGCCCAATCCAAACGCGTAAAGCTTCGTTTGGCATTGAGATGAATTATGATAATTTTGTTCTGTTAAACAGTTTTTAAAAAGTTTTTCCGCCATTTGGCAGGATTGGGTGACTAGGTTAACGCAAAGACGAAGTGTCGATGTCAAAGTTAATGATGACGTTGGTCCTTTCGTTCAAACTAGGAAAGATCTCTGACATGGTGATTCTATATCTCCCATCTGTTCAACTTAATTATAGACATGCTTGCAATTCTAATCAAGAGAGCAAATGATGCATATCTGATTGAGGACCTTGTGTCGCATCTAGTGGAGGGTGTGTAGTCTATATTGCAGTATGCCGATGACATAATTATTTACCTTAAACATGATATGGATAATGCTACAAATCTTAATACTATTCTATGCCTTTTTGAGTAGCTGCAAGTTTAAAGTTAAATTTTCACAAGAGCGAGCATTTTTGTTTTGGTGAGGCTAAGCTTTTTGAAGGTTAATACACATAGTTGTTTGGTTATGGGTTGGGTTGTTTTTCTTTTCGTTATCTAGGCATCCCAATGCACTATAAGCGTCTCTGTAACTCAGATTGGAAACATATTGAAGACCAAGTTGAAAACTCGTTTGAGTGTGCAGAAAGGGAAAAATTTATCGATGGGTGGTAGATTGGTCATAATTAACTCTGTCCTTTCCAGTCCACCTATGTTTATGCTCTTTAAAAAAAATCAATGTTGGTGCGCAGAAGCGTCTAGACTTTTATCGTTCTAGAGTTTATTGGCAGAGCTGTGAACAAAAACAAAAATATAGGTTAACTAAATGGAGCATTTGCTATTGTTCCACATACCAAGGAGGTTTGGGTATTCTTAATTTACATCAGCAGAATCGCGCCCTACTTTGCAAATGGCTTTTCAAACTTTCAAATGAGGATGACTTGTGGCAGTGTTTACTCAGAAATAAATACTTGCGGTCTAAAACTTTGTCTCAAGTTGAGTTTAGGCCGAGGGACTCTCAGTTCTGGGTTGGTCGTATGGGGGTGAGAGACATTTTTTTCCAACTTTGTCATTTTCGGGTTGGCAATGATCTTCAAACTAGATTCTGGGAGGATTTATGGTTCGATCTCACCCCGTTCAAACACAAATATCTGAGGCTCTTTTCCTAAGCGCATAATAAAAATGTGATGGTAGCATTGGTTTTCCAGACTTCTCCAATAAATCTTACTTTTCGTAGAGCTATTATTGGGGCTAAGTTGGTGGATTGGAATAATTTGCTCATAGATGTGGCAGACTTTTATGCTTTGTGATAATCAGGATAGAGTTCGTTGGGTTTTAAATTCTAGTGGGCAGTTCTCAGTTAAATCTTTGTACCAAACTTTGATGAATTCTAATGTTCAGTTTCGCGATAAGCATTTTTTGAAGTTAAGGGTACCTCTCAAAAATAGAATTTTTCTATGGTACTTGGGTAGAGGTGTCATTCTCACAACAGATAACTTGATCAAATGGAATTGGACGGGTAGCCCTACGTGTTGCTTTTGTACTCAAAATGAAACAATTTACCATCTTTTCTTTCAACGTAAAGTGTCTATATTTTATTGGTGGGTGGTAGAAATAGCTTTCAACTCAATACCTCCTACCTCTGTTGCTCATATGGTGGGAAGTTGACATGATACGGTACATAAGGATTTCAAAGGTCGAGTTTCCTTTGGCGCTCTTGCTTTATGTTCCACCATTTTGTTATACAGTAATGATGTTATATTTGACAAAAAGTTCTTTTATCATCCAACCAGGTGGTGTTCCTATGTGCATATCTTCTGCGTACTGGGCACCCCTTCAGCAGGAGGATCATCGTCAATCGCTGGAAGCTGCGAGCGACAGGTTAAGACGAGTGATGATACACCTATTCTCGTCTAGCGCTTGGAGGTAGCAGCCTAGAATTGAAGATAGAAGCGTAACATAGTTATCTTTCTATTTTTCATGTTTTTGTGCTATGGTGAAGTTTGGTTGAGTATCACAATGTTACTTTGATTTTGTCTTGCTTTGCCGTTGGTGGCTACTCTTGCAATATATTGGACTAGGTTCTTGGTTGTGTGCTATACAGAGGCCGAAAGTAATGAAATTCTTCCTTTATTTAAAAAACTACTTGTTTATAGACATATCTTTTAGTTGTAGAACATATAAGACGTAACGTGAGGGGACAACCTTTGGTCAACCAGATCTACCTACATTTAAATTGATTTATAAAGAAGAGAAATAAACTTATTATGAAATCTTATCTACGATAGCTTAAAAAATAAGCAATGTTATGGTTAGCTGCTGTACTCCTGCAACTCTAATACTTGACGCTGTTGATGACACAGAAGGCGAAACAGGGACAGCCCTAACAAGATCTCTCTCTCTCTCTCTTCATTCCTCTAAAATTCATGTATTTTTTTCACGTGAAACATTTAAAGACATCATTTTTAAAGTTTCTATATTTTTAGAACGAATTCACATTATACGACATCTCAATTATATATATTTTCTGTTCCTACGTTGTATAATTCTACTGTCAAATGGCTCTAGGGGCACGCAAAAATTTCCCCACTGGCATCCGAATTTGTGCACAAAACACAAACCAAGCAAGTGCTGTAGTGTCTGAGGCCCCAACACGTTAAGCCAAAAAGAAGCACTTGACTTTCCCCCGAACTGCCAAGCCCCACGAGGCCACGATAGAATACGCGAGACGAACCCGAAACAGAGGCACGGAAACGGAAGGGAGCCATTGAACCGTCCAAACTACCGACGGGTGAGCGGCATGAGAGGCACCGAGATGTTGACCGCGCCGCGGGGTGGCGCCGGGACGCCGCCGTCCACCCCGTCGGCAGCGGACCTGGCCGGAGCAGCTGGCGTAGTAGGCCCCCCCCGCGGGCGCGGGCGGAGGCGGGAATTTCCCCCTCGGCGCCGCCCTCCTCGCCTTCGCCTTCGCCAACTTCTTCAACCTCCTCTCCATCTGGTGCGCCCTTCCTCCCTCCCTCCTTCCCTAGATCTAATTCGTTGAGACTTGGTTCCGGTGCGATTACCGCCCTTAGTTTCGGTGTCGGTGCGATCTCTTCAGGAGGTTGTTGCGATCGGGTTTGGTTCACGGAAAGTGGAATCGTTCGTAGAGAAGCGTAGCGGGAGGGTTTCCTGTTGTGATGTGCAAGCAAGGGATTTCCTTTGCCTTTCAGATTTTCAGAAACCTTGGGTACATGGTGGGGATGAATTTACTTCATAGCAGGTTGTATATGGAGAAGGATTTATTTTTTTAGATGAACAGGGAGAAGATCTCGGGGCCCCATTTCATATAGAAACGAAACTGGAAACACATCAGGTTCAGTACAGCAGGTTTAAGCGACCTACAGTCGTGAATAAAAACTAACAGCAACCAGCACTTTCACATAGCAACCTATTGCATTAGAGCATCACTATTTAGCAACGATCATCCCACCCTGAGCGTCAAAGGTTGCTGGAGTTCCTTCATCAAGAACGCACCAAAAAAGATCCATCTTCTCTCGTTCTATACCCTTGAACAATATCCTCCAGCCTCTCACTGCATCGAGGAGGACAAGGATTTATTGGGTCAATATCTGTGCGATTTGTGATATGCTATCTGTATTGCACATCAATAACCTGACTTTATTCGTTATAATGTCCAGGGGCCATCAATCGGGATTAGCTAGTTGTTATGATCATCCTACTTAAATCCAAGCAAAAATCTGACTTTCTACTAGGGCTGAGTTGTGGCACAAGAGCAGTACTACTAGCTCCAAATTACTTGGTAAATTTAGATTGTACTATTTCGACTGCACAATTTGACATTAAAATCCTACATATGTGTTGACATTACTGATATCTGAATGAAGACTATCCTGCTCAAATGGAATGACTGATCAAATGAAAGTGTATGACTGTATCTTCAGAACCATTGCACTTGAAAGTTGGAGAGTTTGCAGTGCTGTTTCATTAAGCTGTACTTTGTTCGTCCTAGACCTGCAGGTTGAAGGAGAAGAGATGGGATGCAAGAAAGTTTCTTACTTCTTCTGGAGTTATTTCATCTCTTTCTGCCTCTGTGGGGAGTTTGGCTGTGGCGGTTGGTCAACAAGAAGGCGGAGATAGCTCTGTGTTTGCCCTCGCATTGGTTTTTGCTGCCGTTGTATGTACTTGATCCAATCAGGTTCCATGCATTTCTTTTTTAAGCAAGTAATGTTGCAGGGATTTTCTATTTAAGACACCTGGCTGAAATATTGTCTGGCTTATTATCTTGAGATAGTGATGGAGATGGCCTTGCCATTCAATTTTGTGATTAATGTCCACTTTGTATTGTGGTACAGTGATGCCGTGTGCTCATTTCGATGCCCAAAGCCATTCATTTAAGTGTTTAACACTCTGTAAAGTTCTTGTTATCAAAGTGATAAGAGCTGCTGCATTTGTGAGCTCAGTAGCTTGTTAGTATGCTTTAGTTGCTGCCATTACTAAGTCTGCAGCCGTGCACTAAAATATTCTCCTTTCAATTTACTTCACAGCTTCCTTTTCTCAAATGAATATATCCATTACCTTTTTTCTTAGAATGGGTTTATAAGCTTACTTTTTCTTTGCAGGTAATGTATGATGCATCAGGAGTTAGGTGGCACACAGGTCGCCAAGCTGCGGTAAGCTTGTGTATTTGTATGCACATTGTGAACATCAGTCATTGTATTCCATTATTATTGCATGGTGTTGTTACTTCATATTGAGGTTTGCATGTTGCCAGTGAACTATTAATTTCTCTCTATCCTCTAATGTAGTCTACTAACGTTTGTTGCAGTTGTTAAATCAAATAGTTTCTGATTTCCCACCAGAACATCCAATTATCTCCACCTTTAGGCCGCTCCGGGAGCCTCTTGGACACAGTCCGTTTCAGGTAGCTCTATTCACGTTTCTTCTATTCTGTAGACACCGTAAAGGTATTACATGTCAAGTTATTCTCATCACCACAAAAAGAAGATTGAAGTAATCAGATAACTTTAGCTAGAGCCTTTCTTAATGTATTTTGTTGCCTTTGGATGGCAGAGGATGAAATTAATCTTACTTATATCAAATGTGGTTCCTTGATTATTTGATAGTTCTCTCCACATTCTATGAGCTAGTGTTGAATATTTCATGCTGACTAAGAAACCAAAGTTTGGCCTTTCCTCTATTCCATTATAACTATTTTAAGTGTATGTGTATAATTATTTTTCAACAGTTAGTAATGTATCATCAGTATCTGCTTATGTGACTGTAATTGCCGAGTTTTGGTTTGTGCAGGTTTTTGCTGGAGCACTTGTTGGTTGTTCTGTAGCATATTTCATGGGAAAATCTGTATAAGAAATAGCCGGCACTTTCCTTATACTCAAATTGTACTATTTTGACATAATGGAACCCTTTTTCTTGTGTAAAGTCTCTTTCATCTCGCCATGAAAAATGCGCTTTTGCTGAACTGGCTGCGCTTGCTGTTAGTGAGTAATCAGAATAGCTTACCTTGTGCTAGTATCGTCGGATGATGATCCTTGGAGTTTTGATATAATCATTACGCTACTAGGGGGTGAGAGAAACAATCAACCATCAGTTCTGGATGTAATATGGAGCGTATAGAAACTGCACTTGAAAACCATGGTTTTTGCCAATAATGCAAAATATGAACTATCTGCAAATTGTGGAATTTCCTTCGCTTGACATAGAAAACTGTGTTTTCCAGAATACTTTGCATCCAAACATAGCCTTGACCGCAAATAAACCGATGAGCTTCATTGCAGAACTGATCTTCCACTTTAATTCAGTATTAAGTTTCACATATTTTATCTGCCATTGCAGAAAAAAGAGAGTCAGAAATCAGTGCATCCACCCAGGAGAATTATATATTTTTCCTTGGACAAAGAAATTCGTGTATCGTGCTCAGGTCACAGCTAGACGCTACTGTGAATTAAGCAACATAAACATGAAAAATAATCAATTTTGAAACGTCTAAGTAACATCTAGCCTCCTGAGCAGACAAATGCCAAAGCTGAAGGTTGTCACAAGAATTGAACATTTCAAGATGACAACGCTAAGTCATCGAGGAGCTTCATCTCCCTTGCACTACCGCTGCAAAAGCATGTAGCAAGAGACTGCCACCCTTCAGCATCCAGCCACATCCCCCTCTCCACCATCTGCTCCAAGACGAAGCAGGCTTCGTCCGCCTTGCCGTCCTCGCTGAGCCCTTTCGCCAGGCGCCGGAAGGTGTGAGCTAGAGGGCAATGTCCGCTCGCCAACATGGCGTTGAAAACTCGTAGACCTAACCCGAAATCACGAGCTCTGCAGCAACCGTCGGCCAGTATGCGGTACGTGGCCGCGCTCGGCGCCGTGCCCTCTTTCAGCTGCATCTCGACAACCGCCTTGTGCGCCTCGACCACCCTGCCGTTGTCACACATGCACTTGATCAAGACATTGTAGCTTGCGTCGTCGGGCTTGAGCTTGCGCTTGCGCATGTCGGAGATCAACCCCTTGATGCCATCGACGTCGCCCTGCCTCGCGCAAGCGCTCATCAGCACGCCGTAGTTCACCACCTCGGTCTGGCAGCCCTGGTACTCCATATCAAACATCATCTTCTTGGCGTCGTCGTACCGTCCGGTGTCGCACAGCCCCCGCATCAACAGGGAGTAAGTCACGGCGTTTGGCGCCACGCCCCTCCGCACCATCTCATCCTTGAGCCGCTCCGCCGCGCCCAGCTCCCCTTCCTGGCACGCTGACCCCACCAGCGTGTTGAAAGTAACCACCGTCGGCCGAACGCCACGGCCGAGCATTTCGTCGAGCACGATGCGGGCGCCCACGAACCCGTCCTGGCTGCACACCCCCTTGAGTATGATGTTGTACGACACGGCGTTGGTGCGGACGCCGAGCTTGGCGGCCCGAGGAAGCATGTCCCGGGCGGCATCCACGCGTCCGTTGCAAACGAGGGAGTGGAGCACCGCGTGGAAGGTGGCGTTGGAGTGGGAGCAGAACGCGGGGACGGCGCGGAAGACGAGGAGCGCGGCGTCGGGGCGGGAGGCGGCGCCGAAGTGGTCGATGAGAGCGGCGAAGACGGTGGGGCGGAGCGGAGCGCGGCGGGAGCAGAGCGCAGAGAGGAGCGGGAGGACGAGGCGAAAGAGGCGCGCGCGGGCCAGGCGGTAGAGGACGCAGGCGGCGAAGGGGTGGTCGTGGAGGCGGGGCGGCGCGGAGAGGAGCGCCGCCGCGGCGGTGATGGGGGAAGGGAGCGACTTGAGGTGGAGCAGGAACGGGTGCGGCTCCGGCGGCGGCCTCGGTTTGTAGAGGAACTTCTTGGGGAGGCGGCGGTGGGTGGCGGCGGTGGCGGGCATCGGAGTTCGGAAGCATCGGTGAATCGACGACCGTTTCCAAGCTTATACTAGAGTGGAAGTGCCGTAAACACATGTACGTTAACGTAATGCAGTTTTACGCTTCCTCCGTTGTGTTTCGGCAGTGGGCTTGGCGTAATGCTAAAACATGAACTAAATACATGGGCTGATGAAAAGCCCGTTTACCTTCAACGCTAAATAAATGACATAAATAGTTCTTCTCTTTTTTACATGACATAAGTAGTTCCAAATAGTTTATCTTTTGGATGATTTTTGAAGTTTCTCATGTTGTTGCATGCCCTCTGCCCATGACTTTTTTCCACCTTCCTTGGAAACTTTGAGATGTTCGATATGAGATGTGATCCATGTGGATGCAATGGGTTGTGGAAGAATCGCTCTAAGTATAAACCTGCTATTTTGTTTCCCTTTCCGCGCATTGTAAATTTGTAACCATAGGGCTTTTGCATACTTGCACGCTAGTATCAACCAGTAAAAATGCGCACCGAGAACACGGCCGATACTCTGTACACACGGCTCAATCCGTTTTGCTTGGCCCTGCCTAGCCCAATATTTAGGGGTATGATGGCTTATAGTAATAAATTGCGCTATCTATCACCTAATGTAACTTCAATTGAACACCGGCAGGGGATTTTTGCGCTTTTTTCAGATAATAGAGGAGACCTCTCTCCCGATCTCTGTACTGAGATGCGACCATCAAATTTTTACAAAATCGTTATAAAGTTCACGTTATATAATGATAACAAAGACGGCGAGCTACATAAGAATAAAATCAAATATTACATAGTCTGTTATTAAACCATTATCTATACTAGAATATAAATTCTCTGATAACCCACTCTAATCTTTTGGCACTAATAACCATCCGCTCCTACTTCGCTGATTGTTGTTGTCGTAAGGACAACCAGTTGATGCATAAGAAACGAGGCAGCAAATGATTTGTTAATTTATTTTTATCAAAAACGATGCCATTTCGACATAGCAAAATCAACCAACATATAACAGCCGCACCCATGAAAATTTGGGAGTGGGAAAACCTATCTACCTCCCGCAACCAATTCTAAAAAATACGAGGATACTACGATTATCTTTGCACATTGCATGTAACAACAGTTAACTCGCTTATGTATTAAGAGTGTATTTTGTACATGCAAAGATGGGTGCTTGAGTTTAGAGATTAGGTATTTGTACATCTCAAAAACTTCTCAAACAACTCTAAAAATTTTTATAGATGTGCATCATATTGGAATATGTGCATCTGCAAAAGAATCATACAAAAATATGATCAATCAAAAGAGACAAAAGATTCAACTTTTTTTTAAACAGTGTAGCTACAACCATCTGTCTTTTTTTATGTAGGGTCCTCTTAATTATATTTTTACATAAATTTTTACAAGTGTGCATGCTCTAACACGATATATGTCTATGAATTTTTTGAGATGCATGAGTACCTAAACCCTAAATTAAAGTACCCATCTTTATATGTACATTTGCTTTTCTCTTATGGCAGTGGATTTTATACGTGCAAAGGTGGGTGTTTGAATTTAGAGATCAGGTATTTGTGTATCTTTTAAAAAATCAAACAATTCTTTAAAAAAATCACAGATGTGCACCATATTGGAAAATGTGCATTTGTAAAAAATCATACAAAAATTCGGCCCGCTTCATAGCATAGATCTTAAACTCAAGTACCCATCTTTTTTGACGAAAGGCAGTAGCGCTGCTTTCAATATATTAAGCAAGAGAGTAAAAAATGTACAATAAAATCAAAAACAAAGGGGGTTCAATACAAGAGGGTACATCAGTATCTACAGAAGACTACAAGAGAATTGTGTTATGCATCCCTACCTGTTGCCATAGGTCAAGTTGTGAGACAAGACTAGTTACTGCCGAGGCAGGCTTCGCTACATTGTTGAACACTGATTTCTCTCTTTCCATATCAACCACCAAACCAACATGGTTAAAACATTCCACTTTTTTCGCCCTTGAGAGTCCAACCCCCACCAATTATGTCACCACCAATCCTCAAGACATGTAGTAAGGTGGTTAAGTGTATGATGGTGTGACATATGTAGTTTTGACAGAACTAGTCGCCACATTAAATTGGTGAAGGAGCAGGTTCCGAACAGATGCAGGGCCGTCTCTGGATGTATATGACAAAGAGAAGAAATGGGGTTATAAGGTCAACTACCCATCCTTACATGTACATTTTCTTATATACTGCACTTTATCAATTTTAAACCAGACCCACTTCATGGTATAGATAACATAGATTGCTTCCACTTGAACTCGGTTATAGCACATTGTGTTTCTCAGTGTGAAGGCATTTGGGTCTTTTCCTCCTCTTGTTAGCTGCTGTTAGCTCTTACTGGTATTTTTTGGGTATTGGATGGCGAACTTAGTGGTATTTTGACAAGCGAGGCAATTCACACAAATAATGGTATGGAGGCATTTTTTTTTCTTTATAAAAGAAGCCAACCCGGGTACACTAGGTTTTAGCCCCCCCAACAAATTTATCTGCTGTATTGTCGCTCAACCCTGTTTTCTCCCTTGATGTAAAGACTGATCTAGAGAGTAACTATATGCCTGCTGTATGCAAGCTTTGTTGGCCATGCAGCTCAAGTTTAGATACATTTATGCTACACATTATACAGAATGCTAGGTCTTAGAAATGTCGTGTTCCCTTTTGGCTGCTAGCAATTATCGCCCACGAAACCTTTGTCATATCCTCCATCCATTTTAAAATAAAAGCTCTTTTAGTCTTGGACGCAAGAATTAGGAATGATGGTGAAATAGCAATACCCTTTAATCATTTTTTTGTCTACCTTTTTTTACTTTCAAATGTAATTGCTCATCATATTGGACATGCAACATTTATTACATTGGAAGGATAAACTAGGAAGTTCATGACTAAAACTGCATTGAAAGTGTAGGCGGATTTATATTTTTTTAAAAAAATTAAGAGATTAAAAGAATTTCTATTTTGAAACAGATGAATATTTTCTAAGGCACTCTACATTTTCACCATTAATATATCTCAATTGCTTAAGCCAACTGTAAATTGTAGTAGCTCATTGATTGCCCAAATCTTTGTATTATGTTGCATTGGGGCGAAGTTCTACAAGCGAAGCATAGGCTCCACCAGCGATGCCCATCAGTGTGTCATGCCTTCCTTTCTCCACAATTGTGCCGTCCTTCAATACTGCAATTATATCAGCTCCTTGGATGGTCGAGAGGCGGTGTGCCACGACGACAGTTGTCCTGCCAACCATCACGCGGTCTAATGCATCCTGAACGATGCGCTCTGACTCGGCATCTAATGCACTCGTCGCCTCATCCAGAAGCAGTATCCTTGGGTCCTTGAGAATAGCCCTCGCAATAGCTATCCGCTGTTTTTGCCCACCTGATAGTTGGGTTCCTCTCTCTCCAACTGTCGTGTTGTACCCCTGTGGCATACTTGATATGAATTCATGGGCATTTGCTGCTTTAGCAGCCACGGCAATCTCTTCCTCAGTTACCCCTTCATGCCTCCCATATGCTATGTTCGCACGTATTGTGTCATTGAAAAGTACTGGTTCTTGGCTTACCAATCCCATCTGGTCCCTCAACCAACTGAGCTTTAGGTTTTTGATTTCCACTCCATCCAATAAGATAACACCAGAATCAGGATCATAAAAACGCTCTAGTAAAGCAATTGCTGTAGATTTTCCACTGCCACTTTGACCAACAAGTGCAACAGTCTGCAATGAACAGGTTACCAAGTAAGTCCTTGGAAAAAAACTACTGAAGAATAGTAAATTACCCTCAGCATAACTGAGAGAAGATGACAAAATTAGACTTCTGGTTTAGTTAAGACCTTTCCAGAGGGAATGCTCAAGGTAAAGTCCTTGAAAATTTGAACATCTGGACGGGATGGGTATTTGAAGCTGATATGCATAAAATCAATGTCACCCTTGACAAGCTCCATGGTTGAACCTTCTTCTCTGCTAGAATCAATTTGGGATTTTCTATCTAAGATTGTGAATATCGAAGTTGCAGAATCGTTTGCCTTGGTAGAATCAGAAGCCATAGCACTAGTTTGTGATGCTCCAATCATGGCCAAAACTAAAGCAAAGTAAGCCTGCATTATAATAATTTGAAGCAAATATCAAAATAGGATATTCATGGAGCTTTTTTTTGTTGAAAAATGATTCCTAGTGTACCTTGAAGACATTGCCAAAATTGGAGTTGCCCTGACTAATAAACTTCGCACCAACATAATAACAAAGAGCAGAGGTGGCATATAACATCATATATGAGAAGCCAAAACCAAGGCCTCCAACTATTCCAGTTCGAATTCCCTGATTCTTAGAAGCTTGACATTTCTGATTGTATTTCATCATCACTCTCTTCTCAGCGCAAAAAGATGCTACTGTTCTGATGCTACCAACTGCGTCAGTTGCAACTTGACTTGCTTCTTCATACATAGCCTATGATCACATATGAATCAGAAATAACAAGAAGGAAAGGAAAATAAAGAAAGAATGCATTGTTGACAGCATTGTAGCACAGAGGCTACTGTTGATGAAACGTGTTAACTTATCCACCTTTTCTCAACACAAGGCATGTATCGAGTCTCTCTTTCGAGATTTTGCACTTCAGAAAGGAAAACATATATGCGACAATGGAACTAACTAAAATAACTTCATAGCATAGAGCTAATTCATGGCTTACCTTAGCATCTTGACTAAACCCCTGTAGGAACTTCACTTGAGCATAACCCTGGAGACCCATTAAAGGAATTACAATTAAGATGACCAATGAAAGCTTCCAGTCCGCGCTCATTGCTATTACTATTCCACAAAGAAGTGTTGCAGTACATTGGACCATTAAGGCCAAGTTACCCCCTACAAGGCGTCTCACATTAAGGGCATCAATACATAGCCTTCCACCAAGTGCTCCGCTATAAGAGATGAAAGAGACAGTTTAGTATCTTGATTGTTCCATTCTGAGAATAGATCAAGATATGGTTAACTCACCTTGAATTTGCAGGATAATCAAACCAAGCCACCTCTTGGTACACTATGTTTTGAAATGTCAAAGCACGAATGCGTTCTATAAGTTTCCCACCAGCTATTGCAAATAGAAGGCTATTTGCTAGCTTTGATACCATACCGACTGCACCCAGCCCAACACACAGCAATCCCCAAAAGTTAGAATCTTTCCGTCGCTTCTCCGGTGGTAATTCATAAAAAGTTTTAGCAGCACTAGCCATTACCAAACCAATCATTGGGAAGACAGCTCCATCAATTGCTGCTGCAAGAGAACCAACTAGAAGAATTGCCATTTCTGGTTTGTTTAGGCTAATTAGGCGGCCCATTGGGGCCTTCTTGGATACCTTGCCATCAGTGCTCTTGTCTTGTTTCTCAACATCTGTACCATCATATTCAAGTAATCCAGTGGGCCCAAGCAAGCTGTCAGGGAGGATTACAGAATGACGGCTGCTCCCAACTGAACTTCTACTAATCGACCGTCTGAGTGACTGAGTTCTTTTAGATAATGAACCTGATATTTCAGAACCTGATATTTCAGCATCTAACTGGTGGCCAATTTTTTGGTGTGCCTCTTGTAGACGAATTAGCTGAGAGTATGCCCCACTAGGATCCTTTACTAATTCATCATGATGTCCTAAGTAAACCATTTCAATTTTATTCATCTGTTTTGGCACAAAAGCAAAGTAAAGATTGAGCAGGAGAGACACTAACCTTGTTCGACTATTTTTCCTTCAGAAACAACTGAGATGCAGTGAGCATTCCTAACAGTGCTCAAACGGTGTGCCACGACAAGCGTGGTTCTCCCAACCATGATCTTGTTTAGCGCTTCTTGGACTACTCTCTCAGACTCCAAATCCAATGCACTAGTTGCTTCATCGAGCAAAAGGATTTTTGGAGTTTTTAGGATGGCTCTCGCGACCGCAATCCTTTGCTTCTGTCCCCCTGAAAGCTGAGCACCACGTTGTCCAACTGCTGTGTCATAACCCTGAAATAATATGAGGATATCATTAGCTTTATATTTATATACATGGGATTGGGTTATGTTGAACAGATTGTGTTTATTTAAGTACATTAGGTAAATTCTCAATGAATGTTGCCGCGTTGGCAAGCTCAGCTGCTCTCTTGATTTCTTCAAGCGTTGCATCCTCTTTTCCGTAGGTTATATTCTCCTTGATAGATGCCATGAAGAGTATCGGTTCCTGGTTAACAAGGCCAATCTTCCCTCTCATCCAGTCTAACTTAAAACTCTTGATGTTCATTCCATCTATCAAAACTTCGCCAGCCTGTGGATCATAAAATCTCTCAACCAGATTGATCACAGTTGATTTTCCACTCCCACTCTCCCCAACTATTGCCATTGTTGTGCCACTTGATACATATATTGAAAATCCACCAAATATTAGTTGCTCTGGCCTGCCTGGGTAACTGAAGAACACATCCTTCAGCTCTACATCACCCTTGATATCTTCTAACACAACACCGGTAGTATCGTTGTAGTCAATCTCTGGTTTCCTCTTGATTGTTTTAAACAATCTGTAAGCGGCAGTTCTTCCTTCCTCAAAGGCAGCAATGCAGGGGGCTGCATCACCCAATGATCTAGCCCGAACAGTTAAAATTTGCATGTTAGAAGATAGATATCATCTTAAGCTTGGATTTATGAAACTACTATTACATGCGTCAAAGCTAACTAGTATCAGTAATTTGTTGCAAAGTACTATAACATGTCGATCTATTGTTGAATTTAACTAATAACTTGAGAAAGATTATTTCTTTTAGCATCAATACTAACCTTGCACCTATCATGACAGCAAACAAGATATTTAGGATATCTGCTCCTGTATATCCTCTACTGAGGCTTAACTTACTGCCATACCATACAATTAATCCAAAGCTGGAGAAATAGACGAAGGAAAGGAAACCCATGCCAAAGCCTTGGATAGTCCCTTCCTTCACCGCACCGTTGTATGCCTTCTTTATTAGACTGTTGTACAGGGAAATGGCTTTCTTTTCACCATTGAATGAAACCACCTGTTATAAAATATGAATACTGGTTAGTTGAGGATTTTTCATTCTTTATTACATCATCAAAAAAGGGCCTACCGTTCTAATGGATCCAATTGTCTGTTCAACAATATCACCTGCATCGCTGTATGATGCTAGGCCCTCGCTAGATATTTTTGACAGCATCTTTGAGACGATTCCAGCAGCAATGATTAATGGTGGTATAGTAGAAAGCATTACAAGAGTTAGGAGCCAGCCTTTGATGAATGCCACCACAAACCCACCAAGGAAAGTGGTAATAAGTTGTACAGACTTCCCGACCTAAAAACATGAATACGAAAGTGTAAAACAAAAACCCAATATGATTATGACTAATTGCAAACCGCTCATGCTGAATTATATCAAAGTCTTACTTCTAATAAAATTATCATCAAGTTTATTAGCTCTCAGGTATGGTCCACCAAACCCAAATAAAGGGAAGCCAAAAGAGGGGAAGAGCTATGTTCTAGTAGAAGTTGAAGCAGGAATGGAACAGTAGCTAAGCAACTTTTTTTTTCTCCTTTTATAGCAGGTAAAGCAAAGAGGAAGCTGCAGGATTTGTACCTTCTCGCCAATAGCATCCTGAATTAGTGTTGTATCAGCAGATATACTGGAGACTACTTGTCCACTTGTCATTTCTATGTCAAAGAATGCCATGTCTTGTCTCAGAATCGACTTGAGATATAAAGATCGAATGCGAGCTGCCTGCCTCTCCCCAGTCACCGTCCAACATGATATCTCTGGTAAGCATAGGTATTATGGACATTGTTTAAACTTGATGTGAGAATGATTTCAGTGCCATTCTAAATTTTAATGGCGTGGCAAAATACTTGATTATGAGCATATGATATTCAAAGGCATTAATGTGCTCAAATATAATACTGAGTTCAACTATCATCAAATATACTCATATAATATATGTACATGGTCAAGTATGAAAATTTACAACGTGATACACATATGCAATACATAAGTATTATGCTATGATACTGAAGTGTCCCTGTGATATTTTTTCTTCTTGAGAATCCTGTGACATTTTTATGATAGTCGAGTATCATACCCTGTGTGGCTGGGTAGCCAGGAGAGTGTTGCTTGATGAGGAATAGAGCATTTGATAAAAACTAGTTACTTCTGGGTAGTTAAATAATTGGGAAAATCCATGCAAAAGTACCATAAAGATCATGTGTACTGGTCATACTTACGGAGAAAAAAAGCGGGCCATGTTCCAATGGCTAAGTAGACAAACTTTAGGACCACCTGAAAGAAAAATGACAGCCAGATTACAAGTATATCTGATCACTAGCTGTGCAAACTTACTAAATCAATAAAATGTTGGATAGCAGGGAGGCCCACCCGCTGGCCCATCTGGCCCACCCGAAAACCCTACATCGACACAGGGGGAGCTCCCGAGCCGACTAGCCACAGCAGCAGGTCAGCACCCCCATCTCCATCTCCACATGGTATCAGAGCACGGGAGCATGGAGGCGCGGTGCTGACCGGCGGCGGCGAGGCTCGCGCGGGAAGCGGAGGGAGCAGGCACGGGTCGGGCGCTCGCGCGGGAAGCGGATGGAGCAGGGCTCGGGCGGGCTCGGGCGCGGGAGGTCGGGCAGCCCCAGGCGGAGGCAGCAGGCGGCCGGCTCGGGCGTGGACTCACGGGCGTAGGAGGTCGGGAGGCCGGCACGGAGGCAGCAGGGGCCGTGCGCGCGGACGGTGAGGCTGGTGGGGCCAGCGGCGGTGGGTTTCGTGGCGGAGGAGATCCTGCGGGCGCAGGCGGCGGCTGCCATGGGAGCGGAGGAGCCAGCGCTAGCCACGGTGCCTGCGCCGGCGATGGTGATGGCTGTGCTCCGGAGGCGTGGGTTCCGGAGGCCGTGGCCGTGGAGCAGCCTGTGGTGAAGACGGCCTCGACGCTGGAGGCGGAGGAAGAGGAAGACTGTCTGAATTCGAGCTCCGCATGGACGCTGCAGCGGAGGGTAAAGGAGGCGGAGGTGGAGCTCTCTGTAGCCGTGGCTAGGAACAGGGAATTGGAGTTGGAGGTGGAGGCGAGCAAGGCAGATTTAGCTGCTATGAGGAGAGATGTGGGCAAGCTCCTGTTTGAGGTTTCAGAGGCTGGTAAGAAGCATGGCATGGTGGTGGTGGCTGAAGCTAATGGGCTTCGGGTTGAGATTGACAAGATGATGACGATGAAAGAGGCAGCCGTGTCTGCACTTGTGGCGGAGAAGACTAAGTTGGAGAAGGAATTGGATGTACTGAAGAGAAAGGTTGACTTGATTCAAGCCAATAAGAATGCTGCAGTGGACATTGTCCATGAGAAAGATGCTGAGGCTACAAAGCTGAGGGCTGAATTGGAGAACCTTCGCGGTTCCCTTGCTAAACAACGTGTCCTGTACGATAATCTTAGTGCTAAATTTTCTTGCTTCCAAGATGAGAAGGATAAGGTTCTGAAAGCGCTTAGTGATGAGAAAGCTGAACAGGGGGCTGAGAACCTTGGACATCTAGCCCACTATGTCTACACTGATGAAGATAATCTTGCAGCTATATCTATGGTAACACAAAGGATAGATTCAGAATGGGTACTAGATTCAGGGGCTTCGAAGCATGTTGCTGGGAATATGAGGGAGTTTAAATCATATAACCAATATCCCCTCTCACATCAGGAAACTATCTGTACAGCTGATGGCACTGCACAACCTATTAAAGGGGTTGGGACAGTAAACTGTACATCCACAATTGAGCTGTCCTCTGTCTTACATGTTCCTGCATTTCCTGTAAATTTAGTCTCTCTAAGTGCTCTAATTGATCAGCAAGACTGCTGGGTTATTCTTGACAAAGGCATGTGTTTGATTCAAGAGAGGCAGACTGACAGGAGGATTGGGACGGGGACCAGAC
This sequence comes from Stipa capillata, assembly GCA_019208055.1. Taxonomy (NCBI): domain Eukaryota; kingdom Viridiplantae; phylum Streptophyta; class Magnoliopsida; order Poales; family Poaceae; genus Stipa; species Stipa capillata. The sequence goes on along the minus strand of JAGXJF010000992.1, from coordinate 263,086 downwards.
GTAGGGGGTTGTGGTACATGGACCGTGGCGGTACCTATCTCGGTGAAGGACACTGTGCTTGCAGCCATCTCTGGAGACAAGGAGGCCATGGCGATGATCCATCACTGTAGGATGGGACATGTGTCATTCGATAAGATGTATCTTATATTTCCTGATGTAATGGACGGTGTAGACCGAAGTAAGCTGAAGTGTGATGCTTGTGAGTATGCTAAGCATGCCAGAACCTCCTATGTGAGTAAGGGGCTCAAGAGTATAGCTCCATTGATGCTAGTGCACTCTGATGTATGGACATGTCCGGTTGTGTCAGTAAGTGGCATGAAGTATTTTGTGACCTTTATTGATTGCTATTCCCGTGTGACTTTGGTCTATCTCATGCGTCACAAAGATGAAGTGTACCAATGCTTTAAGAAGTTCTATGCCGTGGTGAAGAATCAGTTCAATGTCCAGATCAAGATTATTCGGTCTGATAATGGTACTGAGTATGTTAACAAAGTATTTGGTGATTTCTTGTCTGAACAAGGAATTCTTCATCAAACTTCATGTCCAGACACACCCCCCAGAATGGTGTAGCAGAGAGAAAGAATCGGCATATACTGGAGGTTGCTCGCTCTCTGATGTTCACCATGAATGTGCCTAAGTTTCTGTGGAGTGAGGCTGTGATGACTGCCACCTATCTCATCAATCGCACGCCATCCAGAATCACAGGTATGAAATCTCCATGTAAGTTGCTGTTAGGTGATGACAAATTTATCGTGCCTCCAAAATTATTTGGTTGCACGGCTTTTGTTCGTGATCACAGGCCATCAGTGAACAAGTTGGACCCTCGTGCTGTCAAATGTGTATTCATTGGATATCCCTCGGGTCAACAAGGGTATAAGTGTTGGAGTCCTGTGGAACGCAGGATCTTTGTGAGCATGGATGTTACATTTCGGGAGTCCGAACCATATTATGGGGAGAAGACTGATCTGAGCCTGCTGTTCAAGGATCTGGACCATCCTGCCGTTGGTCCAGAGGGGGAGAATACTACTTGTGGTGGGAGTGATATTGGTACTGATGTGCAATGGCAGCAGCATCAACAGCCTCTGATGGGTGTTATTCCAGTGGTGGTGCAGAATACTGGTATGGTAAGAGAACAACACAGTACTGCAGGGGGAGGAGAGCAACAGCAGGAAAGGTGGCGCGATCCTCCACGTGTTTATGGAAGGAGGCAGGAGGTTAATGACCAGCAGGATAAGGGACAGCAGAATCCAGTTCAGGGGGAGCAAGGGGAGCAACAGGAAGATGACTCTAATTCATCTGGAGAGAGTCAGGCTGAAAGTGGATCAGTTAGTTCAGAGAGAATTGTAGATCTGCCGATTGCACTTAGAAAAGGGACTAGAGCAGCTGCTGGTAGACCACCACAGAGGTATGGGTTCGACACCCATGACATCGGCAATTATGTGTCCTATGAGGCTCTGTCACCTTCCTACTGTGCGTTTGTTACTTCTCTTCAGCTAGTGTCTATCCCAACTGATTGGAGAGTAGCACGGCAAGACCCCCAAGTGGTGCGCCGCGATGAGAGAGGAACTAGAGGCACTAAGGAAAAATAGAACTTGGGAGTTGACAGCTCTTCCAGCTGGAAAGAAGGCAGTGGGTTGTAAATGGGTCTACACAGTCAAGCAGAATCCAGATGGGAAAATTGAGAGATACAAGGCGAGACTTGTAGCTAGGGGATACAGTCAGACATATGGCATCGACTATGATGAAACCTTTGCGCCTGTGGTGAAAATGAACACAGTGAGGATTCTGGTGTCCTGTGCCGCCAACTTTGGGTGGCCATTACATCAACTAGATGTCAAGAATGCATTCTTACATAGGGACTTACAGGAGGAGGTGTATATGGAGGTCCCACCGGGACTCAGTGAGTTTGAAGTCAAAGGCAAAGTATGCAAACTGAGGAAGTCTCTTTATGGCCTGAAACAGTCTCCTAGGGCTTGGTTTGACAGATTTAGGCGTGCTGTGTGTGACATGGGTTATGGGCAGTGCAATGGTGATCACACTGTGTTCTATAGGCACTCTAAGCAGAAGATTACAATTCTTGCAGTCTATGTGGATGATATAATAATCACTGGTGATGATGAGGTGGAGATAGCAAGGCTGAAGAAGAAATTGGGTGAGGCATTTAAAGTCAAGGATATTGGCCGACTCAAGTACTTCCTTGGTATAGAGGTGGCCAGATCCAAAAGGGGGATAGCTCTATCACAAAGGAAGTACACCCTAGATCTTCTAAGTGATATGGGTATGATAGGATGCAAGGCAGCCTCAACACCCATCGATCAGAATCATAAAGTTGAAGCTCAGTGTGGTGAACCAGTAGCCAAGGAGGCATATCAGAAATTGGTTGGGAGGCTGTTGTACCTATGTCATACCAGGCCTGATATAGCCTATTTAGTAAGTGTTGTAAGTAGATACATGCATGATCCCAGAAGTGGACATATGGAAGCTGTTCACAAAATCTTGAGATATTTGAAGGGAACGCCAGGAAAAGGACTCATGTTCAAGAGCAATGGACACCTTAACGTAGATGGCTATAGTGATGCAGACTGGGCAAACTGTCTAGATGATCGGAGATCGACATCAGGCTATTGTGTCTTTGTTGGTGGAAATTTAGTATCATGGAGGAGCAAGAAGCAATCAGTAGTGTCCAGATCAACTGCAGAAGTTGAATATAGAGCTATGTCACAAGGGCTGAGCGAAATGTTGTGGGTGAGGAACCTGTTGAGTGAACTGAAGATCCAGAAGAATGAGTGCTTGAATGTGTGGTGTGATAACAAGTCGGCTATTAGTATCACAAACAATCCAGTTCAGCATGACAGAACCAAGCACATCGAAATTGATAGATTCTTTATCAAGGAAAAATTAGATGCTGGTATTATCAAGTTGGCACATGTGAGTTCAGGACATCAACTTGCTGATTGCCTTACTAAAGGATTGGGAACCAAAGAATGTAATGTCGCATGTGACAAGATGTGAATGATCGACATTTATCACCCATCTTGAGGGGGAGTGTTGGATAGCAGGGAGGCCCACCCGCTGGCCCATCTGGCCCACCCAAAAACCCTACATCGACACAGGGGGAGCTCCCGAGCCGACTAGCCACAGCAGCAGGTCAGCACCCCCATCTCCATCTCCGCATAAAATCACTATTATTGTGATACTATCAAATAAAAAACTATGATGTGTATATTTACAAATTGAGGGCATGGCAAATCAAGAATCTCTTAGCAGATTAATGCCGATGTCAAATTTCATATCTGTGTCCTGCAAGCTATCAGTCAAACTGTAACAAGTATCAGTGATGTTGCAGGCTTGTAGAGTTACCTTGTTGACTTGGGGAAGGATGGTGTCGGGGGTGGCGTCCCCAAAGGCATCGACCATCTGCCCGAAGATGATCGTCATGACCACCTGCGACATGCCACTCCCAAGCGCGGCAACCGTGCCGATCAGCATCAGCACCACGTCCGTGACGTCTGCGTTCTTGAACAGGTCATGGAACGGCACCTTGCCACCGTTGGCCATCTTCTTCTTGCCATTCTCCTCCTCTTCTCTTCCTTTCACTTCATCAGCAGCTCTTGAAGTGGTTGTTTCTCCCATGCTATGCCTACCAGGAACTTGTGGCTCTGGTTGTCATGTGGAGAGTAGCTTCTGCTTTTATAGTGTCCTTGTCTTGTTAGTTGGCAGTTAACTGGATTCACAGGAGTAACCATAAAGTGAGCTGCAGTTAGCAGTTGAGTAGCAAAAGGAAAATGACAGAGATAATGTGTCCAAGGTGTGAGGAAAACCCGGAGTCAAGTGCAATGATTAAATCCAGCCACGGACCATCGATTTGTGTCAAGGTTGGTAAGGCCTAGCCAACTCCTGGTGTCTTCATTGGTGGCTTCATGTAACCAGTAGCACAAGTCATCAAAGGAAAACCATCGCTTCGCTCACATCTCTAGTGTCTTGACAAATCTGAAACAAGCATAATACAAGGGGTTTTAGAGGGATTTTCTCCATGCCACCGGTAATTTTTGCTACCATAAATGAGGATGCCTCAAGCTGGGTGCTCGCCGGAGCAGCGCATCTGGGGAACATTATTTCGGGAGAGTAAACCTTTTGTATCTACGCCTCTTGGTTCTTTTTCTCCTTTTCTCTGTACCATAACTTCTTCTTAATCAATGAAATAAGGCAAATCTTTTACAACTCATGTAGTCACCCTTCAGTTTGGACATGAGAACGTTCGGATCTTATGGAGATGCAGTCTGTCCTTCAATATTTCAACGTCAGATCCAAAACGTGTTAGAACAAACAAAGACAAGTTTATTATGAATAGTATAATTTGTCCTTTACTTTTGTTTGTAAATTATTTCTCATTTTTATTACTCATATATAGAGTAGAGCAAATTGAGAAGTACATCATTTTAAGAAGTCAAGAATTTTCATGATGGTATGGCGCCCAAAAAGGTAAGTGCATATTCCGAAATGATCAATATTGTTCAGCGGACATGTAAAACCAGAATGGGCAACCCATGACCGAATTCATGATGACAGCAACTAAAACTGAGATCTTCTTGACAATGGAAGCAACATCCGTCTGGAACTCTTCTTCCTGGACAGTAGTTGAGAGGGACATACTGCTAATATTAATATGAGCAGCTGTTTTAGCAGGTGTTTGCATCAGAAGATGACTAGGCGATTTGACTGTGTCTGCCCATCTTATACAACTTTGACTTTTCCTCATATTAATATTAAGCAACTGTGACCCAGTCACTAACTTTGCAGCTCTGATGATTAGGACGTGTCGTCTTATCTGCCAGGAGCTATCGCAGAACGTTTAGCGTCCAGATCTGCTACTAGCTTGCCCCACGATTGCAGTCTAGGAGCTGCCGGAGTGATCCAAATGTGTAAAAGCGCAGGATCTGTCTTTGAATGCTTGGAGCATCATCTCATGTTTCATCTGTTTGATTGTGCGTGTTCCTGGGCCAAGTAATGTCTTGTTGACGTGTGTAAGAAATTCAGCAAATGGCATGGCCTGATCTTGTCCACTTTTGATGTCAGTTTCGAACTTTCGATTTGGCGCCTGATTCCAGCGGTATTGTTCGTGTGCTCAAAATTTTCAGTGCGGGCGGCCTGGTCTGTCAGTGTCCTAGACTGTGGCTCGGCGGAACTCCTTGCTAAATTTCAAACCGAGATTACGGTCTTCTTTGAATCGTAGAATTTTTATAAGAATTTTATATAATTTTAGTCTTTATAAATTTTTTTATAAGTACCATTCGGATCAAAAAATTGTGCTACCAAATTTCTATAGATTGATTTTTCAATGCCCCAGTTTCTTAGGAGGGAAATATGTCCTTGTCCCCAGTGCACTATACCACCCTTAAATCCAACGCCAATTCGTGCTTTGAGATTCATTCTTTTCACTATTTTTACTGTAACACACCCTCATTTTACACCTTAATAAATCTAATTCTACAGTGCCGCCATATCTAGAATATAATCAATATGATCTAGATTAGACTATCAATTAATTGTTAGTTTATTTTTCATACCTAGCGTGCTTAGAAATGGATTAGTACAAACTAAATATGGATCGGTTCATCATAAAGAGTATAATGTTACATAGTGTACAGATATAAAATATACGAATTTTAAAGCACAAACTAACAATAGATAGAGGAGGGTTCAATATCTACTGAGGTTAGAAAGTCCATATTTCAACATCTACTTCAACCTCGTTTGTTTTTACACTCGTTCATTGGATCCGTAAGCCAGACGTAGCGACCAGGAGAGGAAGAAAGAGAGGCCTAGCTAGGTTGTGGGTTCATGGACAAAGGACACATCTCCGGGAATTGCTTAGCTCCATCGCGGACCTCGTTAAGAACCACGCTTTAACAGTTCAAATTTGGCGTCCTGATGCTGTTGGCTACCTGCAGACAGTCCGAGCCTGACGGCGAGCTCCCAAGGCAAGGCCACAGCTTCTGCACTCTGGTGGCTAGTGTTTCATGTGTCTTGTTGTAGTCAGATCACTGGTGATCTAGGCCCAGGAATGAGCTGATGATGTGTGTCTGATGCGAGCGATGGAGCCTTAGAGGTCAGGGAACTAGGTCTGGTGGGCTTGGGCCCGTACCATCAGCCTCGTGTGGCTGGGTAGGCTGGGCCAAATTTCGTTTATCAGCTAATGCGGCTCCAATAGATGAACACGGAATCCGTCATCGAAATTGAACTGTACAAAAAACGAAACCGAAAACCAAACATCATGTGATACTTCGATTTGGTAACTCGGTAGATGAAAATATGCCCACCCTCACGTTGAGGCAGTGCTTTGAACGATCTTTGAACCTAGCTTATATATTACCGGCGATTAATGTGTGCACTCGTTGACTAAAATGAAAAATGCTGTGAAGTACTTGTTTGGTGACTGAAATGAAGAATCCTTGAATAGGGGCATGTGTTGCAGTGTACCACACACGTGCAGTAAAAGCCATCCACCTAACGTACATCTCTCTTCTGTAACATGTGCGTGGCTAATGTTTCTTTATGCATTGGTTCTGGAACTGGAATGCAATTATGCAATCTTGGCGGACCGACTTACATTATCAAAGACTTGAACAAGTTTTTTTGGGGGGGAGGGGATTCAACAAGTATTTATGTGCATGATTTTCACTGCAGTGATGAGAAACACATTGAGCAGCAACAGCAGAATACCATCGGTAAGAAGAGGAACACCTTCCTTCGCTAGTATTCGCAACTCTACTGCCAGCCATAAAAAATAGAAGACTGTCCCGATCAAAACGGACGGACTGGATTTCGGTCAAGAGTGCCTCAATCACAACCGACGGACTGGATCGACCGAGGCGCGTCCGTACACGAACCCAAGTCAGAGTCCGAGTCCAATCCGCGTCCCTGTCGGCTCCCTCGCGTACCCCCGCACCGACCTAATCGTCCATAAATACCAGCCCACCCCCTCCCCTCACGTCCCTCTCCCCACAACTCGCCTCACGCCGCCGCAATCGCCAAAGACCGAGACAAGCTAAACCCCCAAGCGCGGCAGCGATGTACACCGCCGGGGCTGACGAGCCGGTCTACTGCCCGGACTGCCACCGCGCGACGGAGGTGGTGCTCGACCACGCCACCGGTGACACCATCTGCACCGAGTGCGCGCTGGTCCTGGAGGCGCAGTACATCGACGAGGGCTCCGAGTGGCGCACCTTCGCCGACGACGGCGGAGGCGAGGTCCGCGACCCCAGCCGCGTCGGCGGCGCGGGGGACCCCTTCCTCGACGCCCAGCTCTCCACCGTCATCGCCTACTCGGCGCCGCTCAAGGCGCAGGCCAAGGCCGGCGGCGAGCCCCGTGCCGCCGCGCTGCTACCGAGGATGATGCTCGACGCCGGTCCGGCACCCGACAAGGCGCTCGCAGACGCGTTCCACGCCATCGCCGACATGGCGGACCGGCTCGGGCTCGTGGCCACCATCAGGGACCGCGCCAAGGAGGTGTTCAAGAAGCTGGACGAGGCCAAGGGGTGCCCGAGGGGCCGGAAACGGGGCACCGTCTACGCCGCCTGCATCTACATCGCGTGCCGCGACCTGGGCATGCCGCGGACGTACAAGGAGCTGGCCTCGGTGACGCCCGGGGGCGCCGCCGCGAGTAAGGACATTGGCAAGATGACCATGCACATCAAGAAGCTCCTCGGGGAGGAGGCCGGGCAGGTGATGGACATCGGCGTCGTGCGCGCCGCCGACTACATGCGCCGCTTCTGCTCGCGGCTCGGGCTCGGCAACCAGGAGGTGCGCGCCGCGCAGGAGGCGGTGCGGAGGCTGGAGGACGGCCTCGACGTGCGCCGCAACCCCGAGTCCATCGCCGCCGCCATCATCTACATGGTCGTGCAGCGCGCCGGCGCCAAGAAGTCCGTCAAGGACGTGTCGACGGCCACCGGCGTCGCCGAGGGCACCATCAAGGAGACGCACAAGGACCTCACCCCGCACGCCGAGCTGCTCTTCGGCCAAGTCCCAGGAAATCAATGCGTTTCTTGATTCTTGGCATGTCCTCCTGCATGCGCGTCTGGTGTTCTTGATTAATTCTTGGCACACGCATGTTTGCCATGTCCGTACGTGTGTTCTCGGCAACGATCTTGGACATGTGAAGTTTATGTTGGAACCCGTTTCTAAGTACTAATCGTTCGTGAATCCGTGCTTGATTCGTTGGTTCCAAACTCATGAACTGAAGTCCCAGAGATGGTTGCTAAGTACTACTCGTGAATGATCTCATGAAACGTGAGAGGAAGTCCAAGGGATCAACATTTTTCACCGAAATCTCGGTGATTTCAGTGACCCCGAAATATTTATGTTTCGGTCCAAAAAACGTTGACACTTTGATATCGGGCTAGATCGAAAAAAATTCAAATTTTGGTTGAATCCAAACAAAATTTTCAGTGGTGTAGGCGAATTGAAACTGAGATCAGTGATTTCTGTATAATTTCACCGAAAACAAAATCGCCGTACGTAATTCATAAGTTGAATGGCTTCGGAACAGAAACTGACATGGAAATGTGAAGTCTATTAATTCTTGCGAGATCATCTGACAAATGTTGAGATATGTAGCAAGGTACCGAAGGAAATTAGTACAGAAATTGAAAGAACCATTTCAGGATATGCACAAATTGAAAGAATCTGACATGATTTGCTGAGCTGATGTTACTCTGCCATGTTATCTTTACCAGCCTATAATGGATTCGCCATTCACGGTGGCAGGACCGAGCCCCACAAAAATATAATAAAGGGTCAATTAGCGTTACATTTTTACACCGAAGGGGTGCACACAAAAGACAAGGATTTAGGGTCTAAAGCAATTATACATATTTTTTCATCAAAAATTTACAGATTCACACTAAATCTAATAATGTTATTGAGGTGTAGGTCTTAAAATGTAGTGGAGATCATCGATAATCTACTTTCAATTACCGTAACTGTCAGCAATCAAGACATGGTCGGAAGGTAGTTCAATTGACTCATGGACTTCTTTTAAGGAATGAAAAGCACCCGATTTCATAATTGAGACAGGCATAACCATAAATCACAGTGTTACGACCAGGACAAGTCGGGTCTCTCCATGCCTGAAGCTCAAAAGTACGCTTCTACTGCTAACTACATGCGGACATGCCAACCATTACTTGACTCATGGACTTGACGGTAGTATATTGACCATCTTTAATATTTGATGTAAAAGTTGATTACTTTTGTACTCTGCGCATTGAATTGTTGGTATAATTAAACGATATTTTTCAGAAAAAAGTTAAATAGTTGCACGTGTAAGTACGTAAAAACTCTTTAAAATACCAAAACTCAAGATATCATAGTACGCTTTACGGGAGAGATGATCTTATGCCTTTTTCCATTGTATCGCCAACATGGTAACATCTTTCGCAAGATTGGAATATTGTAAAACCATCTTTTCATATGAAAAAGTGTAATAAAATCGAGTTTTTGTGTTGGCTTGCACTTTTGGTGTAGAGGTTGGAGAGATTTCTCTTATATCTAGTATTTATTATAGGGAATGTCTATTTCTCAGTTGTCTGAAATTTTCTTTAATCTCAGTCACTTGTTAAGCCTTTGGATCAAAATCTAACAATCCTCATCTCCACTAAAATAAAGTACAATTTTACGGACTAAAAATTACAGTAACTTTTCACTAAAATTGCACACATCTAAAACTGCAATTTTAGGCTAAAGGATGGCAATTTTACAGACTAAAAATTGCAGTAACTTTTCACTAAAATTGCATACTTTTAGAACTGCAATTTTAGGCTAATTGATGTGCAATTTTAAGTGACTGAGATTTACAAAAATTTCAGACAACTGAGAATTAGCCAACACGTTTATTATATACCAAAAGTACAATATAACGAAAAAAAGAGATATATGTTAGAAATTCTCACAACCACAATCGATATATCTTCATATTTATATCTAAACATATCACAACCAATAGATTTTCATAACAGTGCCTAAACAGATCGGAGACCATAAATCTTCATAACTGTACATAAATATATCAAAATCAATAGATCTTCATAATTGTACTTAAACAGATCAGAGCCAATAGATCTTCATAGCTGTAACTAAATAGAACACAACCAATAGTTTTTCATAATTGCACCTAAAAGTCATCTAGCCATTGATCTGATGAACCTTTATTATATATCATAATTGATAGATCGTCATAGATGTACATAAATGTTATTATGCATTAATTTGGTGTACCAATAGTCTATCGGCTTAGTTGTCGGCTGGCTCGTACAAGCCAAAACATTCAAAGATGATTAAAAGCGTTCCATACAATTATGCTAGTTATCTAAAAAGTAAACCAAGTTTTTCTCTTTTTCCGAAACTTAAACGGAGTTCATATGGGGATTAGCCTACCTGCAAGAGTGCAGTTCTGCAGCCGACTTGGGCAGATCGTGGGTCGTACGGGCAAATCCGACTGTTAAGCGGAGACAGAGAAAAGAACCGTACGATCCTGATCAGACGATCGGCAACGGGACGCAGCGTCACCGACCTATCCCACCATAAATGCCGAACCGGCGGCAAGCCGGCGTTCCACCAATCGCGCTGCGCGCTCGCTGCCATCCATCATTCCGTCCGATGGAAACCCAGGCCCCGCATAGGAGCTCTCGCCTCAGGGAAGCGAGTGCAAGAAAAGCCAAGATGCTAGCGGAGCTCGGCCAAGAAACTTAGAAATCTAGACGCGTTGGAGAAGAACACCGCCAGGGAGGGAGGAGCGGGGAAGGGAGAGGAGAAGGAGGAGCTTACCAGGGCGCCATTGCGCCGCCGCTCGGGACGGGTCTCCTTCCCGAGCGCAGCCGCCTTCTTCTGCTCGCGCCGGTCGATCCTGGCGAGAAAGCAGCAGGGCCCCGTCCGGCGACTGGTAGAGCGTGTTCGTGTCGCGACTGGCGTCCTCCGTGTTCTCCCAGTCGAAGCGGAACCTCTCTCGGCGCTTTTCCATGGTGAGGAAAACGGGCAACGTGCAGTTCTTGCTCTCCGTGTGCAGTTCTTGTTCGAGTCCTGCAGTAAGTACATATGTTACGACCGAATCCTACTGCATTAGGAGTCCATTGGTGTTTATAAGCAAAGGGCGTGAGTTGCTACGAAAAACGTACTACTTTTCGTGTTTAAGGTTGGCTCGAAGATCGTTCGTTTCGACTTAATCGAGCAGACTCCACAGCTGGACATGAAGCCGAGCGCCGTAGTGCTCCTCGCTGCCGTCGTGGCGCTGCTATTGGTGTCCACCGCACACGGCGATGACGACTGCGGGTCGGCGGAATCGGCGGCGCAGGACCGTGCGCGGGCGAGGCCGTTCAAGCTCGCGGCGTTCTTCTCAATCCTCGTGTGCGGGGCTGTTCCCTGCCTGTGCTTGGGCGGCGCGTGAAGGCGCTACAGCCCGACAGCGATGTAGGCGTTCGCCGGGGGGGTCATCCTGGCCACAGGGTTCGTCCACATCCTCCCCGGCGCGTTTGAGAACCTCACGTCAGATTGCCTGCCGGCCGGTGGGCCGTGGAAGAACTTCCCGTTCGCGGGGCTAGGCGCCATGGTCGGTGCAATCGGCACGCTTATTGTCGACACCGTCGCCACGGGATACTTTACACGCACCCACCTCGAAAAAGACGGAGCTCAGAGGCTGTGACCGCGAGTAGCGCCACCTTCGTGGACGTGGAGAACCAGGCCGTCGCCACCGAGGAAGCAAACCACCACGACGGCGGGGAGCACGAGGAGATCGTGCACACGGACGCGACGCACGGCCACGCGCACGGGTCAGTGGCGCTCGTTGGGGCTGTTGGCAGCAGCGAGGATGAAAAAGACACCATACGACATCGGGTAATCTGCCAGGTTGGTACTTATCAAGTTGCACGCTTCTTTGATGTAACAACTATTTAACCGTGTATCTTTTTATGCGATTTTTAATCTTCTACGTCAACGATGATATGGCAGGTATTTGAGCTGGGTATCGTGGCGCACTCGGTGATCATCGGCATCTCCCTCAGCGCGTCTCGGGATCTGGACACCATCAAGCCGCTGATTATTGCCCTGAGCTTTCACCAGATGTTTGAGGGCATGGGTCTTGGTGGGAGCTCTTTTACAGTACTCTGGAATGAATATGGACCATTCATTTGTTCAAATCTAATGGCTCATATTATCTGGTACTCCAATACTACAGTTAAGGAGTACCACCTCTAAAGACTTTAAAAATAAAGGAGTACCCTGATATTAGGGTTAAAATTAGAATTCTAAAAATAACTCTTTTTTTTATTAAATAAATATTTAAACAATATATTTTCACTCAAACCCTAACCCTAATCCCCAATCTCATTTTTTTTTCTTTCACCCCAACGCCCGTACTCCCCCGACGTGGGCGTTCTCCTCCGGCCCGCGCAACTCATAGTGTATGAGTCGAAGATTGTTGACTCGCTCGTGTACGTCCCCGCGCAATGCAAGAAGCATGATCACTTCTCGTGCACGTCTCAAATCACGTTTGAGGCTAACCCGCATGCAGTCCGAATCCCTACTTCACCTCTGTATCTTTAGTTGGCATATGCCGCTGCACACCCCGCGCCCCCGCGCAACTCATAGTGTATGAGTCGAAGATTGTTGACTCGCTCGTGTACGTCCCCGCGCAATGCAAGAAGCATGATCACTTCTCGTGCACGTCTCAAATCACGTTTGAAGCTAACCCGCATGCAGTCCGAATTCCTGCTTCACCTCTGTATCTTTATAAACAAAGGAAGACCGTGAGTTTCTACGGTCTGAAAAACATAATACTTCACTTGTTTAATTAAGGTTTGCTCGTTCGTTTGTCGCTGGACGTGATGAAGCAAATGCTCATATTTCTAGCTGCCATAATGATCTTGTTGTTGGATACCGCACAAGGCGATGAGTGCAAACCATCACAGGAAGCAATGGCGCAAGATGGCGCACGGGTGCTCAAGGTTGTGGCCATATTTGTTATCTTACTCAGCGGGGCGTTGGGGGTCTCCCTGCGCGTGCGTGTGAAGGCGCTGCAGCCCAGCAGTGTCGGCGTATTCTTCCTGCTGGTGAGGGCGTTCGCCGCGGGGGTCATCCTCTCCACGGGGTTGGTCCACGTTCTTTCTGACGGGTTCGAGAATCTCTCATCGGAGTGCCTGCCGGCCGGCGGGCCGTGGAAGAGCTTCCCGTTCGCCGGGTTCCTAGCCATGGTCGGCGCCATCGGCACGCTCGTGGTGGACACTATTGCCACAGGGTACTTAACGCGCGTCTACCTAAAAAAGGAGGATGGAGCCCGGGCAGCCGCGACCGCGAGCAGCACGGTCTCGGTGAACATGGAGAACCAGGCCACCACCGCCGAGGAAGCGAGACACGACGACGGCGTGGAGCACGATGAGATCGTGCCCATAGACATGCACGCGACACACCACCACGCGCACGAGTCGGTGGCGCTCGTCGTGGCTGTTGGTGGCAACGACGTCGGAAACGACACTATCCGACATCGCGTAATTTGCCAGGTTAGTAAATGGAAAGATCACGTTTGAGGCTAACCCGCATGCAGTCCGAATCCCTGCTTCACCTCTGCATCTTTAGTTGGCATATGCCGCTGCAAACCCCGCGCCCCCGCGCAACTCATAGTGTATGAGTCGAAGATTGTTGACTCGCTCGTGTACGTCCCCAGCGCAACCCAAGAAGCATGATCACTTCTCGTGCACGTCTCAGATCACGTTTGAGGCTAACCCGCATGCAGTCTGAATCCCTGCTTCACCTCTGTATCCTTAGTTGGCACATGCCGCTGCAAACCCCGCGCCCCCGCGCAACTCATAGTGTATGAGTCGAAAATTGTTGACTCGCTCGTGTACGTCCCCGCGCAATGCAAGAAGCATGATCACTTCTCGTGCACGTCTCAGATCACGTTTGAGGCTAACCCGCATGCAGTCCGAATCCCTGCTTCACCTCTGTATCTTTAGTTGGCATATGCCGCTGCACACCCCGCGCCCCCGCGCAACTCATAGTGTATGAGTCGAAGATTGTTGACTCGCTCGTGTACGTCCCCGCGCAACCCAAGAAGCATGATCACTTCTCGTGCACGTCTCAGATCACGTTTGAGGCTAACCCGCATGCAGTCCGAATCCCTGCTTCACCTCTGCATCTTTAGTTGGCATATGCCGCTGCACACCCCGCGCCCCCGCGCAACTCATAGTGTATGAGTCGAAGATTGTTGACTCGCTCGTGTACGTCCCCGCGCAATGCAAGAAGCATGATCACTTCTCGTGCACGTCTCAGATCACGTTTGAGGCTAACCCGCATGCAGTCCGAATCCCTGCTTCACCTCTGCATCTTTAGTTGGCATATGCCGCTGCACACCCCGCGCCCCCGCGCAACTCATAGTGTATGAGTCGAAGATTGTTGACTCGCTCGTGTACGTCCCCGCGCAATGCAAGAAGCATGATCACTTCTCGTGCACGTCTGACATCACGTTTGAGGCTAACCCGCATGCAGTCCGAATCCTTGCTTCACCTCTGTATATTTAGTTGGCATATGCCGCTGCACACCCCGCGCCCCGCGCAACTCATTGTATGAGTCGAAGATTGTTGACTCGCTCGTGTACGTCCCCTCGCAATGCAAGAAGCATGATCACTTCTCGTGCACGTCTCAGATCATGTTTGAGGCTAACCCGCATGCAGTCCGAATCCCTGCTTCACCTCTGTATCTTTAGTTGGCATATGCCGCTGCACACCCCGCGTCCCCACGCAACTCATAGTGTATGAGTCGAAGATTGTTGACTCGCTCGTGTACGTCCCCGCGTAATGTAAGAATCATGATCACTTCTCGTGCACGTCTCAAATCACGTTTGAGGCTAACCCGCATGCAGTCCGAATCCCTGCTTCACCTCTGTATCTTTAGTTGGCATATGCCGCTGCACACCCCGTGCCCCCGCGCAACTCATAGTGTATGAGTTGAAGATTGTTGACTCGCGCGTGTACGTCCCCGCGCAATGCAAGAAGCATGATCACTTCTCGTGCACGTCTCAGATCACGTTTGAGGCTAACCCGCATGCAGTCCGAATCCCTGCTTCACCTCTGTATCTTTTGTTGGCATATGCCGCTGCACACCCCGCGCCCCCGCGCAACTCCTAGTGTATGAGTCGAAGATTGTTGACTCGCTCTTGTACGTCCCCGCGCAATGCAAGAAGCATGATCACTTCTCGTGCACGTCTGACATCACGTTTGAGGCTAACCCGCATACAGTCCGAATCCTTGCTTCACCTCTGTATCTTTAGTTGGCATATGCCGCTGCATACCCCGCGCCCCCGCGCAACTCATAGTGTATGAGTCGAAGATTGTTGACTCGCTCGTGTACGTCCCCGCGCAATGCAAGAAGCATGATCACTTCTCGTGCACGTCTCAAATCACGTTTGAAGCTAACCCGCATGCAGTCCGAATCCCTGCTTCACCTCTGTATCTTTATAAACAAAGGGAAGACCGTGAGTTGCTACGGTCTGAAAAACATAATACTTCACTTGTTTAATTAAGGTTTGCTCGTTCGTTTGTCGCTGGACGTGATGAAGCAAATGCTCATATTTCTAGCTGCCATAATGATCTTGTTGTTGAATACCGCACAAGGCGATGAGTGCAAACCATCACAGGAAGCAATGGCGCAAGATGGCGCACGGGTGCTCAAGGTTGTGGCCATATTTGTTATCTTACTCAGCGGGGCGTTGGGGTCTCCCTGCGCGTGCGTGTGAAGGCGCTGCAGCCCAGCAGTGCCGGCGTATTCTTCCTGCTGGTGAGGGCGTTCGCCGCGGGGGTCATCCTCTCCACGGGGTTGGTCCACGTTCTTTCTGACGGGTTCGAGAATCTCTCATCGGAGTGCCTGCCGGCCGGCGGGCCGTGGAAGAGCTTCCCGTTCGCCGGGTTCCTAGCCATGGTCGGCGCCATCGGCACGCTCGTGGTGGACACTATTGCCACAGGGTACTTAACGCGCGTCTACCTAAAAAAGGAGGATGGAGCCCGGGCAGCCGCGACCGCGAGCAGCACGGTCTCGGTGAACATGGAGAACCAGGCCACCACCGCCGAGGAAGCGAGACACGATGACGGCGTGGAGCACGATGAGATCGTGCCCATAGTCATGCACGCGACACACCACCACGCGCACGAGTCGGTGGCGCTCGTCGTGGCTGTTGGTGCCAACGACGTCGGAAACGACACTATCCGACATCGCGTAATTTGCCAGGTTAGTAAATGGAAAGATCGCGTAAACAGCGGTGGTTTGAATTTTACATAAGACGCTTCTCCGGCTTAATTAGGCTGTATGCATGGCTGAATTTGCCCGGCTTTTCCTTATCACCGCTGGCCTTTTTCTACCTACATTTACTAGTCATTGTTTGCTTCTGTTTCGTTAGCACTTAGCAATACAGATCAATCCTTTTTTATTGAATGTAGCTAAAGACTGGCTCTGGTAAAGGGTCATGTACAAAGTGACACATGTCAGAGATATATAATACCATACATGCAAACAAGTCATTCCATAGAAGGAAAAAAGAGACAACATGCAAGTTAGGATGAAAATAAATAACAGAGAATGATTTTGCTAAAAAAAAGACATTCAGTAATTTGTCATGTATTCATACATATGTTAAGTTGTAAATGGAACATCCTCTTTTAGACATGAACGTCGCTTCATATGAAGAAATATGCATGAACTTGCATCATCATCATCATGCACCGTGAACACTTTTTCTTTCCATTTAGCTGCGATGTCATACGTTTCCTTTAGTATAACAATTATTTAATAGTGTATCTTTTTATATGGTTTTGAATCTTCTCTGTCGACGATGATATGGCAGGTACTTGAGGTGGGTATCATGGCGCACTCGGTGATCATCGGCGTCTCCCTCGGCATGTCTCGGGACCCGAACACCGTCAAGCCGCTTGTTGTCGCCTTGGGTTTCCACCAGATGTTTGAGGGCATGGGTCTTGGTGGTTGTATAGCTCAGGTATATCCCTCGTTTCCTTGGAGTATGAGTGGAGGTTGCATTGTTTAATCAGATCCGTGCCACGATTGAGTCTGATTCGATTTGTCACTGACGATGCAGGCAAAGTTCAAGACGAGGTCTATCGTGACCATGATCCTCTTCTTTTGCCTGACAACGCCGGTGAGCATTGTCGTAGGCATCGGCATAGCACGGGCATACAACGAGAACAGCCCGACGGCGCTGGTCGTGGAGGGCGGCCTCAACTCTATCGTGGCGGGGATCCTTCTATACATGGCCATCGTTGATCTCCTCTGCAGAGCAGAGGGAAGCTGCAGCTTGGCGTGATTGTGTCTGTGCTGTTCGGGACAGGGCTCATGTCCATGCTCGCCAAATGGGCGTAGCCGAAATCATCTTGCATCTTTAAGTTTGTTGGTTATTCTTTTATTTGGACGGATACTATTCTAGTTAATTAATTAGTTTAATACTAATATCATTTCATCCTTGAAAAAGCTCACCTCCATACCCAATACCTGGTTCGAAGCAGCCGTTCATGTTTGCTTTGTTGCTGCGCGCGTTTAAACTGAAGCGCAAGTTGCTTGTGCCGCAGCTCCCTCTGTCTTCCGGTCCGGTGTAAACAGCGTAGGAACGCGCGCGTATGGCGTGTTCTTTTTGAGTCTTTGATTAAATTACGCACAGCGTGGGATGGGATCGACACACGTCAACAGCAACGTATCGATCGATCGATGTGCGTGACGAGATCTCCGGCCACCGGCACAATTCCGATCAAAATTAAATTTTGCATGGACGAATTATCGACACGGCCTATGCTATGGTCGTTTCCAACACGGAGGGAGTGAGACTTGGTGTCCAAGGGAGGCCAGTCTCCATTAGACCTGAGCTCCACACAAGTCTCGCAGTGGGGCACTCAAATCATGCTCCCAGGTTGATTAATCCGTCCTGCGTCCACTGGTCAGTGATGATGCTCGGTGCTCACGCAAATACCAGGCTCGCTGTTCAACAACTAACAAATACCGCCACGGTAAAAGAACGCCCAAACAAACCCTATACCTCAGGTCAATTAACCCCTAACCTTAATCCTAAGGCCCTGTTTAGGTGTAGTTTAAATTTTTATACTTATAAATAATTTACACATGTAATTTACTTGTCACGATAAAAACCTTTATATACAAGGGTAATTAATTACCCTTATAAATGGTGTTTGGGTAAAGACTTGTAAATACAAGTATTGAGCTAAACAAGAGCAAAAATAGGAGAATTCAGAACAGCACTGATTTCTTCAACCAAACAGCCCCTAAATCCTACTCCTTGGATTAGCATGATCTTCATTATAGCCTTCAGCTGCAAATTCTTCATCATTGTGATCTACTGACAATTGAGGATCAAAACTCCTCCTAATTGCATCCCTTCTTTCAACTTCATACATGGAGTTTTGTCCTTCGTCTTCAATGACGTAATTGTCTATTCCTGGCTTTCCATGACCGTTATTTTTTGAAGCGGATCTGTGGTACTCTCTCTTTCACCTCTAAGATGTTTCCTACTGCCACTTGACTCCTTATTTTTTCTTCTAGCACCAGAACTTGTATTCAAGGTGCTCTCTCTTTCACCTCTCGATTGAGTGGGCAAACTAGAAGTGAAGCAATGCTTACCTTGGGCCAATTGACCTATTAAGCATCAAATGGGTTTATAAGAAAGCAGTAGCTACCTTAGATCATTTAAAGGAAAAGCATGAACTTACCTTCATACATGAGATCCAGCGTCTCAAACAATGGAAAGCTCTTATTTTCATACCTCCTTAGCTTCGGTCCTCCTACCAAGTAACAAAATGATTAAACATAGTTTGAAGCTGTGGTTAGAATGGTTAGAATTAGAATGGTTAGAAGCTTACTTCAATGATTTCATCCCATTTCTCAGCTGTGGTGTTTATAATGCATGCAGTTGGGTTCCAAGAAATGCCACTACGCTTGACGATTGATTTAATTGCCTTGTAATCCTTTTTCAATTGGGCTTCTTTATCTTGAATTTGTGACTTGGTAAAACTAGCTTCTGGAAATAGCGTGTTGATATCCTTCACGATTCGGTTTCAACCTTCAGAACACCAACCATTCTGGCCACGGTAGTAAGAAAGATTGTATTCGGTGAGTACTTCGACCAGTCCCTTTTCATACTTTGATGTCCACCTCGCCCTTTGTGCCATTAAAACCTAGAACAAAATAAGAGAAAAGACAAAATAAGACAAAGCTAACATAAAGTTTTTGGATAGCAGAAATAAGAGAAAATAACAAAATAAGACAAAGCTAACAACATAAGTCATAGAACAATACATCATCTAGTGTTGATGCTCATCGAGCAGATCTCCATTGCATTCTTCGGTTCCTGCTTCTTTCATAATCTATCCACATCTTCTTTGCTATGTCATCTCTCAGCGCATTGCCCACGTTTCTTTGGTTACTTGATGGCGTAGAACCCTCTCGTGGTGTATCATCACCACTAGGAAGAGTGACAAATTTACGAGGGTCAATCGGGGATTTTGTTGTACTAAGCCATTCGTCGTCACCTTTGTGGCTCCGGATTACATTATGTAGTACAATTGCGGCTATAGGAATTTTTACTTGAGTCTCTATTGGGTAATATGTACCCACCTTCCATATAGGAAACCACGTCTTTAGAATTCCAATAACTCTCTCAATATGATTCCGTAGACGAGCATGGCGAAGATTAAAGAATTCTTTTAGTTTTTCGGTTGACAGTTGCTCTGACCTTGCTCTTTGAGATGGTACCGAACTCCTCGGTAGGGAGCAAGAAAGCTTGGTGTATTTGCATAGCCTCCATCCACCAAATAGTACTTTCCATCAGGTACTCGGAAACCTGATTGGATAGCAAAATTTAAAACCTCGGCGTCTGATGCTGATCCCTCCCAACCAGTGGAGACATATACAAAATTCAAATCAAAATCACAGGTAACCATAACATTTTGTGATAGGGTCCCCTCCTATTCCTGTAAGGTGCAGCCTCACTGCTTGATATTGTCACAGGGACATGTGTCCCATCAATTGCCCCTAGGCAGTTCTGCAATGAGGAAATTAGAGTTACTAATTGAGATAAAATAGGAGAGGATAGAGATTACTAGACTTCATAGCCATAGATGACATGTACCTGAAAGTAATGCCAAAACTGTGGACTCGAGGATATTTTTCAATGGGTGTCCATAGATGGAGGTGTGATAAGCTCAGATGTTAACGATGTAATTGCATCAAAGCATGCACCGATATGCCTGTGGATGGTCTCTGTGCTATGCTGGAATCGATCGGTCAAAGTTTAAAAACTAGCATTCCGGGAAAGCATATATATGAACATTCCTAATTGCTCCTCGACAGTAACACCTCTTGTGTTTTGCAAAAGATTTTTTGTTCTAAGATAGTTGCAAAGTGCCTGAAAAATGTGGGACTCCATTCTAAGAATGTTGCGACATTTGTCCGGGTGCCCTTCCAATAGCTCAACGATGTATTTTGCACCCGTAATGATCGATGTATTGCATGGAGTTTTAATTCTCCTAGAAGCTTGGTATAACGCCGGGAAAACTAAAAGCATCATTTCTTCTTCCTCTTCCTCCTCGGAATCGGTAAGAACAAGATTATCCATATTTAAATAATCCAAAATTTATCCTAACAAATCAAGACAGTTTAATAAGAAAATTTGTCCTAACCGGCACCCAAAAATAACACATCTCATTATATCAACCAGTAAATGCAAGAAAAAAATGCGATACAATTTTCAAGCTATATTCTAGTTACAACTAACAGCACTTGTTCAATATTAAAAAGTCTATCTCTCATCATATTGTACTGCTGCTTCAGAATTTGAGCCACCTTCTGAGGAGAAAGCAACTATTATTCTGGTTTTCCACTTTTGCCATTGATGCTTATGGCAAACATAGTATACACAGAGCCATTTTCCCATTAACAAAAACCTGTTTTACTTCTTAAAGTTTATTTCTATCATAGTTCACCTCCAAAACTTTAAACTAGGGCCAGACAGTTGTTCATCTTTGAGTTGTAGTTCTAAAATTTGATTCACTCATTTAGGACAAACTGAAGGTAGCAGAGAGCAGCCTCTAGAGTTTCATTCTCCTTCTGATTTGCCTTTTGTTTGAGTCATATGGTCATATCATCACTATTATCAAATGCTAAAAGGTTATCACCCCCAATTTGCTTCGTACTTGCAAGGGTTTGGTTACTACAATACCTCCTGTATAGCATGACCACTCAGCTGCTGTTAGCTTGAAATTAAGGTTTTCATGAGTAGATGATTAATTTCAGGCTAACAAGTCAAAAAATGGGCTCCTATAATGGACCAAGACATAATCTGGACCATATCTTCTGTCTATATAGCGGGCTGTACAGATATGTTTTTGTCTGCCACATGAATACATGCATGATTGCAGGAACAGTGAGCAAACATGGCATGCAGTCAAACAGTTCATACTATGCAAAAAAGAAAGTTCAGTAGAACAAACTCCACGATTGACGATCAATCGTCATCAGAAAGAGCAATATATCTTGTGAGAATCGTCAAAGCTAGCAAGAACAGGAACTATCTAGCACAACTATGGACTGATACACGTCAACGTTCAACTATGGATTGTTGCATCAGATTTGCGTGAAAAAATTGCACAATAAAAATTCCAGGAACCAGATAGATACCACTAAATACAATCGCAGATAAATACCATGGATCAAATCAAACCGCCCCGAACCAGATCAAGAACCCTAGCAGGCAAAGAGGGGAAGAACCCTAGCCTAGGCATCAATTCAGTTTTTGGGAGGGCTTACGGGCAGTAGGATTTGAAGACGATGGTGATGGCCGCAGCGAACCAAGTCCTTCTCCAACTCCTCCTAGCACCAAGCCCTTCTCCAGTAGGAACCCTAGCACAGTGGCGACGGCTCCCTCAGACAATGGCGACGGCTCCCTCGGACAACGGCGACGGCGGCGGCGATGCGGACGAGAAGGGCGGTGTGGCGGCGGCGCTTGGCGGTCGCCTTCCTCCCTCGTGGCAGCCGGCGTCACCTTCCTCCCGCGCGGCTGCGGCGTCGCCTTTCTCTGTGCGGGGCGGCCCGATGTTTGTCGGATTACAAAATGGACCGCTGGTGGAGAGAATTTTTTTACGGTGAAATTGAGAAACCGACGGAAATGGGCCGGCCCAATATTGGGCATCAGAACAGTAATTTCGGCCCTGTCGTTTTTTTCTTCGTGGGCTGTAAATTACAGGGGTATTTGGGCCAAAACCTGGTATCCAAACAGGGCCTAATTCCCAAGTCTTCGGCTCATCTCCGCCTCACACTCCCACCAGAGGGGACGCTGTCGGCTCCGGCTCTCCCACTGCCGGTCTGGAAGAAAAAGGAGAGGAAGAATGATTTTTCTGAGAAAAAATTAACTGTTGGCGAATTACAGATCAGTACATTGACCGTTACCAAAAGCGTTGTTGTAAGGTTTCAGTTTTGACTTGTTCTATACTGATCATTAAGCAGCACTGCTTGTTTGATTGTTGGTTGAGACTCATGAACAGATCTAGATGGTTTCTAAATTCTGAGAAAACTCGTGTCTTTTGTTTCGTTTCTTGCTTGCGTGTCCGGAGTCTTCGTTATAAGGTTTCTTCTTATTTCATTTCTACGTGCTGATCATTCAGCAGTACTGCCTGTTTGATTTGTTGGTTTGAAACTCATGATCGCAGAGATGGTTTCTAAACTCTGAACTCGTCAACGTGAGGGATAGTCCGACGAAAGTGATAGAACAACCGAAGGAAAGTGCTGTGAGATAGCGAAGCACTGACAGACTACAATTTGATTCACCGATAAAGGAAAAAAAAACACCAGCTTCAGTTCCTAAATACAATCTGCTTCAGAAGCAAGAAAAACAAGATCTCGTGAAGAAATCCTGAGATCACCTTGGACGATACTGGGGACCCCAAATCCTTGAACAAGAAGCGGGCTCTGTAACACCACGCCCTCGTGCAACTCTTTAATGTCGCAATTGAAATATCTGGCAATGATTGCCCAGGTGATTTTACTTAGCCAATATTACTTTCACCAGCCTTTGGTACCTGCTCTTTTTCAAGGTCTGTACTCCGCTTTTAGTGTCGAACTCATTTGCAGTGGTATCAATTAAGCTTCGTCTGAAAAAACAAATGCTATACAGCGAGTAAATGGTAGCAGGAAAATGATCACCAATGAAGACGATACCTGACAGCATTGTGATCTTCCTAGAAGGAACGCAGAAAGGCATTACTTCCCAGAAAGCACGGAGAAAAATCATCCAACATTACAAGGTATCCCAACACAGGCGGATCATATATCACCTCCCAGTCCTACTGTATGAATTAAACCGCATCGATTGTCACAACTGAGATGGCTAACGTGACAAAGCTAACACACTGTTTCGAACCATTAATACATTACTTTTGATTTTAGAGAAGTATACAAATTTGTAGACATTCAAGCCCATTACCCTGCTCAAGCCACAATGAACGACACATGCATTAGCATTACGATACAATATATGACAACTTTCAGATTCAGGTGACTGATAACTACAGCTCTAAAATGCACTGTGACTACTGTCCACATATAAACTGCAGAAGTACTCCAAATTTCGAGTGAGCATGGAAAGGCAACAAGCTAAACCCAAACAAATCTCCCAAACTGCATATACTATCGTACAATTTCCTGTTTCTGCATGGACACAATGTCTTACTAGTTGATTCAGTTATAACTATAACTGTCAGGACAACTGGGAGAGTAGCTCCGTCAATCAAAGGCCTCACTGGCTGTTGATTCAGTGAATGTCTATTACTTACTTATGATAAGTTGATTACACTAGTGCAAAAATAGACTCAAAAGGAACATCTAGATACACATTACTCTGGTTAGCAATATAAACATGTCAACGTAACAGAGATTGTTAGGCAAGTATGTCAAGAACAATGCTAGAACATGCTATATAGAATCGGTTGCCTATAAGGTAGGATCAAAAACAGATTGCTAAGCTGCAACCAACTTAAATTTGTATAGCTTTGCATCTCTTACACTAAGTAAGATTCAACTAAAAATCACTGGCTAGAATGACCACAGGGTAACATGACAACTTCCACCAACATGTATCACCAAGAGAAGGGGAGTGGTTCAGCCACCAAGATATAATGGTTGAGAGCTAGTCTTGGTACCTTGAGAAAAACCTTACTAGGTAGATTCATAGTTAGTTACCACAGCAGTATAATTAAAAGCATCATTCTAGACAAAACTTACAGGTTCCTTATAAAGGGAAGAGACTGACATTATAAGCAGTCAATGTTACTTACTATAAAATCATCTAGTCATAAAGTCATAATTCTGCAAACAGCTCCAGGTATACATGCACATTTCAAAATCCATAGAAAATCAACTGATCTTACTAGCAATATAATACAGCAGTCATTATTCCTAGATTCATTAACATCTTGACAAGCAACAATGTGTCACCAGCATACTGTAAGCATTTAGTGCCGGAAATTATCAAACTCGAAGCATGCAAACAATCAATATCTCATTCAGCATTAGAACTTAAATATCTGCTACCATTCACGGACCAAAGTAATATCCTATATCATCTGTCAGTCGAAAAGGTCAGCAACGAATGTCACAAACCACATTGGTATGAACAGCCGCAATTGCTGGCTCAACTATTGCATGAGCAGCTGCACGCGCACAACTGTCAGGTCAAAGATGGGGTAAAACACGTGCTAGGGATTAATCCCCAGCAATAAACAGGCGGTTTCTCACACTCAGTATGCACTCTGGTAGACCAATAGTTTTCCAACCACAACAATTTCACATAAAAAGTTACAGATAGCACAACAATAACTAGTCAAGTGATAAGAAACAGAGATTAGATGCAACAGCATAATAAGCATACAAAACTACAGGTGTCTCACTTAGTCTTCACATTTTATTACCACGGAAAGGGAAAGTGCAGAAACAAAAAGGGCTTGCGATGAGTCCACAACTCTATGATTCATTAAGCTACCAACCAGCGGAATGTAAATCAATACTGCTACCAGTCCAGTAATACCAGCGCCACAACAGAAAAGGATTATCCAGTCTCATATAGGCCAAACAGGAGCAGAGCAAAACTTCCGACGCATCAGAGCACCAGATTACCTCTTCAGGTTGAGGAGGACCACCGCGATGGCGGCCGTGGCGGCGGCTCCAGCGGCCGCGGCCGCCACGATCCCGTGAGGCGCCACGTTACCTTCCTTAGGCGCCACGGCCGAGGGAGCAGCAGTCTCCTCCTCCTCCTTCTCCGCAGCAGCGGCGGCAGCGGAAGCCTTCAGGGCCTTGATCTCTTCCTCGAGGGCGAGCTTCTCCTGGTGCGCACTCGCCAGCTCGCTGCCGACGCCTGGGCCCTCCCGGTCCGACTCCTCCGTGGCGAGGAGGTCCTGGAGGTGCTTGACCTTGGCGCGGAGCGAGGCGGCCTCTTCCTCGGACGCGGCGGCCGCGTGCTCGGCGGCGGCGGTGTCCTCCCGGGCCTTGGACACGACCATCTCGAGGCGGCGGGCCTCCGCGGAGAGGAAGTGGTTCTCGTGGCAGATGGCGGCGACCTTCTCCTCCAGGTCGCGCTTCGCCTCGCGGAGGGCGTCGATCTCGGCCGCGTCGTAGGCCTTGGCGGCGGGTTGGGCGTTGAATCCCACGCCGTTGGTCAGGTCCTGGCCGAAGTCGAATTCGAACTCGGCGGCGGCAGCGGTGGGGGAGGCGAAGGTCTCGTCGCCGTTCTCCATTTCGAAACCCTTCTTTCGCCTCTCGGTCGCGCCGCGTGTGCGTGCGGTGGAAATGGAAAAAGGCGTTTGAAAAAGGAGAGGCTTTTCCGCGAATATATCGTGGCATCAAATCCCTCAAAGCGAATCCCTAATGTTCCGATCGGACGGCTAGGAAAAGGCCCTCTAGATCGGACGGCTGGTATGGCTCAACTGGCAGCGTTATATCCACGCGGAAAGCAGAGAGAGAATGCTGAGTTCGCTCGCTCTCCCCTTCGCTGCTTGCGGAAGCCATCGATCTTCGGTGAGGTGAAGAGGCGATCTCCGCCGAGCGCACGGGCGACATGGTAAGATCTGCGTTTCGATTCCTATGATGTTGGTCGTGAGGATCTTGTTAGGGTTTTAATTCTGTTTTAGTGGAATAAACAATCTGTTTGGCCTGATGTGGTGCGGTTCCCCGGATTGCAAGTGGTGTGTGTTTTCTCATGTTGATCTGTTTGCCCGTGTTTGATGTCTCACGCGGATTAAGTTGATGCTGGTTTCGATTGGCCGAGAAAGCGTTTGTAGATATGCTCAGTGTTTGCAGTATAGACAGAAATATGAATATTCTGAAATTCTTGTGATTCTTCTTTCTCTTTCGATTAAAAGGTGACCGGTGAACTGGGAGAAGTTTATGGTCTTGCAAATTTTAGCATTGAGCCTAACTTGCTTTGTTCATCGCCGACTAGCTGCAACTTATCTTAGAGGCTCATATTTATTTGCTTACTGGCATGTATTTATATCAAGTGAGTGAAGGGAAAAAAGAGTAAAGCCAATTGATGGTTACAGTACCAGTCGGAATTGCTATGTGTTCCTGAAATCCAATCGGCTAACCTGCAAATGTATTGCAGCATCTTGAGTCCAACAATGTTAGTTGGTGTTGACATGACTTCAGGAGTTGCATTTGTGGCCCCATATCCTTGACTCCTTCATGTGATGGTGCACACCGATCTCTTAAAAAAATTAGCTCTTCAGTTTACTCCTTCAGATGAAGTATATACTACTTCAAGATCTAGATGTCATAGGAGCTTAATCCCATGCGAGTAAGGGAAAAGTTTTAGGCATTGTTTGGGACACGAGAATTTTTCTCAAATACTGCAGGACTTGAACTTTTTCCTGTGAAATTCCTGCATTTAAAACATGCCCTTAACTCTATCCATAATATTATTGATCTACTAGATACCTTCTGATGAAACTAAGATTCGTCTTGCTAGGATGACCCAGAGTTGGAAGCTATCAGGCAGAGGCGAATGCAAGAGCTAATGGGACAGCGTGCTGAAGTAAGTTACTGAATTGCATGGTGAAAAGTTGAAGCTGTAATGACAATGCGCATTTTTCTTGATTGACTGACTGCAATCTAATGCTTAACTTAAAATTAGGCAAATCCGCAAAATGCAGGGCAACAAAAGGCTCAGGAAGATGCAAAGCAGTATGGTCCATTCGTCCACCATCTCCCATGATTCTGTTATTCATTTATCTTAAGTTATGTCGTGTGAAGTTCTCTGGGCAACACTGAACTGACTTTGTATCTCACTCTCAATCAGGGAAGCTGAGGAACGCCGACAGATGATGCTTGCTCAGATACTGTCTTCTGAAGCTAGAGAAAGGCGTAAGTTCTTGCTGTTGATGCCATTTCTGTTGCATCTAGTGGCTGTTTTTGATTATTTACAATCAAATGGTTAGGGCTAGAGTATGTGCTTCATTCTTTTACACAAGTTAGATGACCTAACAGTCTACCACCATACCATGTGGAAACCTTTATGTGTTTCAGAAAAGTTCCTGCAGTTCTGTAAGTTATGTCCTTATTGGGAGTAAATGTTCTAAATAAAGATGATGCTAGGCTGGAAATTAATCATAAATCTCCTCCTTAAAGTGGCGCAATTGAAGGGGAAATATATTTTAATACAATCTTCACTCTGTGTAAAATTGGCAGTCTCCCGCATAGCTTTGGTCAAACCTGATAAAGCAAGAGGGGTGGAGGATGTTCTGCTGAGAGCTGCACAAACTGGTGGAATATCTGAAAAGGTAATAGATATGCGACATGTTCCTTCCTGTACTCTTTGTTGTGCCAAGTGACTCAGTTGAACTGATCTGTAGTAGTGTTACGTTCTCTGGTTTCTAGGTGTCCGAAGAAAGGCTTATCTCACTTCTGGAGCAAATCAATACCCACACAAGCAAACAAACCAAAGTTACGGTATGTAAAATGTGTTGATTTCTGTCAATTTTTAACGTAAAATACCTAGCTTGCTTCCAATAGTGGGTTTAGACCAGCTTCATTAAAATCTGATCTAGTCTGATGTAGAAGGTTCCTCGCATAATCTGGTTCTTCTACTGCAGTTGATAGCATAACATCTGAAAAGAAATCTAATATAGGGTATAATGTGATGGCATCCAACAAATATGCAATCAAATTGGTCATCCCCTCTCTATTGAGTTACTTTCATGCTAACTCTAGTCTGCTTAACAGATTCAGAGGCGTCGGAGCGTCCTTGACGATGATGATTAGCTGGAAGCGTGCTACATAACTGTATGAGAGCTGGTGATGGAGTCAAATTGGTACAGCAATATTTGCTTAATTCAACAACCATCGAAACTTGACGAACTATTTGATGGATCCTTGGCTGTATACGGTCCAAATGTTATTTTGGGTTCGCAAACTGTTGCATGTGTCGCGTTTACCCCTGAAACTCTCGACTGTGCCGAAGCTGTTGGTGATTTATCCAATCCTATTATCATAATCCAGTCATTGGTGTGGATCAGTTCGTCCTGTGCAATGTGATGCCACTCGGTGGGTTGCATTGCGTTCTGAGTTAATGACATACTGAGATCTCGTTGACGGGCGAGTTTGCATCATGTACACCAATCGTGTTAGTGTCTAATAGCTTAAGGATGCCACGGATGCTCTGTGTGCACAAGCTTAGGCAGCTGTGAACGTGTCAAGCTTGTGTCGTACTTGAAACTATTGCTCTTCTTAATTGAAGAAGCAGAGCTCAGGCATTCCGTTAAAAAGAAGGAACAAGTAGGCACATAACAGGCAACGTTGTCGTCTAGGAACAAGTATCAACACAAGGGCATCCACAGCGTTGCAAAAAGCCGTAGTTGCAAAAAGCCGTAGTCAAATTCATCTCGGCTTTTGGTACCGTGCCACACATTGATATGGCGATGCCAAAACGAAAAAACTTAGGCACCGGCGCAGTTCATGCTCTGATGTCAAATTTTGCAAAGCAAATTAAAACTCCATCCGGACGCATGCCAAGGATGTGCCTCCCAGCCCAGCTCGTCGTGCTCGTCCGGGGCCACAAAGAATTGGTGGTGGTTCCGAGGATTTGAGAAGAAACAAGAATAAGAAGATAGAGATTTGGAGGCATGGTGAGAGAAAAGAACGGGAGAGAAGGTTAATGAGTACATGAAAAAGGAAGAGAGAATATAATATAATTTCATGTGAATTGGATACTACTTTATAAGAATTTAGCATCATTTGCGCAGAAAAGAAATAGTCAATTTGACACCAACGTCAAATGATGGCTGCGTGGCAAATTTGACACTCCTACATTGTGGATGCTCTAACAGCAAGCAAGCGCAACGGTTGAGAAAATAGTCCATCAGAGTGTGACTGCAGCGGTTCACAAACAAGCGGAATAAGCTGGGTTACCTTGCAATCACATTATTCAATGATTTAGGAAACACAGCCTGCAAGCAAAGCAAAGTCACTAACTAACATAAAAGAAGAGAAAATTGATCAGTTGCACTCCAATAGAGGTACCTCTAAAAGAGCACCAACATCATGTTCAAGAACTAGCATGTGGAAACTATCCTAGACAGCAACGCTTCACTCGACAACCAAAGACACAGCTGTTCCTAGATTGACAAATATGGAGCTCAAACACTAATTTAGCCTCCTGCTCGATCACCTTCATTTACAACTTGGGCACGGTTCGATCTCAAATAGCAGATGCCGGCCAGAACAGGAAAGCCCACATTTTTAGGCGGCGGGCTGTTCGCGTGGCTTTGACTGCAACCAGGAACAGTAGGATCATTATCCTTAGATAAACTGCTTCATTACCACCAAGCCTACAGGAGATTAAACAGAGAGAGATAAAGAGGAGATCCTCCGATTTCCATTAATAGAAATCAGCAACATACAGAGTTCATGCAGAAAAAAAAGAGAGACGGACAGGAGCACATGAATTTCACATGAATCAGTCTATTTTCCGCAGGAACAGAAGGAAAATTCATGTATTTCAAATGGGTCCTAGCTTGGAAACTCCAAGTCTAAAGCAAAAACGAAGACCAGACAAGCACACGGCTAATCATAGCCAGATGACAGCAAGAGGATTCCTACTACAGCCTACACTAGGACTGCCATCAAGTCCCTTGTATTCGAAGAATAGTAGGTCGCCACCCTCGAGTCGCGTTGAAGATCTCCATCGCCACCTGTTCCGTTAACCGGGCTCCATGAATCAGCATCTCACTACTTGCTTCTTTTGTCTGCAACAGCGTCCAAGTTTTAATGAAGTTGCAGATATAACATATAACAGTCAAAGAATTAGTTACAGATTTATGTCGAAAACATGCATCATTGCGCAGTTTCCACATTGCCCAAAGCAAAGTAGCTACTCCAACCAACATTAACTAGCGTGTATGTCCATCAAAAGCTTGAATCCACTGACCAAACATATACTCGGTACTCGTAGGTCTGGATCCCAAATTAATGGCAAAGCTAACGATGCCCCAAATATAACGTGTCAGCGGGCATTCAAAGAATTGATGATCAATTGTTTCATCAGAACCACAAAATTGGCAATTCTTTGGACCTTTCCTCCCTCAGTGCAAAAGATTATCTTTGGTGAGCATACGTTTCTGAACCACCAACCACAGAAAGACTTGGATTCTCGCAGGTATCTTTGCTTTCCACAGAACTTTCTGAGGACAGCTAACCTCATTAGATTGAAGAACTTTTAGAAAGGATTTACTGAAAAAACTCCATTTTTCGTCAAGTTCAAAACCAGTTCATCACGCTGACCTGTCAGAGTAACAGCAGCGCACAACTAGTGGATTTCTTCAACCATTTCCCATTCGTTCACTACCCAGATTTCGTCTGAACATTGTAGCATTGAGACCAGATGTTAAGATCTGAGCCACAGTAGCTTTCTTATTATATACAGTGTAATATAGGGAAGGATATGTGCGTGCCAAAGAATCAGGCCCCAGCCACCTATCTTCCCAGAAGAGTACTACGGCCATTGCCCACTTTCTTACGACGGTGGGCATAGAAAAGATTATAAACTTTCATAACTCCTGCCCAGAAGTGTGAGTCTCTTTGTCTCCTTTTGGCCATAATCATTTCCTGACCAGCTAGGTATTTATTCCTAATCAGGGATTGCAAGGGATTAGTTTTACATTCGAGTTGCCAAAGCCATTTCCCCAATAAAGCCAAATTCATAGTTTGCAAATCAGTGTACCTTCAAACCTCCCTCGTCCTTAGGCAAACAAGCTAATTGCTAATTAGGAGGATGATATTTTCTAATCCCTGCTCTTCTTGCCAAAGTAACATAGATCTAAAGTAATCCATTCTCTTTCTAACCTCCACAGGAAACATCATGTAAAGAGACATACTAGTGAGGCAAGAGTTGAGGAGAACTGCCAACAACCTAGTCTACCCTCCATTTTATTTTCGACACTTTCAATCTAAATTTTCTAAGCCTTTTATCCTGAGTGGGGAAACACAGATATTTCATGGGTAAAAACCCCACGTGAAGTCAGGATCTGTTGGTAGGACTGTTGTTTATCTACAGCATCCCAAAAGCAATATAAGTCACTTTTATGGAAGTTGACTTTCAATCCAGACATCTGTTCAAAAGACAAAGGATAAATCTGAGATAGAGAGGAATAATTAGTGATTAGGATGAGCAAACAGATGTAATGATCTCAGTGAGTTTGAGAGTGTGGCGGCGTGTCTGTTTTGTTGTGTCTTGGCTTGGACTAGCTCCATCAGGTTATTGCGCAGCTCCTTCGCCTTCTCGCACTGAAATGCACTTGAACTGGTGCCTGAATCCATCCTTCCTAGTAGATGTTGCAGCCCTCCCTTCTTATTCTCAGATTCCTCTCTATCCATCCTCCCTAGTAGACGGAGCATCTCTTTCTTCTTCTCAAATTCCTCTCTTAACATCAGTGGCGGTGCCAGACCTAAATTCCAGCGTGGTCAATTCACTCAAAGTCTTCACGATTTTGTGGAGCTTTCTATGAAAATAGAATTTTTAAAAACTTAGCGATGCATCGGGCCAATTGACCCCACAGCTTTGAAGTAGAATTGCCACTTTCTAAGACCATCGGTTTTAGCCTGTCAAGATGACACGGGCAAGAGGGCAAAAAATTCCGGACAATGAGCCATTGCGCTTGTTAAGAGATAGTCTCTCCGTTTAACAATATAAGTCATTTTAATTTTTGACATAATTTATATGTTGGGGATTGACGAGGGAAGCCCAACCGGGTAGGCCCAATGACTCGAGTCGGCCCAGCAAGCCTGGCAAGGCCCACTCGGATGCAGGCCCAACAACTTCGCAAAGGCCTATTCGGACGAAGGCCTAAAAACAGCCTGCCATGGTACAACGTCTGGCTGCCATTAAGACAGGCGTTACAACTCATCAAGGCATACGTTTCAGCCGGCATGAAGACTGGTGTTACTCGGACGGTTACCAGATATAAATGTCAGTTAATTAGGACAGTAACTGTAGTTCAGCCGAGTGACCGAGTCGGCTGATGCGCAGGCCTATATAAGGCCGAGCCCTCCATGCAGAAGGGGGCGAGACTCTAGACCTTACGTTCTCTCATTCCTATTGTACTCCCTTTTTCACGCAAGAACATCAAATACATTCAGCAGGAGTAGGGTATTATCTCCATATTTGGAGAGCCTGAACCTGGGTAAAAGTTCTTGTGTGCACCGCCTAGATCTTCCATACACGCATCCCCGACAATCCTATAACAAATGGATATTGCCGCGAACACCCCGCGACAGTTGGCGCGCCAGGTAGGGGATGCGTGTTTTGGAGCTACGATCCAGGCGGGATCTTCTCCAGCGACCGGCGACAAGCTCATCATCGGCAACATGTCGCCTGTCGCGCATCCTGAAGGCTCGGAGTTCATCTTCGGCGGCCTTCACTTCTTGGCCGACGCTTTCGGCCAATTACATCTCCAAGATCCGCGTCCGTGCCTTACCGTGGAGGAGGAGCCTGAGCTCCGGCTCGGATCTCCTCCAGCCTCGGGCAAGGGCGAGGAATATTTCAGGTTCGTCGCCATGGTGGGCGCCGAATCTCTCCTCTCCATCCTGGGATCCGAATCCGAGGGGGACGAGAGTTCGCACAGCCATACCGCCTCCGCTGAGGTGTATGTGGTTGGGGATGGCACCGCAGATGATGCGGGAACGTCTGCAGCAGCGGCAGCCAGGGCAGCCCATGAGCACCTGCATACGCCCATCAACGGACAATCGGATGCCGAGAGGGCCTTGGAGGCTTCTCGGCAAGCCCTCCTTGCAGAACGAGCACGCCTCGATCAAGAGCGGGTGGCACTCGAACAGCAAGATCGACAACCGAATGACCCACACGGTTCGCGCAGCCGCGCGAACCGGCGAACTTTTTCGGCCGCCCGGAAGAGTCGGGCTACTCGGGCCCCACTTTTCGGACGGCAACAGGACGGTGTCCTTGTCTATCAAACACCAGCCCAGAACCTTTTCGCGGCCACCGCGCTGGCCGACTCATTGCCACCTCCAGCAGACGGCCCCGCGGCGGAAATCCACCGCCGAGTCATCACTCTGATGAAGACGGCGGTGGAACAACAAAACGAAGCCGGGTCGGTTAGCAACCGGCTGGCTTCCCAAGAGACTCGGAGTCGGCCCTCAGGAGCTCCGAGTCGCCCCGTCACAGTCGGATCGTCTCAACCGAGTCGATCCACGAACCGGCCTGACGCTCGCCTGGAGATTAACCGGCTCCAGGCTGAGCGGCGGCGAGCCGGCTCTCTTCGAGCGAACGATGCCCGCGATGCCCGCGATGACATCGAGGGACGGCGGGCAGCCCGGGTGCGGGCTGAGCGACGCGCCGGCGAAGTCAACCAGCCGGGCAGCTCTGCCTCCACCGGACCGCTTTGCTTCAGCAGGCGAATTCGGTCCGAACCGTTTCCGGATCGGTTCCGAATTGCAAGCGGCGTCGACAAGTATGACGGCACCGCCAAGCCAGAAACTTGGCTTGCCGACTACTTGGTCGCTTGCAACATAGGAGGAGGCAACGAGCGTGTCGCCCTCCGAAGCCTACCCCTGATGCTGGAAGGGTCGGCTCGGGCGTGGCTTAACAGCCTGCCTGAAGATAGCATCTACGACTGGAGGGACCTCCAAGAGGCCTTCGTCAAGAACTTTGAGGGCACGTACAAGCGCCCTGGGAACGCCCAAGACTTGTGGCTCTGCGTCCAGGAGAAGGGCGAGTCGGTCCGCGACTACATTCAGCGCTGGACGCGGCTGCGCAACTCGATCGAGGACGTCACCGAGATGCAGGCCATTCAGGCTTTCTCCCAGGGAGTCAAATACGAGTTTCTCAAACACAAGTTGGCCCGGTCTAACATTCAGACCATGGGCCGACTCATGGAAGTCGCCAGCAAGTACGCCACGGGTGAGGAAGCCATGCGGTACGAAGACAAAGGCAAGGCAAAAGCCGAGTCTTCGAGCCGAAAAGTCCCCGCCGACTCGGGTCGGAAGCGTGCGGACGATCGGCCCCCGAAGCGGAAGGCTGGCGGAGACGGGGTTAGCGGAGCCGACTTGGTTGCGGCTGCTGAGCGTGGCCTCCAGCGCGGCGACGCTAACCAAAAGAAGGAGCGCCCTTGGCAACAGCGCAAGGCGCCAAAGCTTACTTTTGAGGAGGTCCTCGACGGGCCCTGCTCCTTCCACAGTACCGCCAACTATAAGGCGGGGCACTCGACTCGGGACTGTAGCTTCCTGCAGCGTTTGCGGGAGGAAAAACAACCCGAGCCGGATGCCGATGGCGAAGGAGGCTCCGCTGCAGGAGGCGGCGCCGCACAGTATCCCCCTCAAAGGGGGGTACTCATGATTTTTCAAGGGTCCGACTCCAAAAGGGGTCGGAAGCTGCGTTGTCGCGAGGTCAACGCGACGATGCCAGCAGTCCCACAATGGCTGGACTGGTCCGAGGTGCCAGTCGGCTTCAGCCGACTCGATCACCCCGACCGAATCCCCCACCCGGGCAAGCACCCTTTGGTGGTGGATCCTCAGGTCGGAGGATTCAAGCTCCGCAAGGTCCTGATGGACGGGGGCTCCAGCATAAACATCATCTTCGTCGATACCCTGAAGAGGATGTAAGTGTCAGAGACCCAACTTCGCCCCAGTAACATTTCTTTCCATGGAATAGTTCCTGGGAAGTGCGCCAGGCCTTTGGGTCAAATCTCCCTGGAAGTCGTGTTCGGTGAGCCGAACAACTTCCGGGTCGAGACATTGGCCTTCGAGGTAGTCGGCTTTAAGAGCGCATACCATGCGATCTTTGGCCGGCCGGCCTATGCCAAATTTATGGCAAGGCCGTGTTATACCTACCTAAAGCTGAAGATGCCGGGTCCAAAAGGCGTCATCACCATCACTGGCGACTTCGAACGCTCCAACGAGTGTGATATCGCCAGTGCAGACATTGCCGAGTCGCTGATCGCGGCTCAAGAGCTGGAAGATATCCAAGCTTCTGCCAACTCGGACCAGCCTCCACCAAGCAAGAAGGCGGCAACCGAGTCCACTTTCCAGTCGGCCAAGGACACAAAGCGTGTCCAGGTCCATCCCGAGGACTCATCCAAGACGGTCCAAATCGGAACCGACCTCGAGGCCAAATAGGAAGGCGCGCTCGTCGACTTCCTTCGTGAGAATTGGAACATCTTCGCATGGAAGCCCTCTGACATGCCGGGTGTTCCAAGGAAGTTCGCCGAGCACTCCCTCAACGTCGCCAAGGACGCAAAGCCGGTGAAGCAGTCTCTTCGTCGCTTCGCTGAAGACCGGCGAAAAGCAATCGGAGAAGAAATCACCCGACTGCTTGCAGCCGGGTTCATCAAAGAAGTTTTTCACCCGGACTGGTTGGCAAACCCGGTCCTGGTTCTTAAGAAAAACAAAACTTGGCGCATGTGTGTGGACTACACGTCCTTAAATAAAACATGCCCCAAGGACCCGTTCGCCTTACCTCGAGTGGATCAGGTTGTTGATTCCACAGCCGGGTGCGAACGTTTATGTTTTCTGGATGCCTATTCAGGCTACCACCAGATCAAGATGAAAGAGTTGGATCAAATAAAAACTTCTTTCATCACCCCGTTTGGGGCTTTTTGTTACATCACAATGCCTTTTGGTTTAAAAAATGCTGGCGCAACATATCAACGTTGTATGCAAAAGTGTTTGCACGACCAAATAGGCAGAAATGTCCAGGCTTACGTCGACGACATTGTGATAAAGACAAAGAAGACCTCAGATCTCCTGACCGACTTGGCTGAAACCTTCGCCAATCTCAGGAGGTATGACATGAGGCTTAACCCGAAGAAGTGCGTCTTCGGAGTTCCGGCTGGCAAGCTACTCGGCTTCATCGTTTCCGAGCGAGGGATCGAAGCGAACCCGGAGAAGCTTGATGCCATCATCAAGATGGGCAAACCAAAGGACTTGAAGGCCATTCAACGCTTAACCGGGTGCCTCGCAGCCTTAAGTCGGTTCATAGCCCGACTCGGTGAGAAGGCCTTGCCTTTTACCGACTTCTTATGAAGTCCGACTCCTTCGAATGGACGAGTGAGGCTCAGCAAGCCTTCGAAGATCTCAAGCGTCTTCTGTCGACACCTCCGGTTCTTGCTGCACCCATGGAGGGAGAACCCATGCTGCTTTACATCGCAGCCACCAATCAAGTGGTCAGCGTTGTCTTAGTAGTGGAACGCGCAGAAGAAGGCCGAGTTCAGAAGGTACAGCGACCCGTCTACTACATCAGCGAAGTACTTTCCGAGTCAAAGCAACGCTACCCGCACTACCAGAAGCTAGTGTATGGCGTGTTTCTGGCGACTCGGAAGCTGGTGCACTACTTTCAAGTTCACTCGGTCACCGTGGTCAGTCACGCCCCTTTGTCTGATATCATCAACAATCGGGATGCCACGGGCCGAGTCGCTAAGTGGGCGATAGAATTCATGCCGCACGACATCAACTACGAGCCCCGCAAGGCCATCAAGTCGCAAGCTCTGGCAGACTTCATCGTCGAGTGGACTGAGAGCCAGTCCCTCCCGACTCAGCTGCACCTTGAGCACTGGATCATGTACTTTGACGGATCGAAGATGCTTGCGGGCACGGGGGCTGGAGTCGTGTTAATTTCTCCCAAAGGCGACAAGTTGAATTACGTGTTGCAGATTCACTTCGCTGCCTCCAACAACGTCGCGGAATACGAGGCGTTACTGCACGGCTTACGCATTGCAGTTTCACTCGGCATTCGCCGACTTCTTTGCCGCGGCGACTCGGATCTTGTGGTGCAACAAGTAATGAAGACTTGGGACACCAAAGATCCAACCATGGCAGCATACTGCGCAGCCGTTCGCCGGCTGGAAGAACGCTTTGACGGCCTCGAGCTTCACCATGTTCGCCGGGCAGATAACGAAGCTGCCGACTCCCTTGCTAGAATTGGTTCTGCTCGAGAAAAAGTGCCGCCGGGTGTTTTCCTCCAGCAGCTCTTCCAACCATCCGTCAAGATGGAGTCAGCTGCCGAGTCATCTGAAGCCGGGTCGTCGCATCCAGAACCGGTTCAACCGACTCAAGGAGAAGTCTTAGCGGTCATTCCTTCCTGGACCCAGCCATTCCTCGCGTACCTCTTGCATAAAGAGCTACCGGAGGATCCGACTGAGGCACGTCGCATCGTGTGCCGGGCTCGGTCATACACCATTATCAACGGCGAACTTTACAAGCGCAGCACCACTGGAATTTTCCAGCGCTGCATTTCGCCAGAAGAAGGACGAACCTTGCTCGAGGAAATCCACTCGGGACTCTGCGGTCATCATGCTTCGACCAGGTCCTTGGTCGCCAAAGCCTTCCGACACGGGTTTTTCTGGCTCAGTGCTCATACTGATGCCGAGGAACTCGTCCGAACTTGTGAAGGGTGCCAGAGATACGCCCGGCAAATTCACATGCCGGCTACTGCGCTCAAGACCATTCCGATCACATGGCCTTTTGCTGTGTGGGGACTCGACATGGTGGGCCCGCTCAAAACGGCTCGGGGAGGTTTCACTCATCTCCTCGTGGCCGTGGACAAGTTCACTAAGTGGATTGAAGCAAAGCCAATCATGAAGCTTGACGGACCGACTGCTGTCAACTTCATGAAAGGAGTCATCTTCCGATTCGGGATTCCGCACAACATCATCACTGACAATGGCAAGAACTTCACCGCTGAAGTATTTCGCCGCTTCTATCGGGA
The DNA here is from genome assembly GCA_019208055.1 of Stipa capillata. Lineage (NCBI taxonomy): Eukaryota > Viridiplantae > Streptophyta > Magnoliopsida > Poales > Poaceae > Stipa > Stipa capillata. The sequence goes on along the minus strand of JAGXJF010000992.1, from coordinate 224,781 downwards.
TCATGGAATCCGGATTGATTATGCCTCCGTGGCTCATCCCCAGTCTAATGGCCAAGTAGAGCGGTCCAATGCTCTAATTCTCCAAGGCATCAAGCCCCGGTTGCTAGTCCCATTAAGGCGGGCAGCCGGCTCTTGGGTTGACGAGCTTCCATCTGTCCTTTGGAGCTTAAGGACGACTCCGAACCGGTCGACTGGCTACACGCCGTTCTTCATGGTGTATGGAGCTGAAGCCGTTTTACCGAGTGACATCCTTCATGACTCCCCGCGAGTCGCAGCATATGTGGAGCAGGATGCCGAATTGGCACGACAAGACGACTTGGATCTCTTGGAAGAAGCGCGGGAACTCGCCCTCTCGCGCTCGGCCATCTATCAGCAGAACCTGCGCCGATATCACAGCCGGCAAGTTCGGAGCCGAGTCTTCAACAAAGGAGATCTGGTCCTCCGACTCATTCAAGACAAGGCTGGCATGCACAAATTGTCTCCACCTTGGGAGGGGCCATTCATCGTCAACCAGGTGCTTCACAACGGCGCGTACCGACTGGAGGACCCGGCAACCGGCGCAGTCACGGAACGGACGTGGAACATTGCACAGCTGCGTCCCTTCTACACTTAAACTTTGTACTTCAAAATAGTCCATTGTTTCATTATGAATAAAAACTTGTTTCCTTCAAGCGGCACTCGGGAGCATTTTTCATTTTCCGACTACGCTACCTATGGGCAATTCCCGGGGGCTAAGTCAAATAAAACCGAGTGGCTTCCTTTCGGGCAACACCCGGAAGCCACCCACTGGGTGATCTCTCACTCGGCGCAAGTTATTTCGAGTTTCCTAGCTTTGTTTCTACACGAGCGTCTAAGTACACGTGTACGGTACCTAAGGCCCACTCTTCGACCCCAATTACAGTCGCAACCCGGCTGTCCGGTTGGCAAGAGCAAAAGCTAAAGGTCGGCCTGCACGCGAAAGGATCCGACTCGGCGTGAAAAACAAATGTGGACGACTCAAGTAACTTGCGTAAACCAATAAAATGGATCAAAAAGCATCTTCATTCATTGCAAAAGTTTTTACAATTTCCTGCTCGGCATACCGAGAGATATTACATTATGATTTTTTATTCCTCTGGAGTGGCTTCAACGCGCTCCTCCAGGTCGGTGAAGCTAGCAATCCGGCTGGCGGCGGCGCGGACTCGGGGAAGAAGCTCCATGGGGTCGACCGACTGCCCTGCCTCGTTGATGGGGGCACCAGCGGAGATGCTGTCAACATCCGCGTCCGGGTGATGGGCCAGCACCATGGCCAGTGCCATACCAGCTCCTGAGCGGGCGGCCGACTCCTTCCACTCTTCGACTTCCGCCGGGCCCAGTGAGAGCTTGTCGGCGAGGGCGAAGACGCTGGAACTCGGCTCCTCTCCAGGCCAGAGCTTGACACAAAGGTTTTGAGCAGCCGACTTGAAGTTGTCCACCAAGCTCTTGACTTGGAGGAGCCGGTCTTGCACTGTCACGACGCATTCGGCCATCATCTCCGGAGTCCAGAGTGCGTCGAGTACCGACATGGCCGGGTCAGAGAGTGCGCGGAGTCGGAGCGCCGCCTGCCGGGCTCGCTCCTCCAGTTCTGGGCAAACCTCTGAGAACAAATTATTGCTAAGGAAATGGACAAGGAATCATACAAAAGGAAAGAAGCAAAAGACTCGGGGGCTTACCGAGTAAAGTTTCATTGGCTTTTTTAAGTTCGCCAATGAGATCCCTCTCACGCCTTTCCCAGTCGGCGATGGTTGCCTCGTGTCGCTTCTGCGACTCGTCCATCAGCCGGGAGAAGTCGTCGACGGAAGCTTGCAGCTTTTGTTCGCCGACTGCGACTGTTCGTACTGTTTCACCAGCTTGTCGTAGTCCTCATACTCGGCTGCTTTGGCGTCGAGTCGTTGGGCGACTGTTGCAGCCGGGATCCTCGAGTTCACCTCTTTCTTGAGTTGAGCATTTTCAGCTTCGAGGTCTGCCGACTCAGCAAAGTCAATATCACAGAAAATTTCAAGGAGAAAAGGTTGAAGACTCGGTCACTTACTCTTGAGGGCGGCAAGCTTCTCCTCGAGCTGCCGGTTCTTCGCCTTCTCCTCCTCCAATGCCTTCTCCAACGAGGCATTTCTTTCCATAAGGACTGGGTTGTTTCCGCCCAGTCGGATTGCAGCCTGGTGAAGGAAAAGTTAGTACCCGAATTTATAAGTCTCAAGCCGACTCAGTCAGTCGGCTAGAGACTCGGGGGCTACACCCACTGGGTGCACAGAACGTGCTCCCAGTGTTGGAAAATAAAACAAAATTTGAAGATTTGAAGACACTTACCCCGACGGAGGTCTCCAAAACCTCGGCCGAGTCCGCCAAGGACTTAGCCGCGTCGGCAAAATCCCTGAGCTTGGAGCTGAGGGCGGCGACGCGGTTCGTAGCTTCCTCCGCACTGGCCAAGTCCCTCATGCTGCAACTCGGTAGCAGCAGCGCCGGGACAAGGTCACTTGAAGAAGCCGGTACCAGCACTTGAGATGAGGGAGTCGGAGCCGGAGGCTGGTGCGGCTCGGTCACTGAAGGTAACTCAGTGACGAGTTGTCCTTCGGCTTCACCCGCCGGCTCAGAGGAGTCGGTCCCAGCTACAGCAGCCGGCTCCGTTGTCTCCTCAATGGTCGGGTTCAGTTGGCGTTGAGGATCCTCCGCCGGAGCTTCGGAGGACCCAGCACGCACAACCGGCTCCGGGGCCTCATCCTCAACCGCGGCAGGCTGAGACATGGGGGAACTCGGTTGCAGCGTTGCAGCCGGAGGTGTAGCGACTCCCGCAGCCACGGCCGACTCCGACCCCGCGGCAGGGATGGTTGGCGCTGGCACGCTGGACTCGACTGCAGCCGGAGTCGGTGCTGGAGTCGACGCTGGTAGCCGCACTGGAGTCGGAGCCGTCGGCGTACCGGATGAAGCATCTCCTTTGTCGGAAAACTTCTTTTGGACTCTGCGGAGCAAAAGAGAAACCGACTTCAATATCTTGAAAACCTACAGCGCCTAGGGCATGAGGCAAGACTCGTACCTGGTTGTGGTGGGGATAGTTTTCTTTTTCGGATTGGCGGCAGGTTTTGGAACCTGCGCCACTCGGCTGGGAGGCGTGGCTTGGGCAGGAGCTGAAGCCGGCGCCCCCCCACTGGCAGCTGTGGCTTGCACAGGATCCGGAGCCTGCGTAGTGGGGCCGGTAGCGGCAACCCGGATCCGCTTGGCAGCCGGTTCCGTTCGAACCGGCTCCGTCCCAGCGTCCGGGACTTGAGATCCGGATGCGCCGTCGTCGCGGCTCCGCTTGGTGAGTTCATACGACCCTCCGGACTCGGAATCCGAGTCCGAGTCGTTTTGGTTACCGGCCTCGGGGGTTTCCTCTTCGACTTCGGCATTCTCCAGCGCTGCCGGAGCCGAGTCTTGCTCAGGGAGAGGCGGCATGGAGTTGAAGTTCAGATAGTTCTGCAGCATCAAAAACTCGGCGTTAGAAGAAGCAAGCAAGTTAAAAAGACCAAGAGCCTGACTCGGATTATAAGTTACTTACATCCGGGGCCGGGTTGGCACGCGAATAAGGAAGAACCTTGGGCGACCGAGTGAGCCCTGTTCTTTCTTTCGTCAAGGTCTTCAAGATCTCCAGGAAGTCGTCATCCGAAAGATCTTCGGAAGAAACCCTTGTCGGGTCATGGTGGCCCGAGTACGCCCACATCGGGTGCGCCCGGGCTTGAAGGGGCTGGATGCGCCGAACCAGCCAGGTGGCGATGATGTCCGGGCCTGTGAGTTCCTGCTTCTGGAGTCTCGCGATCTTCTTCGTGAGCCGATCGACTTCAGGCATCTCCCCGTTGGACGGCTTGGTGCTCCAGCGCTTCACCCAGACAGGAGGTTCTTCAGTGTATGGAGGCAATCCATCATGGCCAGTCGGCGTACGTTCGTCCGGGCAGTAGAACCACCCATCCTGCCATTTCCGGATGGTGTCCGGAAATTGCATCTTGAAGTACCCGGTGCCGGGTTTGACTTGAATGCTAACTCCCCCGCAAACTGCCAGTCGGCCGCCGGCCTTGATGGGCTGCGCCTTGACAGTGAAGATTTTCTTCCAAAGTAAAGTCCCCAGTGCGGCTGAGTTCCCAAGTAACATTCGCACAGCGTGATGAAACACGCGATGTGCAGAATGCCATTGGGGCTCAAGTGATGAAGCTGCAGACCGTAGAAGAATAGCAAACCGCGCAAGAAGTCGTGCGGCGGCAGCTTGAGTCCACGCTCCATGAACGGAACGAGCATCACCCGCTCGTGCTCATTTGGAGCGGGCTTCTTCTCCTTGTACGGCGCCCGCCAGTTGCTGATAGTCCGCGGCGGCAGCATGCCCTTGCGGGCGAACCCGATTAGGAGCTCGTCGATGACGACCGAGGGGATCCAATCCCCTTTCTTCCAGTCGGCGGCGGGAAGCGGAAGCAGAGGCAGCGACCTTCTTGCCTTGCTGGCGACGCGAGACATGGTCGCCGGATGATGGGTAACGGCGGCGAGCGAGCTTCTTCTCGAGTGTGCGGTGGCGGAGCTTTGGAAGCGAGAGCTTTGGACGCGAGGAAGACGAAGGCAAAAGCAGATGAGAATGTCGACGTCTCCGCGGTCCCCTTTTATAGACAAAGGAGTCCAACCGCCGGCGGTCGTGCGTCCGACGTGGCGGGAAACTACCGAGGCAACCGCCGTCCCGCGCGCGCGAACCCGCGGGATTCGGGCGCCTTTTTCGCCACGACGCGGAGTTCCAGGCGACGTGACCGGCTAACATTACGTCAGCCCTCGTCTCGCGCGCGTCGTTTGCGTGATTCGAGTGCAGACATGATGAGCCGTCGCCTCGGACGGCGCGCGAAATCAGAGCAGCAGCGCATGTCGCGGGCACGCTTCGCGCGTGACTCGAGGCGAAATCATGGCGCTGCGAACACTCTGCCCAACCGGCTGCGCGCATTAAATGTTGATGCGACGTCTCGGACAAAACAATGCTGTGGCACCAGTCGGCTTAAAACCGAGTCCGACTCAATCAGAGTCGGGTGTGCTCGGGTGACGACTCAACAGTCGGCATAGCCCCCTGGGACACGTCACAGATCATCCGACTTCATCAAGTAATTCCGAGGCGCACAAGCCGCCAAACTCGGAAGCAGATTAGCTCTGCAAAAAGGGTGCTGATGACCGACCCAACAGGGTTTCCAGGTCACTCGGCAACACCCAAGCTAAGGACGAATCCGGCATCCACAGCGGAATAACAGGATCCTTGAATCTGAGCCGAATGCCACAGCGGCGCAAAATGGCTCACTAATTCAGGGATCAGTGTCGGAGTTGAGGACTCGGTTCCGAAGTTGAAAATCGAGGGCGTCCCCCCTGCGGGCACAAGATGGTAACCGTTCATTCGGATAAGCCAGACGTTACTTCGGATTCACTCGGAATTCATGATACGCCTCCCGGAAGGCCACAAGCCGATTTCCTCAGTCGGAAAATGCGGGTATCATTGAGTTCTTAATACTAGCACATATTTAACCTACTTTTCAGGTATTGCAGGAGTCCATCAAGGTCTCTCCACTCGCAACTCGGGCACAAACGACTAGCTCGCCACTCGGCATCCGTGTCAAGACCTCGAAGTACTCGGGGGCTACTGACGAGGGAAGCCCAACCGGGTAGGCCCAATGACTCGAGTCGGCCCAGCAAGCCTGGCAAGGCCCACTCGGATGCAGGCCCAACAACTTCGCAAAGGCCTATTCGGACGAAGGCCCAAAAACAGCCTGCCATGGTACAACGTCTGGCTGCCATTAAGACAGGCGTTACAACTCATCAAGGCATACGTTTCAGCCGGCATGAAGACTGGTGTTACTCGGACGGTTACCAGATATAAATGTCAGTTAATTAGGACAGTAACTGTAGTTCAGCCGAGTGACCGAGTCGGCTGATGCGCAGGCCTATATAAGGCCGAGCCCTCCATGCAGAAGGGGGCGAGACTCTAGACCTTACGTTCTCTCATTCCTATTGTACTCCCTTTTTCACGCAAGAACATCAAATACATTCAGCAGGAGTAGGGTATTATCTCCATATTTGGAGAGCCTGAACCTGGGTAAAAGTTCTTGTGTGCACCGCCTAGATCTTCCATACACGCATCCCCGACAATCCTATAACAAATGGATATTGCCGCGAACACCCCGCGACAGGGATGGCTCTCTCGAGGTGGCCCTTACTACCCACACTATAAGGATATACGCACTCTCTCTACACCGACTAGCTTTTACTTCTTATACTACTTAGTGCTTTGCTTCCGGGCGGCTGCGCCACTCACGTTAAAGCACCGTTGTGATTTCGAGCGATCGAGCAGCTCATGTAGAATCACAACTCAACAAGCACTAAGTACTAAAAGTACGCGGCTTGTCAGGGAAACCACACTTACACAAGGAGACTCCTTTATTCACTATAAAAAACTTTGATACAACACTATCCTATCCTACCACTACCTAAAACTCTATGCCACACTCCCTAACACTCTCTCATACTCATGGTGGCTAGTAGTGGTAGCTCTTCCTTTCTTGTTATGTAGAGGGAGGGAATGCACCCTCTTTTATAGGACTACATGACCGTTGGATTGTTGCCATGTGGCACAATCTAAACCCTATAATACAATTCTAGAAACTCTATAAATATCTTCTCTTTAGAGTTCTCTACAACATTGTCCATCTCCTAGATATTTCTTACTTCATAACTTTTCTAGATTCCTAAATATCTTACTCTAGAATTCTCCATAATTCTAGGGTTCTCTCTAAAAATATCTCCACCATGCTTATCTCTAGTGTCATCTTCTCAAATATTTTTCTCTTGAGATACTCCAAAGTATTCTAGAACCTTCAAGTATGCATTGCATGCTTTTCAACATTGTACTTGACTAATCCAAATAATTTTTTATATATTACTAATCATATTTAAAAAAAATTAACTGCACACATTCTAGGACATCATCTTTTTCCGAACAGGGTAGCAGAATTTCGCTTCGTCGTCTTGATTAGGGTTTGAGCCTATGAGCATTCAGAATACGCGAATTTTGAAGAAATTTTGCAGAAATTTCACAGATACAGTTTTATTCTCACAGGACTCGGGTCATACTGGTGTTAGTACGTTGTGGTACATGCATGTCTCGAGCTGTAACTTTCAGATCTGCCTGACATATATTATCGCTTCGAGGAATGCACGAAATACATATCCTACAGCTACAGGTTGGCGACTATAATAACGCGGTGGTGCGGCAGGTCCTGTGGGCGACGGCGGAGCAGCAGGCGGCGCCGGCCACCTCTGCTGCACCTGCACACCATCTCCGCCGTGCCGGTGCGGCGAGGGGTTCGGCTTCGGTGACGGCGGCGGATTCCTGTGCTTTGGCCCGTCCAGTGCATCATCGGCCAGGTTCAGGTCTAAAGACATCATTATTGTATCATCATCATCTGACGCGAGCAGGCGCTTGTAGGCATCACCTGAATGGGGCAAAAGTAACAGAAAAGTCTCCCGTTAGCAACGGTTAATAACAAAACCAAAAGCATATATCCATGAGCTAGCCATGCGTGTATATTATGATCTACTCACCTAAAACCCGTGCTTCCAGAAGTTCAGAGAGGAGGAGGAACTGGAGGAGGAGGAGAAGCTTTGAAGAAGATGATGATCTCTCCATGAACGACGAGCAGGTCTCGCTGTAGATCAGTAACTTGTACGTGATGAACAAACCTCTGAGCAAACGAGCATTAATTTATATATACTGGCCGGTCGGGGTGCTCACTTGTGTGGACATGGGCATGCAGTGCCAGTCGTCAAGTCAATGAATGGGTCTTACTCTGACGTCATTGCTGTCAACCGAGTTTTCTTTTCTGACCAATTGACTAAAGACCTCTAATAGTAAATTAAGCTTAAAATGATACAGCCATGGACCATTAGCATGTGTGCCCCAGTGGACGTGCTTAAAGATATATGCCATGTTGCCATGTGCTTACCTTTTCTATCTTTGCAAGCCTGTAACGGCAGAATATATAGTACTTAGGCTGGAGCTTTGTATTCTCATAATGGAAACAATGTTGCAACTTGCAACCAGCTTCACTACATGTACCTTGCTAGTTCCAAACTTGCCAGGCGTATTCGGTGAATCACTTACCCTTTTCTTTTGACGCCAATTGGTCCAGTTTACAGTTTGGATGATTTATCCAATCCTATTAATTTTCATAATCCACTCATATTGTTGTGAACGAGTTCTTAATTCCTGTGCAATGCTGTGCCAGCTAGCCACGCTACTAATTATACGCTCGGTGGGTTGCATCTTGCATTGCATCTGAGAGCAAATGACAAATTGAGACCTCGTCGATAGCCATGCGGGCTAGTTAATTTATGGGCCCGTCTTTACGGCAATTGTCTTATTTGTCTGTTCGTTTTAAGAAAACTGCATTGAAAGGATTGAAACTGTGTAAACGGATGAGTCTGTATTAAATATGTGTATGAGTCAGTTATATTAGATTTAGAGAAATTATAATATTATAATAGAGTAGTATAAAGTGTGTGGATAAAGTGAGAATAGAGTAGAAGTCAAACTCTTATATCCTACATCTCCTATATAAGAAGAGGGCACCACACGTTGTAAGTAAGCCCAAATCCGAGTGCGGTGGAAGTTCAATCTAAGGGCGGTCAGACTGTCAGCTCCGTACAGATTGGTGGATATCTCAAAATCGTCATGGATACTCGATGGATCAGTGGATCAATGTCGAAGGGGGCCGGTCTAATTGACGGTCCATAGCTGACCTAATCGGCGGCACCTGGCCGACGATAATGTACATATATGATTAAATATGCGGGGCGAAGCACCCGCAGAAGGACTCCTAGGGATGTAGGCTACGGCTAAACCTCGTCAACAAACATTGATGTCATCTTCTTTCTTGCATGCAATCTCAGTAGATCCTACGCTACGCACCAGTATTGCGAGTAATGTAACCTAGCAGCTGCGTTGTTAGTCGTGGAAGTTAGTGATGGCACGATGCTGTAGAGGCTAATTTCGTAAGAAGTGGTATCAGAGCCCAGGTGTCCGGATACAGATCTCAGGGATCTCATGGTTGCCGATTATGGTTGACGGGTTAGAACGCTTGTGTTTAGCGGGCTCGAGATTGCGCAATAAGTGGTATCAGAGCTCAGGTGTCCGAATACAAATCTCAGAGATCTCACGGTTGCCGGTCATAGTTGGCATGCAGAAATGCTGGTGTAAATGGGGCCTGGGTATAAACAATGTGAGGGGGAGATTTGTTAAGTTTAATCACACATTAGTTATGGATAGAGATAGAGCACGACTTACAAGGATGAAGATTGCTCCTCCTATCAGGTTAGTCTTTTAAAGAGAAAGAACTTAAGACCTTTTATAAATCTATGTTGCTCTGTGGTTAGAACTAAGATGCGGGACCAAGTTCACCTGAGCTGTGGGCGTCAGAATCCATATTCGGTAGTAGATAGAGTAGCTCTGTTTTCTTCTTCTTGGTCTGCTCTTTGAGACCTCGACGGTCTAGGTGATCAAGATGGGGGCATGCCATCTGCAGCAGGCCTTGGTCAAGAGGGCAAACCATTCTAGAAACTTTAAGCAATTTCTCTTCTAGGAGATAATGATGGAAGGGCCAACTTGGTCTGCTAATCCTCTATAGAGCTAAAACATTATTTCGACATGTTCTGGTTCTTGTAAGAATCTTTAAGGATGCATTTGGTTTATGGAATGAAGTGGAACGGAACAGAAACCGTTCCAGAATCTGAGGTGATTCACGTGTCTGGTTTGAGGAATATAGCAAACTGGAATGGAACAAGATGGTTCCACCAGACTGAATATTCGGTCTATATGCGAAACGACCCGATCACTCAAAAAATGTTGAACCAACTGATTCCTCGTTGCTTCCACTAATCACGTGACCTCACGTGACTGCCAAAATATGCATCCGGTCACCACCCCTCACCCTTTCCCAATACTCCCATAACCCCACCTCACACCCTAATATCCATCTCATTTCATCTGCATCTCATAGGTGGCGGCAGTGGAAGACGAGCGACGACTGGGGCTGGTTCAGCGGAAATGATCCACTTTCTGTGGAAGTGCATGACATTGAAGATGATGAGGCAGCCAATAGAAATGGTGAGGTTATCATGTCGGCATTGGCAACGGCAAATGTATGCGAGTCTTCTAGTACCAAGCCACCGTCCAAGAAGGCTAAGATAGTCCCAAATGAAGATGATGCGCTGCTGTCAATACTCAAATTTGGCCTTGAAAGGGTTGCTGTAGCACTTGAGAAAGCCTGTGGAGATGGCGATGATAAATTACCTGAGGGCCTTTGGGATGACTTGGCAAGTTTTTCTAGATTTGAGGAGGGTCATATTTCTCATATTATGCTCATCTTGTTGACAATCCTAAAATAGCGAGGGCATTTGCCACACTTAGTCTCTCTAACAAGTTGGTTTGGGTGACTAGGTATGTCATGAAGAACTTTGGTTTATGAAGTTCCTCTAATCTTATCAATGGTGTTGTGTGAAATTTAATATGCTCAAGTGGTTGGTTGGAACTTTGTATGAACTAAATAAGGTTCAACTCGTATGGACTTTAGTGTGTTCGAGATGTATGAACTTGGAGCTTATTGTAATGTTTTATGTCATATTTTGAGTCATGTTAGTGTGTTTGAGATTTTGATCATTGTTGTTGAAATTATAATATTTGTTGTTGTTCAAAATACAAATAGATGTTGTTGAAACATTTGGAGGTAACCTTACCACTCCTACATATAGGAGATAACTTGAACTGACCCTATACCATTCCATCCCTCCAACCAGACACTGAGCGTAACCATTTGGTTCTATTCCATTCTGCCAACCAAACAAAAATTGGAATCATTCCAATCCTCCAACCAAATAGCTAATTAGAATCATTCCGTTCCATCTAATTCTTTGGTTCTAGAACCATTTGGTTTTATTCCACTTCATCCTCCTATCCAAACATATCATAAGTGGGTTCCGTTTAATATATGAAGCCAGGGGCATCTGCCCACCTTTTCAGAAAGAAAACTTTGATTTTGACATTATTGTACGTACTAGTGATATCAAACATAACTCTTGGGCTAAAAAGTGTCTTGTATCACTAGCACGTGCAACAAAACTTGTCTCCGGCTTAAAAAAAATACTTCCTCTGTCTATAAATGTAAGGCGTGCACGGAATTTAAGGTTCAATTTTGACTAACAATTACATCAATAATAGTGACTTATATAACACAAAAGTGATACCATTTAAAAATATGTTTGAATATAAATCCTATGGTACCACATTTGTATCATATAACTAAAAAATTATTAGTTTAATTATTAATCAAAATTAAGTCTTGAATTCTATGCATGCCTTATATTTGTGGACGGAGGGAGTACTTCTTGTGCTCTCATCCGCCTAGGTGTTATATTTTTTATGAAGGAATATTTCATTACTCTCAGCTCTTACACCTGGGTGTTAACCGGATCGATGTCCAGTGTATATATAGATCGACGAGCAAACGTCCTCTTCCTCTCGGTTACACACTAGCTGGGAACGGAAGTAAGGTGAAAGAGGCCCATCATTTTTATTTATACTTTCGAATGAAACTGTTACCCTGAAGCTACAAGATCATTGCCTGGCCAGCAGATAGCTATCCATGGGTAGGTTTGACTAACTTGAGGCTATACCGCTGACCGACTGTCCAGCTTGTTAACGCGTGTTCATAACCAGACTAGCTCGTTCGGCGGAAAGCGTGGACCAGGTTTCGACTCGACCGGCCGAATGCCCAAACAAGCGGCCTGGTCAATACAGCAATCTTGCAAGTCCGGCCGCATCCCAGTTCCCAGCATCCGGCGCGCGGAATCTCCCGCTACATTACCGAAGGACTAGCTGCCATCTCGCGCTGGCCAAGATCGCTCCGGCTCATCGCCTACTCGAATGCCGACTAGGCCGGCAGCCAACCGTATCGCGTTCCAGTGCGGAGGCGGAGTACCGCGGCGTCGTCAACGTGTTCGATGAGTGCTGTTTGCTACGCCAACTTCTCAACGAACTATATGTCGCCCTTCCGAAGGCCATGGTCGTCTTCTGCGACATCTCGGCGGTGAACATGGCAGCCAACCTGGTTCATCGTCGCCGCACCAAACACATCAAACTCGACATACACTTTGTCCGTAAGAAGGTTGCGCTTGGCCAACTGCACGTCCTGTATATTCCAACGTCGCAACAGTTCACTGATGTGATGACAAAGGGCCTGTCCACAGCTACGTTTCAAGAATTCCGTTCCACCTTGTGCATTCGGCCACCGGACGCTTAACCTGTGGGGGGGTGTTAGCGAACGCTCCTTGAGCGCATGCCCCAAGCATAACTGCACGTCCTTAGTCTTACTGCAGGCGTGATCCACTTCCATGGCTCTCGCTAACGCCTCTCTCTTTCTGTTGTAACGTGCACATCATGCTCTCTGTAATGAACTACTCCCTTCGTCCGAAAATGTAAGGTCCCATTTGTTTTGTCCTAAGTCAATGTTTTTTAAGTTTAACCGAGTTTATATTAAAAAATATCAACATCTACGATATTAAATTAGTGTCATTATATTTATCATGAAATATGTTTTCATAGTGAATTTATTTGATAGTATAGATGCTGATATTTTTTAATATAAACTCGGTCAAACTTAAAACACATTGACTTATGACAAAATAAAAGGGTCTTACATTTTCGAACGGAGGGAGTATATAACACGGCTAATACAAACATGAGCACGACGGTGCACTGTATTCGTGCTTTACCTCTCTACAAAAACCACTTTGGTAGAACCAGTGACAAAATTACAAAATTCCCTTGGATTTGTGGAGAAGAAAGGATTGGGCCCAATAACGGCAGATTGTAGTAGCACAATAATGGCTTAGATCGGGCACTTCTCGCTGCAGACTCAGCCTTGAGTGTGTCCAGCGTACCGCCCAGGCCCATGCGGCCAAAGTTTTTACTTTTTAGCCAGCTCCCTTTGTTTTTGTTTTGTGTTCAAGAGGACCCCATCCGACGAAATTACTTGGTGATCCCATGCTCACCTAGTAGAGCTTAAAAGAAGTATTTATCCTCTACAAATGATTTTACAATATCCGAAGAAAAAAGATGTACACGTGGAAATACGACTCTTATGTGCACCTGTAATTTTTTGTTACAAAAGTGGACGCCAATTTGTGTTATGTACAAGAAACGTACATGTGGGAACTAGCAAATCTGATTCCCCAGAAAAACGTACCACTAATCTGGCAAGCCAATTCCTTGATACTTGAGGTTGAGACGCTGAGTGGTTAGCCAACTGCATTATCCAGCATCCCAACTTGCAAACTGCTTCATCTATTAAATAAAATAAAAACCTTGCAAACTGCTTATGCCAATGGCAGGGATCAGTCCAGAATTCAGATTGGCCGGATGCAGACATGGTGGAGTTGGCCAAAAGGCCAAAAGGGTACAGTTCTGTTGCACTTCCATTCCATCAAAACGATCTCCCCAATCACATTGATGCCAACACAGTAATCTAGTATCCGAAAAGGAGGTTCGGTACTCAATGAATTAAAAAGTCCCGTCTTTTCAGTTGGTCAAATTTTTCATCCATACAACTATTGGCGAAGCTCGTTAAATGTCAAAGGTATCCATCGCCTGAAGTCTAAAGTTCAGGCCCCCTTTTTCTCTACTCTTTTAAGCTTTTGTATGGACGTTGACTCCCTTTCTTGTAGAATAATAATAATTAGGGCGCTGACTCTGTTATCTGAAGCACTAAGTAAAGCACGCAGACATTTTACTAACTTTGGCATCCCTCAAAAGCATAACCGTTCAGCTCACCTTCAGCACAACCTATGCACTTTCTGCTTTTGCAAGGTAACAAAAAATAAATTCAATATCAACTAAATTTTGATGACTTCGCACTGGGCTCAAAATGAAGCTGAAAATGCTGTGCAAGCTGAAGATGCAATGTCCAACGGCAATGATGGATCGTGTATGTGAAGTGACACTCCATTCGCATTACATTTCAATGCAGGCTTCATGCAACTCATTTCCTTTCAGTACACACGGCTCCGAGTTTGTGACCATCGCTTTCTTATCTGCTCGAATATCCTCTCGATCTCGCATATCAAACCGGGCCCACAAACATTTTGATCCCGTATCCCCGTTCGTCACTCGTCAACTGCACCAATTCATGCCTTGCCTGCACATCGGCGTCTGGTCAAATGGCAACCTGCTACTGAGTTGGGGACTTTCCAACGAGAAGAAGCCTCCTCGCCTTTTGGCTTGATTGCAAGAGGGGGCCAAAAAAGATTAACAAACGGAATGACCAATGAATAGCAGTCTAGTAGCACTGGAACAGAGTATATCTAATCATTGGTTGACGGGGCATTAAGCATGTATCCAGACGTTAAACTACATTAAAGGTTGACTTGTGTGCATCTCCTCGGGTGTCTGGCTTGGAGTGCACTTTTGAGCTTTGAGTTCGGCGGAGCAAAGTATAGTTCTCCAGATCTGAAAAGAAGTTCAGTTCATGTGCACAAGCCGTCTGACAAACGCTGCTGTTCCTTTTCGCGTCGTCAGATCTAACATGTTTACGTTTCTTCTGCAAAAGGCTGGCACCACGGCACGGTCAGGCTGTGGTAAAATAAAATTGAGTTCTTTTTCTCAAGTATTATACCATAATAGTATGTGTCTTCGCTTGGATTAAGTCCTTCGCCAAGCACGCATGATTTGATCCGAGAAGGAAAAGAACCTGGACGGCGAAGGCATGTAGCCTTACGTAGCTCGGTGGTGAAGTGACATGGAATGGATCCAGCGGCGGCACGCACGAGGGGGACCGGGCCGGAGACGGACGCAGGGACGACGAGACGAGCGGCGACGAGCTCACGCTGGGGAAGGAAGCAACGCAACTGACTCACGCGACGAGCTGTGTCCTTTCGGCCGCCCCGCGCCGCAAAGTACATGCGTCGCAGGGCGGCAATGCGGCATCGGCATCGGCATCGGCATCGGCATGGGCCAGCAGAGGGAGCCCCACCATGCGCGGCGCGGCCGTTCCCTCTCGCGACGCCACTTGGCTCCGACTCGACCTGGCCGATGCGATTTACAGCCGTGTATGCAGCTGATCGGTCCAGTCGCCTGCGCCGAGAACATTGCGTGTGCCGCCGCGAACTGTTGCAGTCAGTGAACTGTGAACGTGCCTGCATATGCACGGGAATATTCCCGTGGAGTGGAACGTCGCATATGATGCCGAGGAGACGCGGGATATTTGTTAATCATGCGATCGGAATGGAATGTCTCTCTGATCGGATGATAAAATATATATTAATAAAGTAATTATTAGTTAAAATTTTATCTTAGTTAATTAAAATACGTCTTACGTTTTAAAATAGAAGAAACACACCAGCTTAGAGTTTGAGGGGGTCGCGTACGTTCTCGAATTCTGGAACAAGTTAGCTGCTGCGTTCAGTGTTCCCGTTCATGAGCGATAATTTGGTCCGTCGGAGTCTTCGTCGAGATGGTTTCTAGATGTTGGGGGCAGGCGCACAAGAAACAGCTCGATGGAAAGATCCGGTGGCGCTACACCATAATTCCGCTTTGCTCCGTGGACCTAGCATGCCACAGCGTCAACTACCAACCGTGGCGGCCAAACTGGCCAGCTCCTTTCAGGTGCACCCGCTGACTTCGACCACCGATTCGTTTACACAGGGAGGTCTACGCTTTCAATCCAAATCACCAGCCCCAGAACACTACTCCATTTCACACAATAGACTTCTCCAGTTGTGTATTACTACGATCGACGACAATGTCCAAATGACCAAAGACTTTTTTAACAAGTAGTAAACACCATTACTCCCCAGATACTTTCGACGAATGCTCGGCTGAGCCGTGAGAATCCCAGAGAGAGAATGGGCACGGGTTTTATTTGTTTTCAGGACACGAGATTTGACGCGGGTTAAGTTAAGAGGAGGAGGAGCGCGAACGAAGGTTGTTTGTTGGTCCGCGCGTTCCCACTCCTCCGTCCGTCCGTCCCACACGGCGAGCGATCCATCGTCACCTCAGCAGCACCACCGCGCAGGAGAACCGAAATCACCTTGCTTCCCACGCCTTTTCCGCTTCCGTAGTTTCCCCCACATCTATTTTACACACGCCAAACACCTAGCTTCCATGTTCTAAACTTCCAATCTTTCCTAATCCCCAAGTACAAGTCTTCTTTTCTTATCTCCCCTTTGCTCTCTATATATATGTATTACACGCACCTCCCCACACAAAAAGAACTCATCTTTAGCACCATCAAGCTCGAGACAAAGGACACAACAGAAAGAAACCACCACACCACCCCGTCGCAATTCGCAAGGCACAGCAGATAATGGCGTTGGCTGTGAACGGCCAATGGACTCGGTTGCGCACTCTGGGCCGCGGGGCTTCCGGGGCTGAGGTCTTCCTTGCCGCGGACGACGTGTCCGGCGAGCTGTTCGCTGTCAAGTCCGTTGGGCCTGCGGGCGCGGCGGCGCTGAGGAGGGAGCACGGGGTGATGGCGGGACTGCGGTGCCCGCACCTCGTCCCCTGCATCGGCGGCCGCGGGGGCCGCGACGGGTCGTACCAGCTCTTCCTCGAGTTCGCCCCCGGCGGGTCGGTCGCCGACGCGGTCGCGAGGAACGGCGGGAGGCTCGAGGAGCGCGCCGTCCGGGGTTACGCGGCCGACGTGGCCACCGGGCTCGCGTACCTCCACGGGATGGGGCTGGTCCACGGGGACGTCAAGGCGAGGAACGTGGTGATCGGCGCCAACGGCCGTGCCAAGCTCGCGGACTTCGGGTGCTCAAGGAAGGCAGGCTCCGGCGGACCGATCGGCGGCACACCGGCGTTCATGGCGCCGGAGGTGGCGCGCGGGGAGGAACAGGGGCCGGCGGCCGACGTCTGGGCTCTGGGCTGCACGATCGTCGAGATGGCCACCGGCCGCACCCCGTGGAGCGACATGGACGACGTGCTCGCGGCGCTGCACCGGATTGGCTACACGGAGGCCGTGCCCGAGATCCCGCAATGGCTGTCCGCGGAGGCGAAGGACTTCCTGGGAGGGTGCTTGACAAGGCGCTCCAGTGACCGGTGCACGGCGGCGCAGCTGCTGGAGCACCCGTTCTTGGCTTCGGCCGGCTGCGACGGGAAGCTGGAAGCCGTGAAGAGCAAATGGACGTCTCCGAAAAGCACGCTGGACGCGGCGTTCTGGGAGTCGGACGCCGAAGAGGCCGACGACGAGCTGTCGTACAGCACGGCCGAGAGGATCAGGGCATTGGCCTGCCCTGCCTCGGCGCTGCCGGACTGGGACTCCGACGAGGGCTGGATCGATGTGATCTCCACACCAACCCAAGCATCCGATGCGGTGTCCGTGCCGGTCGAGGAGACGAGGGACCCCGACGGTGTTCTCGGAAGCGGAGAATCGACAGCAGAGGCTGGCCTTGTCGACACTAACGTGGACATCAGCGATAGCGCCCACAATGTAGGAGAAGCTGACGATGATTCACACCATGAGCACAGTAGGCATCAGCCTTTTGAAAATTTACTTTGCCATGAAATATCATGTAAATTATGTAAATTACTTTCTGCAAACAGAAATAATGCAATCGAATTTGTTCTTGCGCAAATTTTAATACTTGCAGTTTGCACTGCTGCTCTGTTTCTCCATTCCATACTTCCTCTCCCTCATTGCGTTGCGTTTTCGCTACTAAATCACGGAAACAAAAATTTACCAGTCATCAGTTCGACTCGCCACACCACACACCGAAGCTTCCAAGGCGAAAAGGATCGTTGCGAGTCGACGCGGAAAGTGCAGCGTCAGAGCGGACGTAGAAAGGATCCTGAGAGAAAGAACCACTAAAATTCCACCGGGCGGTCAAAAAACCTCTCGGGTGTTTACGTGGGTCCAGGAAAAGAAGGCAACGAGCCGGCGAAAAAGCTCGCAAAAAGTGTCCTTTTCACAAGTAAGCGTCGCGTCCTGCGGTTGCTTCTCCAGCTGGAGATCGGTATTTTCCTCCTCCGGTGTCCAGGTCCTATTGCACGGTTCCACCCTGCTTCTCGCCGCTGCTGCGCTTCTGGATCGCTAGCGTGTCGGTGCGGGTTAAGCAGACGGCCGCGTGTCTCTGCATTCGACAGACATAACATGGTTTCCAACGTTTCTAGACTGATAAAACTTGAACGGATTCCATATAGTATTATCTATCTGCTGTTTAGTTAGCCCACACGGCACACGCACGAGAATCGCCGTCGGTTTGATCGCACAAGCAAACGAAAAAACGACACACTCGACTGCGTCGAAATCGCACTTTCCTTTTTCCCGATAAGCGAAGTGTTAACTTGTCTCGACGGTGCAGTTTTCAATTCGGCGGCACGGCACGGCACGGCACGGCACACGCAGAGTACAAGGCCAGACAGACACAGATACACAATGTAGAACGCAGCCACGTAGTTGAGTGTACAGAGTCCACTCAACGTTGCCAACCTGCAGTCGTAATTCGTTATGGTGGCGGAGTCATGTAGAGACCGACCATCACCGATCGATAGTACACAACCGTACGCGTGAACGTGCGACGGGATGGGCACCATGGAAACGAGGTCTAGCCGTCCAGGTGAGCAGCCGGGACCGGTGGCGCGGCGGTGCCAGGCTGCCTAATTAAGCTGTAAGAAAGCGTTGGGTTTGGATTTGGGTGCGGTCGCGCGGTTCAGCAGCAGCGCAGCACAGCACCGAGACGGTATCATCGCGAGCGCGTCAGCGTCAACGCAACCAGGCGCGCCGCGGCGCGAGTGCGAGTGGACGGCACCGAGGAGCTGGGCCACTGCACGTCGGCACCAGAGCGAGGTGGAGTCCACGGGTGAGAGATGAGCGGCCGGCCGGCCGCGTCGTCGTACGTGCTGATCATCTATCTGGCTACCAGCGCCGGCCAACCCGTGCAGCGTGCAGAGCAACTCTGCCGTGCCTTCTTTTCTGACTCAGTGCGCTAGCTAGCTGCGTCGCTGCCTGGCTAGCTTTCTGGACGCTTTGTGCCTTGCATTGCTCTTGCCGTCTTTCTCCTCGCTTTGAAGCAACGGACCGAGTGAAAGAAAGGGGAATCTCGAAGGCCCGGAGAGATCGACCCGTACATTTGGACTCATCGCTGTCTCGCGCGTCCGTCCTGGTCGCGAATTAAATTCATTCAGCGTCATCGGTGATCACAGCGAATGCTCTGTTACGCGGAGGAGATATCTCAGATGGCATGACAGGATTAGGCTAGATACTTATGCTCCTTATGAGCCAAGCAAAACCAAGTACTATTATCTGATGGACTAACTAAAAAAAGTACCTTGAATATGATTAAGTTGACATAAATCATGTGGTGTCAACTTAACTAACAAGCACTTGTAATTATTCGTGCAAGAGTCGCAGAGTGATAAAGTCTGGCGAAACAGCAACAATCGTTGGCAGAGTCGAACTGGGTGGTTGGCAGCCAGTTGGCACTAAGCTTGCTTGCTGTTCACAACGCAGTTATCCGAATTCTGTAACTAACCTCGGCAGAAGAAAAGGGAGTCTACTACGTACTACTAGTACTAGGAGTACTTAACAAGAATTGGCCCTGATCATAAAAATATCCAAGTCCATAGTACAGATGCCCCATGCAGATCAATAATAAGGCCCATGATACCAAATGATTAGCCATATGGTGCGAAGAGCGTCAGATTAGAGAGCTCAGCTCAGCATGGTGAGCACGGTGGCGTCAGAATAGCAAGGCTGCCAGTAGTGCATGTAACCAACGGCCAATCATGAGGCGGCGAACCGGGTCGCACCATGTGTGCGAATACACTGCAGCCTACCAAAGCGCACCAGGCTTGCATGCCGTAGCTGCCCCGGCTCCCCGGCCGGATCGATCGTTAGGCACAGCAGCGGCGCCGTGCTGCCAAACTGGATACGCGCCACGCTACGACGTTCTACGACTTTACGTGTATCGCGTCATCTCCTCTACTTTTTCTCTTTTTTGCGATCAAATAGAGAACTTCATTAACTTGTAATAGTTTGGTTACAATCTGCAGCAAAAGTAGCTCGGAAATACAAAGAGAGAGGATTTCATACCATGGTCAGTAGCTACACACCCTCTCACTGTCGTTGGATTCGTGCATTAAGATTCGTG
The DNA here is from genome assembly GCA_019208055.1 of Stipa capillata. Taxonomy (NCBI): domain Eukaryota; kingdom Viridiplantae; phylum Streptophyta; class Magnoliopsida; order Poales; family Poaceae; genus Stipa; species Stipa capillata. The sequence goes on along the minus strand of JAGXJF010000992.1, from coordinate 204,585 downwards.
CATCGTGCATTGAAAAGTCGCTTGGTCCGCTCCGCCCACTCGCCCGCGCCCGACCGTCTGCTCACCTGTGCCCCGCTCCGCCGCCCGCTCGCCCGCGCGAGGCCGCTCGTCCGCGCCGCCCCTGGCTCCCTCGTGCTCGGCCGCCCGCTCGCCCGTGCCCCGCTCCGCCGCCCGACAGGCTCGCCGCCGAGCTGCTGGCTCGGGCCGAGTGCGGCGCAGCCCGCGGTGGCTTGGAGGGGGGGCGGACGTGCATGGTGTGGCGGCGGCCGCCGGAGACCGCGGCGGCAGGGAGAGGGGGGCGGGCGGCGGCGCGGGTGGAACGGGGCGCGGGCGAGCGGGCGGCGGCGCGGACGAGCTCGCGCGGGTGTAGTTGATCGGGTGTAGTGGGTGGACACGTGTCGCTCAATACGTGCGTGTGTAGCTACCCACGGGGGCACGCAGATATTTCCGGAAATACAAATAGGAGATGCCAGGCGCCACACAGCCGAATGCGTCGTCTCCTCTACGTACTGCCCATGGGCCGCCACATGGCTGCGTGTTGCGCTGCCCACATGTTGTTTTTTTCTGTGTAAGTTGTTGGTGCTGGACCGGCACGAGATAAACAAGGACCGACGAAGCTGACTTCACACTTGCGATCGAGCTGCGATCCAGGTCCCGTTGCCTTGCCGTGCCATCAATCGGTATACAAAACTCATCCTGGTCAGTCGTCAATCCGTTCTTTAAAAACAGAAAGGTCATCGCAGCCCAGAGGAGACGAAAGATGCACTGACAAATATTTAATGCGAGTAATAGTAGTACTGACTAGACCAAAAAAAAACAGCACTACTCCATGGAACATGACTGACTGTATACTGTACGTGTAATTAGTCAATGTTCGTGTTCTTATGCATTTTGTTTGTTTGTTTGGAGCCCACGGCTACGCGTTTCTGACCGTGTATGCCTGAACTCGATTCCGGCATATGGTGTTTAATGATGAGCAAAACAGAGCTGCACATTGGTACGGCGGCGAAGGACAAGTGTGGTTTCTACAATTAGAAAAGGAAAACACGGAGAGCAACGAACACTCGTAGTAGCTGCACACTTGTCACGGCCCCGAGCAAGGCGATCCCCAAACGGCTGAACCTACCAACCTGTTTACCTGTGCCGTGCCAACTCGCAGATGCCAGGTGGGAAACGAAGGACAGCGTAACAGATGGCAGCAAACGCGGTTGCGGCTGATCAAAAGGGGTTGCGCTTTGCCGGGGGCGACAGCGAGGTTGGATCAACCACGGTGCTGCATGCTCTCGTCACACGAGAATGACAAAGAGCTGTACGCAATCTGATGGGAGCTTGTTATTTGCCTTGCTAATGCAAATTTGAGTAACTCTTCTTTGGAAGTTTATGTGACCGGTGTGACGTGATTTTACTTCATTTTGCGTGCTCTCTTGCCAGCATTGAGCCCGCATCACGCTATAGGAATAGGATCCCTTCTAGTAGTTCAATATACGAAATTCTGTAGGCGGGTGTCTCGACGTAGGAACGAATAGTGAAGCCAATAACGCCGAAGTGATCTTTAAAAAAAAATAACACCACGGTGACAAATAATCCACTTTATCATTTTAAATAGTTGGTAGGACCGTAGAATGATTTGCTGAGTATAATTTCTTCTTTGCATTTGTGATTATCGAATTACAGGTCAACGCTTGCAAGAGAATTTGATAATATGTCACCTTTCACACCTCGCGTTATTTTTCGAAACGATTGTATATCAGGCCATAGTTTACCATGTTGCAAAAAAATAAACTACTTTTACTGTTTTATATAGCTTCACACATGTCGTACACTTAGAATCTCAACAAATTATTTTCCTAGTTTCTACCGACTAGATTCAAAAACCTACACCAATTCAATTACAAAAAATACAACGACTAGTCATCACATCACGCTCGTCACTTTTCAACAAGCTCTTACCGGTTTGTTCCTATACCTTTCTATTGAATCTCATACACATCTATTTGTGCTACACATTCCTATCCAATTGTTGATTGTCACATAACTGGAGATTTGAGATTCATTTTCGGTGGACCACTCTTGGGAGGTTTATTCGCAAAATAGAACTATGTGTTTTTTCTTCATTTTTATGTAGATGCCATTGAGTTATAGAAATCACATATACCTCTTCTCGTCTCAGGTAATCCCTGACCCATTCTCAAACTTTCGAAATCGAAAGTTTTCAAGTCTCAATTTGAAAATTTTCACTTCAAACCACCTTATTAAACTTCCGACTCGGACCAAACTTTTAACTCTGAAATCCATAAAAAAAATTCTTAAAAAGAAATTTTCAAGTTGATACTTGAGGTACGGTCAAACCACCTGGACCGTGGCACGTATGGACAATAGCCTCCAATGGGGATGTCATAGATGGAGGTGGAGTGGCACGAGACGTAGCGGCAAGGAAAGGGAAATAGTTTAGGCGGGAGGGGGAATGGAAAGAGTCGCGGCTGTAACCAGAATGAAACGGGAGGAAGAGCCGTGCCCGCGGGACGGGAAGATAAAGGAAAAGCTTGGTTTTCTTCACATCTGACATGTTGTAGCACGTGCGTCGTGGAGGAGCAAAAATTCTGCATTACTTATTTTTATAATTCTCTTATTTTAGGCCGCTCTACATTTTTAGATCCGTCTGAGAAGGCATACAGAGCTTCCTTTGCAAATCCACACGATTAATCCACCTCTGGTGCCCCATCCTGCGGTCTAGCACTCTTTGCCTCAGTTTAGCCCTCGTTTTTAAAGATAGGAGATTTAGAACTCGTTTCCTACTCGCGTTGCCGGCAAAACCCGGCAACTCGCGTTCTCCCGCCACCCCCTCCACGTGCCCAAATTTCTCCGTCCTGTGTGGCCCCACAAGTCAGTCGCCCCCACGCACGAGGAAAACCCCGACGCCGCGCGCCATCGCAAATAATCCTCACGTGCTTTCCATCCCGCGCCACCGTAACCGGTCACCCGCCAACGAGCCGGGCACGCAAGATCCACAACCTCGCGCGCGCATAAATACTCGCCCTTCGCGGCCGCATTTCCGATCATCAGCGGCGTCGCGGACAGACCAGATAAACTCCCCCATTCGCCCAAGAAACCGCAGCGCGAGAGAAACTTTTAGAGGGATTTGGATCATGACTGACGACGCCGCGATCAGCGGCCGCCGCCTGACGCGTCTCCGCACTCTGGGGCGTGGCGCGTCGGGCGCCGTCGTGTCGCTCTTCGCCGCGGACGGCGAGCTCCTCGCGGTGAAGTCTGCTGGGGCGGCCGGGGCCGGTGCCGAGCAGCTGCGGCGCGAGGGCGGCATCCTCGCCTCGCTCTGCTCGCCGTACGTGCTCCCCTGCCTCGGCTCCCGCGCCGACGCGGGAGGGGAGTACCAGCTGTTCCTCGAGTTCGCCCCCGGCGGCTCGCTGGCCGATGTGGTCGAGAGGAATGGGGGTAGCCTCGAGGAAGGCGCCGTCCGAGCGTACGCGGCGGATGTGGCCAGGGGGCTCGCGTACCTTCACGGGGAGTCGATGGTGCACGGGGACGTCAAGGGGAGGAACGTGGTGATCGGCGCCGACGGCTGGGCCAAGCTCGCGGACTTCGGGTGCGCGAGGAGCGTCGATTCCGTGGGCTCTATCGGAGGCACGCCGGCGTTCATGGCGCCGGAGATGGCGCGCGGGGAGGAGCAGGGCCCGGCCGCCGACGTGTGGGCTCTGGGATGCACCGTCATCGAGATGGCCACGGGCCGCGCCCCTTGGAGCGACATGGACGACGTGATCGCCGCGGTGCGCCTGATCGGATACACGGACGCCGTGCCGAAGGCGCCGGAGCGGCTGTCGGAGGAAGCCAAAGACTTCTTGGACAAGTGTTTCAGACGGCGCGCCTGCGACAGGTGGACGGCGGCGCAGCTGCTGGAGCACCCGTTCTTGGCGTTCGCCGGCTGCGGCGTCGAGGCACTGGAGACGAAGGCCAAGTGGGTATCTCCCAAGAGCACATTGGATGCCGCAATGTGGGAATCGGACGCCGACGACGACGACAAGACGACAGATTGCACGGCGGCGAGGATCCGGGCACTGGCGTCCACCTACTCGGCCTTCCCAGATTGGGAGTCCGACGACGGCTGGATCGAGGTGTTGAGCGGTCAATGCGAACTTCCCGCCGCGGTGGCGGAGACGCCGGTCGAGAAGTCGCACGGCGAAGCTCCCGGTTCGCCGGTGGCTGCGCCGGCGGCTGAGGAGACGACGTACGACGCAGGTTTTAGGGACGAAGGATTAGAAGCAGAAGTAGATATTGTCGAACTTCTCGATTCCGGCGTGCATGTCGGTGACGAGCTCGTGCACAATGTAGGAGTAGCCGAAGCTTTTGTGAATCAGAAGCAGGAAGATATTTATTCGGATCCCTCTAGTGATCCAATTGTAGTTCGTGTTGATATTTCTGACGAAGATATAGTGAACTCCTTGCCAGTGCCAAATTTCCTCTATTTCTTTTTTTTTCCTCTGTTCCTTCTTTCTCCCCTGCCCTTTGCTCCTTTTTACGTTCTGAACTGATAATACTAGAAATCGCGACTACAAACCCGAACGCTTCGTTCTCAGATACATGTGAACTTGACACAGCATCAACATTCAGCCGAAGGATGTTCTCTAACAGGGCTACCGGTTCAGGTTCAGAAACTGCTCGAAAGAAATATGCTCCTTGGAACAACAACTGAAAATGACAGGATCAGTGGCCGTGATGGCTTTTCGACAACTCACAAATCCAATTCAACCATATCCCATCTACTCGTTCCTCAAACCCAAAGCAACAGCAAAAAAGGTCGCATAATTCCATGCCAACCTTTCCAAATTGCTGACAAATGTCGCGAGCTGGCCTTCATCATCTCAGCAGCACAGGTGTACCCTGCAACTGCAGCTCCATCACAGAAACAAAGCTAGTGCAAGACCTGAATTCGTGAGATCGTGTCATACACATGGCATCTTCGCTTGGGATCTCAGAATTTTTTTTCTCCGAGCAAGAAAACTCTGGAAATGTGGACACGGGAACACGATCGAGCTGCCTGCACGCGACGTCGTCCAAGTGGCAGGCGCCTTCATGATTTCCCCAGTGACAATAGTAGCCGTGCACGTTGTCTAGGTTGTTGGCATGGCAGGAAAGCTTTTGGAGAAGATGCAGTTATCCATGACGCTTTGTCCAAGTCCTCTAGATTACCTCAGCACCAAAACGTGCATACTGTCCACATATTATCCTACTAACCATCCTGGTTTTAGTAGTGGTACAACTGCGTCTAGAGACATATCGAGGTGCGCAACATCTCGCAGAGACAGAACGTGCAGAACGCCTAACTAACTGCATCCAAAGCAGCACAGGTGCGCGGCGTCCAGGATCGAGGTCAGCGTACCACTCCAGAAACGATCTTCTGTTTGAGTTACTGAAAGTTTTGCCTAGTAACGATGTATGATCTAAAAACTCATGTAAATATCTGATGTAAGCCCGATGCTCAATGATGCTCGTGCGGCAAGCATGCACGGCGTCGGCGGTACAGCACCCGTCACGTTTCACGGGAAGCTCAGGCCGGCTCCGAGAGTTGTGAGAGTTCTTCAAACCGCACAAATTGGGAAGAAAAAGAGGAAGATGCATATGCACATGCGCGAGGCGAGAAAATATCCGGTGCTAAGCTTTTCTGAAAAATTCCAGTGCTACCATTATGATGTCATCCCAATGCTCCCTACCCCGAAAAAGTAGTAGGAGTTCCAGTAATCATAAAAATTCTAGTTATTTTTGGCAACATCTATTATATACTAAAGGTTTAGAAGAGGTTAATCATAAAGGATAGACGTGCTAAAAGTTTTCAAAACAAGTAAAATATCTGACAATTAATCTAATAGCCGTCTTTTATTAGTAGACCACAATTGTATTGGTTTTTGTAACTGTTTTTGTCGTAGCAATGAGGCTAGATTGTGAATGTGTGGCATCCCCGCACGGCTTCGTGGACCTACGAGGGTTGCACGGGAAACTACGTCGCGGAGACACCGCAGTCGCGCACACAGGTTGCCCAATGGGAAGACGCTCGAACCCACTGCGAGCCACAAACTTGAGGAGAGAAGGAGCAAGTGAACTTTTATTTCAGAATTTGGGAGCCCTTTGAATGGAAGGGGTGCCCCTCTATTTATAGGAAAAATAGAGGGAGAAGATTACAAAAATGCCCTCGGGCTATTTACAATCTTGCCCTTAAATGTACTAGTGCCCTTGAGAACGAACCGGTCTTTTCCTTTAGGAATATTCTAGGAATATCCCACGGGCCCCGCTCGTCATGCATCCCCCGTGGCAACGATCTTCCCGTCGCCTCGAGCTTGCGGTCGTCACGAACTTCCCGCCATCACGGACATGGCGTCGTCACAGACTTGGCGTCGTTACGGACATGACGTCGTCACGGACATGGCGGCGCCATGGACTTGGTGTCGTCACGGACTTGGCGTTGGCACGGACTTGGTGTCGTCATGGACTTGGTGACACGGACATGGCGTCTTCACGGACTTGGCGCGGCACAGACTTGGCGTCACGGATATGGCGTTGTCACGGACTTGGCATTGGCACGGACTTGGCGTCATGGACATGGCGTTGTCACGAACTTGGCGCCGTAAGGCACTTGGCGGCGTCACGGACTTGGTATCGTCACGGACTTGGCGTTGGCACAGACTTGGCATCGTCACGGACTTGGGACGAGTCTTGAGGTTCATTGATTCCCCCTAAGTACGAAAAAGTGTCGAAACCGGGTAGCGCGGGGGCCCCCTTCCCCAATAGTTTCTAAATAGAACACAACCAATAAATTATTGATGATGAGTAATACATTAATATCATATATGGGGTAATATCCTTATATGTAATGTAGCAACCAAGGAATCTAGAAGATAAAGAGTTCTCACGTAATGAGGACGGACACCCCTTTAATTAGGAAGTCCATCCCTATATTTAAGAGAGGCAGAATCTCGGTTTGAGATAAGTTCAGGATCTCCACGACTCGAATCATCCCCTATATAATGATATGAAGATCCCAGGGAGTGGGAGTGAACAAGCCAAATTGGAGACAGAAGCCTCTGAAGATTGAACTCTAGCCTCCACGAGAAGACTCCACAAGCCGTCCAGATCTACTCGGAGAAGGTCCTGACTAGGTTTAGATCCCATCTAGGATATCCCCTCTTTTGGTAAGCTACTCGTGATTCAATATATACCAACATGACGTAGAGTTATATCCTACGGGAGGCCTGAACCTATATAAAAAATCTTGGTCCGTATTCCCCGGCACTATTAGGCAACGGTCCCAGGAGTCCCTACCCTTCAACAAATCTTTCTGCTCACAACAACCTTAAGATAGACGGTTTGCCAATCGTCGACAATTATAATAATTGTACCTAAACAGATCGTAATCGATAGATCTTTGTAACCATACCTAAACAGATTACATTCACTATATCATTATAATTGTACATAAACATATCATAACATATAGATCTTCATAACTGTATTTAAACATATCATAGCTGATAGGTCATCATAGTTGTACCCAAGTAGATCACAACTGATAGATATTCATACTTGTACGTATATATATCACAGCCGACAGTCTTCATAATTGTACCTAATAGATCATAATTGATAGAGTCTTATTTATTATTAATAGACCATAATCAGTAGATCTTCTTAACTCTACGTAAACATTATCTGGTCATTGATCTGACATATCTTAATTATTAATGGTCCACGCCTAATAGATGTTTATAATTTTACACCTCATGCAAAAGCTACTTGAGCTTTTAATTAAGTCCACATAGTGATCTAATATCAACATTTGGGGACTTGAATTTAACATCCGCATGCTGATCTAATATCATATATAAATGATCAGCTAGATCGTGATCAAACTTTAATTCCATGTGATCTAATATCATGTACAAACAACGTACTGACTCAATACAATGATTGCTCGGTTGGCTGGCTTGCCATCCGACCTTTAATTCGAGGTATTGATCTAATATCGCCCACAAACAACTAGCCGTCTAACGTACAAACAAACAATCGACTTGGCAATCCAAACTTTTATTCTATCATCATGTACAAACGACACGTACGATCATATATGGTGTTTTTATAAATAGTATAACAATACATATCTAGTGAAGTCTTAAGATTTAAAGACGATTAAGATGTTTTCACGCGTAATTGTGTGGGACACCAAACTAATTGATATAAATATCAATCCATCATGATGCAAAAGTTCAAATCTAATATGATCTGCACATTAAGTAACTCAAGGTCTATTCATTAAGGAAATTGAGAAATAAAAAGGAAAATGTAAAATTTTGTGAATTTTGTTATTTTGGTTCTTCTTGATATACAACTTGGTTTTAGTTGACTTTTTGCATGAAGCTCGGGTCAGCTCCGATAGTTACGGGAGTTGTTCGGAAGAATAAGAGGGAGATGCAATTACAAATTCACGGGGCGAGAAAATATCCAGTGCTACGCTTTTCTAACAAAATATCCAGTGCTACCACCAAGATGTTATCCCGGTGCTCCTGACCCCGAAAGGTCTTAGGAGTTATAATAATCATAAAGATTTCAATTATTTTTGGCAACATTGATAACATCAATCTATCATGCTACAAAAGTTCAGATCTAAATACGACCTACATCTATTCATCAAATAATCAAAAATAAAAAGAGAAATGTAAATTTTTGTGAGTTGTACTATTCTGGTTTCTCTTGATACACGTCCTGGTTTCAGTTTATTCTTCGCGTGATGCTTGGTTGTATCATCCCTATTTAACTTCTTCATTTTCCCAAAGTTCTCATGATCAGTAGGAGTACTTGTTCGGAGTTCAGAGCACAGGGAGAACATGCAGTGTGGTAGTACTAGATCTCTGTGCAGTGCATGAGCTACGTACCGCATCAACGCTTAAGTAGCATGCTCGTTGTTGACCATAGATTTTAACACACGAAGTTGTATTGCCTGAAGCTGCCATCCATTCAAATTCTCCTCCTCCTGGAACTTTTTTCGACCCTCTATGCCGCCTATTGGTGTCACCGGCGGCAGCGACGGGAGCCCTGGAAACCCTAGTTTATTTATTTCTATTCAATTCAAAATTTTGAATTTCTCAAATCAAATGCCTCCAGTTCAAATTCTGATTCTTAATTTGAAATTTGCTCATTCCAGAGGTTTGGATTTCTGGAAGAAAATGGGAGGAGGAAAGAGGTAGGTCGGGTGGGTGATGTGGCAATCCTTTCGGACCGTACATCAATCAGACTGGACTGGCAATCGCTTCAGACTATTCAGAGCACACGTCCAACGAAATAAACGCACTTAAATTAGGAGGATACCGAGATTGCCAGTATTTATAAGCTCGTGCTTATGGATTACCGAATGCTACTAATAAACGAGTCTGTTTAGTGACGTTATTTACGTGTTTCTACAATTCTGTCTCGAGTCACGCAAGTCAAAGCCGAGCATTCGTTGCACCTCAACACGATGAGTCGCTGGATGAGGCAGAGACCTAGTCAGACAATTTTAAAAGAAAATTTCTAATTTTTCTGAAACACGTTTGATCCAAACTTGTCTCGTCAGCTGCTAGTACGTTTTCAAATAAATTCCTTGCTACTCGAGTGAACACGTGTGCCATAACCATAGTTTTTCAAGTTTTACAAATTGTGTGCGATCCCATCTTTAGGTGCGTACATGCAATCCTACGTCAGATGCATATTGAAAAATCATGAAAATTTCCAACTCCTGCATCTTAAAAAGTTATCAGGAGTCTTAGGTGTAGACCATGTTAGAATAACAGCAACTGCAAATATTTAAGCAAAATTATGATCATTATTCTAACATGTTCTCGTCCAAAAGAAAAAGTTCTCAACGCCTTCATTTTTTTAGAACTCTTTGAAATATACAATAATGTAAATAAAAATGGCTGCATATTATGATCTTAAAGTCATAAAATTGGACCAGAGAATCGACCAATAGTACGGTGGATTTTCTATTCGAATTTTTATTAAAAAATCATTAGTGACCATTCGTCGAACTTATTTTTAAGAAGTTTAAACCTATTTTCTCGCACGGTCTCGGACTTACTTGGCGGTGGTGTTTTGTTTTGCCGCATCAAGAGGGTCATATCTGAAAAATAAGTTTTACGGGAAACAAATTAGAAAAAGAATATCAGATATAAAAGATGTGCAGTACATGATCTCGTGCGTCCATAGTCAATCCAGTGGCTAGCAAAATTGGGCAGTCTGCTAGAGTTGCATCCAACGCTCTCTCCCTCCTCCGCTAGCTCCGGCTCCACGGTGGAGCCGGATCCGTCCATCCCATTTCCCGCGCCCGGCGCCGACGAACCCTCCTCTCCTCTCCTCGCCAGCGCCGTCCATGCATCCTCCCGCCACCTCGAGCGAGCTCCTCTCTCCTCCCGTCCACTGGATTGGCGCGGAGTGGGAAGGAGGAGATCCACCCACACTGACTGATTTCTTCTGTTGTGCGGAGGAATTTCTCGTTCTTTTTTCTTCCTCACACTTCGTTATGCCTCACCATCGGCGACCTCGCAGCCGCGACCGGACGCAGCGATCCGCCCTCCTCCTCCCGCCGGAGCCTCCTCTCGTAGGCGGCCTGGATTGGTCCCTTCTTTTCTCGGTAAGGAGCCGTAACTTTGATTTTTTTTTCTTGACGATTTGCATTATCGGGAAACTGGATAGTTTGTACAGAAAGAGTAAACAAGCCCTACTTCATCGAATCGATTGTTCCAAGAGGAAGATCTTCTCTTTCCCCCCGGTTCATTTGGATGCCGATTTGTTTGCTGCATTCGTTGTTCGATTAGGTTCTTCTTCCTCAGCGCGCAAGATCGATCTCAGCGGCGCAACTCAAGGTGCGGGTGCAGTTTACTTTCGAAAAATTTAACGCCCATGCCACACGTTAAGAAGTCCGCCGCTGATGACACCTGCAATGAAATGCACAACGGAACCATAGATACGTCACGATTGCAGTAGAATACTTTGTTATTTGATCCTCTCATCGGAAATTCGTTGGTGCCAAGGGTACCCCGCGTCCCCATTTGCTAAAGAGTATGATTTTTTCGTGTTAGGGAGCTCATCTCCCCCTTTGCGATTTTGTGCATGATAAAATATTCCAAAGCTTCTAAAAATCATGGATGTAGCACACATAGAGTCATGCAAACCGGCAAATTTTCATATTCAAATGATCACTGTTATTATCAAGAAACAATGAAAAGCAAGCAGTACTGTAGTAAACATAGCATTGTTCATGATTGGCTGCTTGTATTTTTGGTTCTTTGACAATAATTTTGAATATGAAAATTTACATGTTTGTCTAGTTTTATTTGTAGGGCATCGGTTTTTCCCATTTTTTTGGTTTTCAAAAAACAACAACCGAATTAACCTCTAAATTTATGGGAACTGATAGCCCGTTTAACCGAAATGACCCGAACAAAGTTGAGAATGAGCAGATCAAGAAGGTGATGCTGCTGCCTCGTCGTCGGGACCTCCTTATCGCCTCCGCGGGCTTAGCGACCTCGCCGGGCGCCCTCTTCCTCTGCGAGCAGGCGACTTGGCGGCGGGCTGCTCCACCTCCGCGGGCTGCAGATCGGCATCCTCCTTCTCCTCCGAGAAATCTAGGGTGACGCCGTTGCTTGGTGGCTGCTCACGAGGTGGCTGCCCTCCCTCTCGTTCCTCTCTTCCGTTGACTCCGTGGCGGCATGCAAGCACCTGCTGGCGTGGGACTTCCTCTCGGTGGTCTTCGAGGAGGGGCCTCCGTCGGCGGGCTGTGGCACGCGCACGCTCGCATGGGAGGGGAAAGGCGGGAGGGCAGCCGCCGGCATGGGAGGGAAAAGGATGGACCGAGGGAGGGCAGCCGCTGCTGGCCGGCATGGCCGCATGACAGAGCGCCATGGGAGGGAGAGGAGGGAGGGAGCCAGGGACGGCAGCCTCGCACCATGGAAGGGAGAGGAGGACAGCAGCGCACCATGGACGTGGAGAGGGAGCTAGGTGTGGCATGGAAAGGGAGAGGCCGAGAGGGTTCGGGAAGCAGATGAAGAGGCCGGCGGTGGCAGCCGGGAGTGCAGGGTGCGGGATTTAGGGTTTGGGGAGGCGACTGTGGGTTAGCAGGATTTAGGGTTCGGGAAGTGCGGGGATTTAGGGTTAGTTGGACTAGGCCTTCGAGAGTATAGGGTTGTAGACTTTTGGCCCATTATACGGTTAATTCGGTTAACCGTATAGAAAAACCGAACTGATCGAAATTATTTTGATTTTTTCAATATTGAAAACCGAATTAACCTTAAATTTCGGTTTTTTATTCGGTTTTCGGTTCGGTTTTTGGTTTCCGGTTTTTGTGCCAGCCTGATCGTGCACAAATCGCAAATGGAGACGCGGGCTCCCTTTGGACATGCACCAGTTTCTAATATGCGAAAAGGGCACGATGCAATGTTAAAAAAAAACCAAATTCTGTTTCACATGGATGTGACAATGTAGGACACATAATATTATAAACACCTTTAAAATTCAATGTCAGATTTGTCCATGGTGCACAGTACCAAAAAGAGATTGTCCATCCTGCACTATTCACGTGAACTAAAAGAAGTACAGCCTTTTTTTGTTCTCAGTACCAGGGGCAAATTCGATATTGAAATTTGCAGGTTTACATAAATTATATGCACTACATATATGTTTTTGGGGTATTTTGGAACAGTGCATCATAACCTTCTCACGCACAAATGGGAACACGGGATTCCTTGGGCACCAAAATCACATTCGTTCACTCATATGTACTGAAAAAGGCATTTGATATTGGCTTGTTATAGTTGCTCTGCAATACATTCTTGTGATGCTGAAACCCCATTATTAGTTTATCTGTGCAGATAGAGGTGATCAAGAGGTGAAAATAGAATGGTGACCTGTTGCTGTTTAGATGACACCAGATGATAATGTGAGGTTCTAGATACTGTGATGTGTATCATTTCCCTCTGTTTTGCTTGAACAACATCTATCTACTAAATAATTGGCAATGTTAATCTGGACTATGTTTTACATGTCCTAAAGGCGCTTATTACTTTAAAGAAAGGCAGCAAGCTTATCAAGTATAGCCGGAAGGGAAAACCCAAGATTCGCGAGTTCAGACTTTCTAGCGTAAGTATGTGTGTGCGTTCGTGTGATACCAATGTTAAGTTCTTCATTACAGGATGAAAACGACATTCCCTTCATTTTTCTCATTACAGGACGGAACAGTATTGGTTTGGTATTCGCACAATAAGGAAAAGTGCCTCAGACTGTGTTCCGTGTCTAAAATCATTCCTGGACAGAGAACTGTAAGTTGAACTACCACTGATCAGTTAACTGTTGGTGGTTATGTTGCTGGTATACATTCACAGAAACTAGTTTTAATATCCAAGAGCTCATTGAGACTATGTAGTGTTTCAACTTAAATTTATTTCACATTTAAAATGGGATCTTATGAATTTAAATTTTTTTTAACAGGCTGTTTTTAGGAGGTTTTTACGCCCTGAGAAGGATTACCTATCATTTTCCCTGATATACAAGAACGGCCAACGTTCCCTCGATCTGGTAAAAGATAAATTCTTACACTCGTTTTTATTAACTGATGCTAAATGCTTTATGTCTAGATATGCCCTGTGCTATAATCTATGGGAGACAATAATGACACGAAATTCTAGCTGATCTACAGGTTTGCAAGGATCAGGCTGAAGTTGAAGTGTGGTTTTCAACACTTGAGGCACTGATTACTTCATGCCGTGTAAATTTTTTGACTGATTGTCAAGGTGATAGATTATCATTTTCCGATGTGAGTTGATCTTCCAAATAATTTGCTTCCTTATTTACAATCAATACATATATGATAAGAAATCCTCTGTGGTATTTGGTTAAAAGTAATTGAGACTGAATTCAGATATCACCCGTGCATGGTTAGCCGTTGTTTGGCAAAGGCTTGCTTCCTTAGTAGCCATATTTTGTTTTTAGAAGCTGTGAGGGGCTTAAGCTTCCCTAGTATGCCCCAATAGTTGCCCAAACACAGTGGACAAAAGCCATGTTACTTACCTTATTTGAGCATACAAAATTATAATTGTTAAACCAGGAGAGCATATACCTTATGCACTGTCATAATTTATGACCATCCCGTGCTAACAAACGTCATTTGGTTCTTATTTATTGTGTGGATTAGCTAGCATCTAATCCTCTAGTAATGTATCCACTTCTTACCACTCCTTGTATCAGGTGGAGATTGGAGAGTGGCTTACACTTGATCATAAGTTGCAGAAGGTCCTTGTTTAACAAATGTTCCCTTTTTTCAGGAAGTGCAACAATACCATGATAGGAATTCGTATGATACAACACTAGATATTGCCTCAAGTATTACCCGCACTTTTAACTCAGCTGGTTATAGCACAACCAATCCACTGCATTCTTCAAGAGCAGATGTTGGATCAGACCGTACAAATATGCTAAGAGTAAGTACAGGAGACAGTAGTCGGATTAGTATTTCGAGCAGCGTCCCTAGTTCTTCCAGTCAAGGTTCTGGACCAGATGACATAGAATCCCTTGGCGATGTTTATGTATGGGGTGAGGTGTGGACTGATGTGATCCCCTCAGAAGGATCTTCAACCTTTTTGTGCTCCAAAACAGACGTTTTAATTCCTAAACCTCTGGAATCAGATGTTGTTTTGGACGTACAGCAGATATCGTGTGGTTCAAGGCACATTGCTCTTACTACCAGGCAAGGAGAAGTATTCACATGGGGTGAAGAACTTGGTGGGCGGCTAGGTCATGGAACTGATGAAGATATTAGTCGTCCCAAACTTGTCGAATCCTTAGCAGTGTCTAATGTGGAATATATTGCATGTGGGGAGTTTCATACTTGTGCAGTAACTGCCTCTGGTGATTTGTACAATTGGGGTGATGGTTCTTACAATGCTGGATTGCTTGGACATGGCATTGGAGCTAGCCACTGGCTTCCAAAACGGGTCTCAGGACCTTTGGAAGGGCTTCAAGTGTTGTCTGTTGCATGTGGCTCATGGCATTCAGCACTGGCCATGTCAAGTGGAAAAGTATTCACTTTTGGTGATGGGACATTTGGTGCTCTTGGACATGGAAATCGTGAAAACGTTGCATATCCAAAGGAAGTAGAATCTTTGAGTGGATTCAGAACGATGAAAGTTGCCTGTGGCGTTTGGCATTCAGCAGCAATTGTGGAGATCAATAGTCAGACAGGCATAAATGTGGTCTCCAGGAAGCTATTTACCTGGGGTGATGGAGATAAGAATCGCCTAGGTCATGGAGATAAAGAGGCTCGGCTAGTTCCTACCGTTGTTCAAGCACTCGTTGACAATAGTTTTCATCAGGTAGCCTGTGGACATAGTATGACTCTTGCCCTCGCCACATCTGGTCATGTTTTCACAATGGGTAGCTCTAACTATGGCCAGCTTGGTAATCCAAAATCTGATGGTAAACAACCCTGCCAAGTACAAGATAAGTTGGCTGGTGAGTTGGTTGAAGAGATCTCGTGTGGCTCTTACCATGTCGCGGTCTTGACTTCACGAAGTGAAGTATATACGTGGGGTATGGGGGCCAATGGGAGGCTGGGACATGGTGGTATTGAAGATAAAAAAAGGCCAACTCTTGTCGAAGCACTAAAAGATCGTCATGTTAAAAGTATAGCATGTGGTTCAAATTTCACGACATGCATTTGCATACACAAGTGGGTTTCAGGTGCAGATCAGTCTGTCTGCTCGGGCTGTAGGCAACCATTGGTTTCACAAGAAAGAGACACAATTGCTACAATTGCGGGCTTGTTCATTGCCATGCGTGCAGTTCAAGAAAAGTTCTGAAGGCTGCTTTGGCACCTACTCCTGGCAAGCCACATCGTGTATGCGATTCATGTTTCATGAAACTGAAAGCTGCAGATAGTGGCGGCAATAACAGTCCATATAACAAAAGGAGTGTCATTACTCGTCGCTCCGTTGATATCAAGGAGAAGTCAGAGAGGCCAGACATAAGGCCTTCAAGGCTTGCAACGGCAGCACCAGCAGAGCTAATAAAAAATGCAGATACAAGATCAGTTAAAAACGAGATAAAACCTGATCCTATGTCCATGGCAAAGGCACCCCAAGTTCCTTCCATGTCAGCTTTTGCAGTTCCAACTACTGTAAAGCCTACAGGAATGGGAATGGGAGGAATGGGAATGGGGGGGATGGGCATGGGGGGAATGGGCATGGGGGGAATGGGCATGGGGATGGGAATGGGAATGGGAGTGGCCATGCCTATGTCAATGCCACCGATGGGAATGGGCATGCCTTTGATGTCACCAGCTCAAAACACAAAGAAGCCAAGTCCACCTCCAGCGACCGCATGTCCTCTCGGCGCCAAAAATGACATTGATAGCATGAAGAAGACTAATGAGATGCTGAATCAGGATATCTCAAAGCTACAATCTCAGGTATGATTTAGAACACTTTAGATTTTTTTCTACTTCGTCATGGTAAGCTGATTTTGATAAAATCATCATCATTGTATTTTTTGATAGGTTAATAAGTTAAAACAGAAATGCGAAGCCCAAGATGAGCAACTGCAGAAATCAGAAAAAAGAGCTAAAATTGCTGCCTCTCTAGCTGCGGAAGAATCTGCCAGGCGCAATGCTGTGCTGGATTTTATTAGGTTTCTTGACAGTGAGGTACAGTGGACTACTACTACTACTGCAAATTACATATGCAACTCTTGAACTCTTTATTAGGGCCCGCATGATATATTTTTTCCTACTGTGCTGCCATACACACTGTATTTTCTTCTATCATATTTCATTGACAGTACTCACGCTTCTCTGTAATTCAACTAAAATACAATTACGGGTGTGCTTCATTGAATATTCAAATGAAACAAGCAGAATATAACAAACATTCATTATTGGTTTGAAAAAACATTTACTGGAGTTGATGAATCTAGTGGCTCATCTAGCGAGAGTTGCTCCGTGTTTTGTTGATCTGTATTAGAGAATGCTCATGATATCACACTCCTTCAATATTCAGCTCAAGGGAATTTCAGATAAGGTGCCCAATGAATTTGCTGACAGCATAAAAACCTTGCAAAGTCAGTCGGAGAGATTTCTTACCGGGCAATGTAGTCATCCACCGGACAATGAACAGCATCGCCTCTCCAGCAGTGGATTACATGATATCGCGCACCACAGGTCAGCTAGCATGGGTAACCTGGTACTGTCCCAAGATGGCAGTTCTGGAATTAGTGGTAGCTCTGGCATCTCCATGACAAGTGAATCTCCATGCCATCGAATCATGGAAAGCAATGGGAGGGCTCCAGGCGACCTTGTACCGAGGTATGGCACTCATGGAGAAGTGCAGCTAATTGAGCAGTTTGAACCAGGAGTGTATGTCACACTTATCCAGCTGAGAGATGGTACCAAAGTGTTCAAGCGTGTTCGGTTCAGGTTTTCCATCCCACCCTTATCCCTGCATTCAGCATATATCTCAACCCGATTAATCCATGAACCATCTTTTTTGTATGGTCTTTGTTAGCAAGAGGAGATTTGCTGAGCAGCAGGCAGAGGAGTGGTGGAGGGAGAACCAAGAGAGGGTCTTCAGGAAATACAACCATCCTCCTAGCTAGGCTCCTCAGCATCGTCAACCCTTCTGAGCTTTGTTTTCAATGAGCCGCCGGGGGATGTATTGCATAGCGAGGCGCTGTGATGCTCGGAATTCTGCATTTTACTGGGAGCGTTGCTCCCGCCTGCTGATGCTGGCGATTGTTTGTTCTTTTGATGTTCATCTTTGTTTGTTTGTTGTTTACATCCGTTTTACTTCCATTCCCTTGAGCCTACCTGTTGGAAACGTGTGTTCAGCGGGGAGACACTTCTCACTTCTCAGTGAGGTAAACTAGATTGCAATGAATGTAATTATGTGATACATTTTCTTTTCTTCACGCAAGTATGTATAAAGGATTGTAAGGTAAGAAGTCCGTGTTATGCTCACCTCAACCTTGTCTGCGAGCTAACAACATCGGGCACAAATTATGGAACGCACATAGGGAAAACTACATGCTTTAAGCAGGAGAAAGAACCCAAATTTCAAGCGGAAAAAGGTTCAAACCTGAGTAGTGAGGGTGTACATCCACTGATCCTCACCAGTTCGTGCCACAAAATTACGTTGGTGCACATGGCGCGCGCGGCGCACTTTGTTTGTATGCTTCGCTCCGGGTGCAGGCCTGGGTGTGGGTGTGGCCACGCCGGTCGCCGGGCGCCTCCCGCTCCGGCTCCCGCCCAACTCTTCTTCAGTCTCCACGCCGCGGCAACCACGAGGCGACGCGCCGTGCTCTAACCGAGTGATGATGGTGCCGTGCCGCGCCGCCCTGTGCCCTCCCTTCGTCAGCCGCGCACCCGCCGAGGCCGAGGGCGCGGCGGCATGCGCCCGCGCCAGAGCACGCAGCTCGTTGGCACCCAACTGCGCGCGCCGGCGCAGTGCCGTGAGCCCCGGCCCCCAGCGCGCTCCACCAAAGCCGAGCACGCGATGCAGGCCGCGCGGCGCCGCTGCTCGTGCGCCCGCCGGTCGCGGTCAACCCTCCCTCGCCGTCGATTCGTACGACCCCTTCGCCGTCAAATTCTGCTGTAAGATTTTGGTGTCGACGAATTCGATTCGAGCCAGTCAGATGTGATTCATTTGGATCGAAAATCAAGCAGCAGACATCGTAGTACAACATCACGCTTAGTTCATTCACAGCAATCACCATACAACCTGGCCACGTTACAAGATCATACCACAACACAGGCCAACATCAAACTGGCTCGTCCGAACATCATCTCAACCTCATATACCTTGGTGCCTTCGGATTCTCGCTCTCACTGCAGGCATCAGCAATATCAGACAGTGGCAGACCGGCAGAGGACACGAATATTGTTCCCTAGTAATTACATACTTCTACACTCATACGACATCATACATGCATATTTGTGCATGGCGATCGATCAAGTAGATCAATATACACGAGCTGCTCTGTGTGTGAAGAATGGCTCCTCCTCGTTCAGTTCTCAGAAGCAGAATTTCTTTTTCTGCAAAGGCATATATGGGAAGGACACACGTTAGATGGGACCGAGCACCGAAATGCATTAAAAGGGCACGGTCAATCGTTGAGATACTGAAGAAAACTGCAACATACACGAAACTTGATCAGTTCTTGTTTGTCAATGTACGCAAGTAGCTCGTCCTGCCGCATCAGCGCTTCATAGAGGGCCTGTTAATGAAAATCGATGTAGATAATTTATCACCTTATTATTTTGTTAAAGAAGATCGGTAATAATCTTTTTACATCTACTCAATATGCCGTGGCGTAAATACTCAACCACCCTAGTTTGTGCCAATTCAGATTGAGGCTGTAAAACTACTATGGTAACAAAACAGGCCTACCTTCTTTGTAGAAATTAAGTCAGCTTCCAAAGCATCCACGCGGCGGGCGGATGCATTGAGCAGCTCCTCCTTGTCGAATGGCATCTCAGATGGCTTTGTTTCAAGCACCTGCACCTTCTCCTCCAACTCACCTAGCCGTCTTATCAAAGACGAAAGGATGTCCTTTTCCGTATAAGACGGGGCAGGAGATGGAGGTCGGAATTCCTCCTTGTACTCTTGTTCTTGAGCACAGTCCACATAATAGTGATCATGATTACTGGATTGGTTTGAGAACCTTTTAGCTATTCTGCTCGGGACAGAACGAAGCATGGCAAAAAGACTCACGATCATGACTGTCAGCCATGTGATAGTAAATGTCCGAATTCCTTCAAACGTGATCGGTAAATTAGTTAAGGATAATGAACCTGGGTAAAACATATAAAAAGAATCAGGTTCAGCCAACAAAAACCCAATATGATACACTTGCATACCAATCAATTCTGAGAGTTACGTTCTAGTAATAGAGATAACTATACTAGCTGATTAATTCTCCAATGGTACAAGTGTTTCTGGATCAAAACTTAAAACGTAAATCTATAGCTAGTTTTGGTAAGTTTATTAACTATGTAATCATTAGAAATATTAGTAAAGGGAAATGCACATGGACTAACTATTGGACTGAATAATAATTTTGAATAAACTAAAAACGTATAGTTTGGACAGAACTTCCCAAGAGGCAAAAAAAGTACAGTAACAACGTAAATTACCTGAGGAAGAAGCTGTTGGACTTGCTCTGGGACTGCCCCATCCGTCGTCCACAACCTTGTCAACAACAGGGATACTTTCTTCAATACAGGGACGAACAGCAGAAGTGGATGCATGTGCTGTCAACTTTGACTGCAAATAGAAAAAGAAGTTACCTGTTAGGTATGTAATAAGGAAGGCATCGTTAAACAATATAATAGTAGCCTGTTATATCTTCCATGGTTGTTTGGAAAGCCTACTTATCAAAAGTTCATATTACTAAACACATTTGGAAAAAATAAATAGGTGCAAGGCCATTTCGTTCAAATGAATATCCAAAAATTGATCATTCTTTGGTTATCATTTGTCAACAATTTTATTGTCCTTGTGATGTCATTAGTCAATATTTAATTGTTGATGTTACGGATGTAGACTATGCTGAATTGCTGATAATACCAGGTTTCTTAATTGCACGATAAGATGAACAGGGGTGGCCACTTGCCTCCTCATGAACAGGGGTCAATAGAGGGTTCATTATCGGGTTCTTCGATGCAGTAGGAGACGTAATATCTTCCACTTCAGACCCAGACTCAGCAGATCCATCACTGCCTTTTCTCTGCTTTAGTAAGATAACAGAGTAAGCATTCATTGAAAATTGAATAGGATGGGTCTACAAATCTCCACATCCAAGCATGCTTATAGAACTTACAGTAGGGTGCTGTGGCCCAGCATAACTTATAATCTTTCCGTCGGTGCTTGATATGGTCACGATTTGCCTGCCATAGTTTGCGTCGCCATTGAGGACCCTCTGGACAAATTGAAGATGCATCACATTAGCAAACACAAGATGCCCTGTTATTAGCAGTGTGCATGCTATATCCTCTCTTTGAGGAGGAGGGGCTCACAACCTTTATTATGTTGGGATCCTTCCAAGGACCTTTATCTGATCTTTGACAACCTCCATGTTCATCACACTTGCATTTGCCACCAAAAAATTCTGGCAATTCACTGCATACATGGAGTTAACAGACATTAGGATGGAAGCCAACAACACAGACATGTATGGACAAGATTAAACATTCTTACCTCTCATCAATTATTTCAAGTAGCTTGTTTTGGTACTTGCTTCCGAGAACCTTCAAGTGAAAATATAGAAACATAACATTATTTATGTACCAAATTGCTCAACAATTATGCATCAAACAAATGATACATTAATGAAAGTATTTACATGAATTTTTGAAGCAGTTTTTGGGTCAAGGAAAGATTTTATTGTGCTCCATAACATCTTGAAGCCTTGGCCAGCATTAATTATGTACATCCGACATAACGTCTGCAACAGCATGCCGAATGTGTTAGATATTGTGGTGTTGGACCAAGAGAAATATAATGACAAGCACATAGTACAGGAATTACATCATCCAAAATAAAAAACAAAAGGCCAGAGCTGGATTTTGTTGCCCAATATCCATGACCTGATCACCTACCTCTGGGTAGTTATCACCGTCAATCTTCTGCAATCGTGTGATTAATTCCCTTGCAGATTTTGAGAAGTTCTTCAAGCCCTTGAATTATATAAAACAAGTCAAGCACAACGTCTTACATGATAAGTTTCAATGGTAAGATCAGTATTTGGCCATAACGAGACATACCACGCCTTGCACATCCAGAATAGTAGTGCATGAGTCCATGTGCTTTTTTGCAGCAATTGAGCAAGCTGGAAATCTCATCTGGAAACATCTCTCAAACTCCTTGACATGATATCTCACATATCGGTCTATAGTTGTTACTTGCACTAGCTTGTTGGCATCGACTTTTCCTATTAACTCTATGTAGATAGGTCTTCCCTCTTTATCCACCCCATGATAAAACTGTGGATAGTGCTTCGTAACTTCGTCTAGCTCAGAGTAATCAAATTCCTGAGGAAGAAAGACGAAAGTGTCAACATTCTGAAGTTACTCGAAACAAGAAAGATACTAAATACCTATTATGATATATCTGTTCAATTTTCTGCTTTACCTCTATATTGTCCGTTCCAAATTCTTTCCTCCATGTAAGCATTTCTGACCACATATGCTTTGCTTTCTCAACATCAAACTTCCGTGCCTTCAGGAACCTATAAGTGAATGATATAAAATGAAAATCTCAGGAAGCTAAAACAATTATCAATGTTCTTCTCATGACAGTCCCTTGAGCACATATAAGCAGTTCATACAGGGTTTTTCCTGTAGGACTATTGGAATGATACAAAAAGAAGTCCACATAGGTGCGCCTCTTTCCTGTTTCCTGTACTCCTTGTTCCATAGCGCCTCTTTCGATGCTACTTCTTCTAATACAAAATGGCAAGCACCCTGGTGCGTGCTCGAGAAAAAAAGAAGTCCACATAATAAGGTCAGATTAAAACCCTAAGATCAGCAGATTCTGTACCTCAACATCATGTGATAATCATCATGCTGTTGTGGCAACAAGTCCTCATCAAGTAAGCATTGTCGAAATGCATCAACGGCTTGAAGATCTTGAATATCTCTTATGTCCTCGATAGAAACGCGATTTTCATTCTTCTTTTTGCTTTTCCTCCTCAGGGAATGTCTGAATTTATTCCCTGCATTAATTGCCTTTTTCTTCAAAGAGCCCATTTTAGTCTTCTTGTCCCCCTCTGAGTTGTCTGCATCAGATCTGCTCTCTCTCTTTTCATCATTATGAGTAAACCCTTCGAAACCTGTACCGTAGTAATATCTTAATGTCCCGTCTCTTAATCGAAGCAAAATCAGCTAGTGTTACTCTAGCAACAGAAACCAATATTGCGGTAGACAGATAGTGTTGTTTTGTAAGGAACTAGAACAAGACACCATGCCACATAGAATTATCCTAATGCTTAACGGCACTATGTGATTACAGGTGTTATTATGAAGATTCAGGCATTCAGCACAGGGACCTTTTACAAAAGGTGATTGCATCGTCAAATTAGTTCAGCGCCGTAAAGGGTGCAAGACAATAAGAACAATACATAGACTGGTCGAATGATTTATAAAGTTGTTGCTTTGTACATGTGGCATCAACTTCACTACACGCTGATTCTCTGCCTTGGTTTATAATTTCACATCTTTTCTTTTTGTGGTTATCCTTAAATATGGTTGCCTCCAAGCATCAGCTATAATTACCTCTTGTGATACCAAGTAAAAACAATTGAACACAGGATAGACTTCTGCGCAGAGGTTTTTTATATATAAAAGTTGGATTACAGGTAAAACTAACTGTTAAATGATAAGCATGATTAAAGTAGCCCCAAATACTTTTTTTTAAAAGAATAGCTTTATTGCTTCCGGCCTCTGCATCAAGGGGATAAATCGTATAAATCATTTAACTGATTTGAGGAACGCAATAGTCAAAATATGCGCCTATTTAAATCCCAAAGCATCGAAGAAACTAAACGCATACAAGAAAGAACGAGAAGAACCAAAAAGATTAAGAATCCTAGTATATCGATTCCTCTTAGTCCTATACGAAAGAAACACTTCATACTCACATGGCCTGGCAAATCGATCGAGGGGTCCCGACATCCCCTCCGACTCCGAAATCGATAGCCCGAGCAAGCTCCAGGTTCAAAATCCACTGAAATGTTGCCGCAAAAAGGAAATCAATAAAAGGCAGCAAAGCACCATGCTTGAACACTAAATTGATGAATTGCATGGACAAAACGAAAAATTTCAAACATTTTTCCAACAAGGATACTTAAGAGATTGATACATGCAGACGGGACAAACTATTGGATAATTTTTTGGGGAGATTTTACCTCTTAATGTTGGGATTTTGGAACAGGGAGAGGAGAAGCTTATTCCTTTTGAATGGGTGGGAGACTCGGGAGGAAGACGAGCAGAGACAAGGGTTTCCGTTACTTTATAGGTAGACCCGGTCCATAGACTCGACACGGTTGACGTGTCCTACGTGGACATGTTTGGTTCGTGGACTTGGTCCACATAGGATAGGATATCAGGAAGCGTTAGCGCCACGATTGCTGGGTCCCACCTCCCAGAGTCCTTAGACCTTGAGACTATCCGCCGTTGATTCCGATTAAGATCAGTGCTAGTAACTCTATCAGAGGAGTGGACGGTCATGATGGGCTCAGGTCCATCGACCACGTTCAGGAAGACGTGTCCGTTACGTGACGCGTGGAGGACTTTGTGTCCAAGTCAGACTTGGTTTGTTGGACAACTCCTCGTCCACTCCTTTTTTATTCTAAAAACACTGCTAATTGTTCTGCAAATTCTTTTTCGATAATTATATAACATTACATTTATAGCTTCAAATGCTTTATTTTGCAAAAGAAAATCTTGGTGTATTAGAACAGCAGCATGTATTTTTTTGGAAATCCAGTTAGAACAACAACATTGCAGTCTATTTTTAAAGAAACAGACAGAAGCACTGCCTCATTAAAAAAGGATAAAATAGAACATATTTAATTAGAGTAACAACTAACAACTAACAATTGATTCTGTTGGCTAAATACACTACCTTGCCTTAATTTAGATATTGCCTCTCATTGAACACAACGAAGATGTTAAACTTTAGCCGCCAAGATAGATACTTGGGGTGCAGTTTGCTCATAGGTGGTTTCACCATGGGTAATTTTATATCAACCAGGCATGCAGTACAACTTTGAACTCTGAACAGAACACAGGCTGAAAGCCTGAAAACATTTTACTACCAGCCAAGCCCTGTCAGGATAGCAAGTTTCTTGTTAAACAATTATCATCTCTTGAGCTAAAGATCAAGCAGCTAAGCTACAAGAAGAACCCATTAATGCAGGTGTAACTGTTCTGAACCTTCTGTTTGCATCAATCCAGCACGGTAGAACAAACAAATGGCCAAAATGGGCATGCACATCAATGAAGTCGGCATCGAGGAAACTTTTTGTCCGTGTCTGTGCCTCTGTTCCAATGATGGAGTTTGCTTACCTGCTTGCCTATCTTTAGTTAGTTGGGCTGCCACACTGATTGCAATCATCGTCCGTGAACTGCGTTAAAGCATTCCGGCTTTCATCACAGGGAGCACAGGATCGTTGGCTAACATAAACAAGTATCTAGTGTAAGCTGATTCTGATTTCTGACCAAAGCCTAAAGCACAAAGGATAAAAAGATATGCTATGCTATATTGTGTAGGATGTATTATATGACCAAGCAAGAAACATATGCTTTGTGTTATATGACCAAATCTGGCTGACTTGCCCACCACTGATTTTTTAAATTAATTTTTTTCTTTTTCCCTATTCGTTGAAAGTAGCGTGATAAATTGCGAAAGGAGGGAAAATAGTAAACCGCGACGTCGAAATCGCATATATACAGAATATCTGTAGGGTATTCTCACGGTTTTACTAATGATGGAGTACAAATGATAGAATTGGTTGAATTGTTACAATCTTGCTTCATTGTGATGTGTTGCATGCTATGCGGTTTAGTTTGCCAATTGGCTGTAATTTGAGCTGTTCAAAGACAAGTAGCAGTACAATTCTTCTTCTTCTCCTTTCGCGGGCGCAGCCGGATCTACGGCGGCACCGGCGCGCGCCTTCCCAGATGAACAAGCATACCCTCTCTCCCGGACTTTTCTCTAAAGAGGAGATTGGTTTATTGGTTCTTCGACTTGGGGTGAGCAGGCATCTCGCCCCCCGTATATAAAGAGCGGCCAACCCTAGATTTGAGCCCGACTTCCTCTACACTGGAAAGAATCCACGCGCGGCGACAAGCCCCTAGAGGCAGCAGCCCAACACTGCATCACATACATAACCCAACCTGCACGGATGTAAATGATCACTTAACGTCATGTCCTACGGCTGATTTGAGCGCAACAGGGAGTGTCAGCTGCAGTCGTGTTTACATAAGCTTCCTTGCTGCCCTCGACAGTGTAAAGTCACAAAAGCCAGTACCCATGCCGCTCTCTCTAATTGCGTGGAGGGAGGCGACCTGTGTGCGGGAGAAACCCTAGCGCTATGGCTTCTTGGCCGATTCGTAACGCACCACGCCCAGACGATGGCGACGGCGGTAGCGGTGACGGTGAAGAAGGGGGTCTCCACGTGTGGTCGAAGCGAGCGAGCACAAACGTCTGGCTCCATGGAAATGACCAAGTCATTCTAGTGTCCCCTTGCTAATGCAGCCGTGGCAATTTGACATATGGGATAGTGGTCTCCAGATTGTTATTATTTTGAAGGCAAAGACCCCCTCAGGGCTGTTCATTGATATGATTGACAGTTTTCATCGGTTACAGTTATGCCATAAGGAGAGGCATTCAGAATAGGGCGAACAGGGCAGGGAGAATGGTGAGCATTGTCACAAGTAAAGGAGACTACTTTTTGAGTCGCTTCTTTTGCAAGGTAGTCTGCCTCTTGATTTTGATCCCTGCCAATGTACCAATATTTTACTTGAATCTCTTCGCCCCTTCCCTTGATGAGATAGATGCTTGGTCTGAGTTGCCATTTAATCTCCGACTTCATAATGTCTTCAGAGTTTATTGCTTGAATAGTTGTTATGTTATCTGATAGGAGAAGGCAGTGGGAGATCTGAAGATGTTTGAGCACATAAAGTGGCCAATAAGAGATCATGTGCTTCAGCATCAGTTGGTGAGAGTGCCAGCGGAATGGTGGCCTGAAAGACCTGAGAAGGATGCTGTTGAGGCCTTGATGTGAACTCCAATGCCAGAGACTTGATTTGGAAAGAAGGAAGCATCTGAGTAGCAGATTGCAGCAAAGCTGTGGCTTCCATCGTTGATCATGGCTTCTCCATTGAGGCGTCCTGGTACCTGCAAAAAGTTAGTCTGCAAGTAGGTGCTATTGTCTGCACCTATAGTTTCAGCATGAGAAAGACAGGTAGCAGAAGTAAGGTGGAGGATAGAGTGGAGTGGTTTCGAGATTGATGGAACACGTAGAATGTATTACAGTCTACATGGTGAAAGCCTCAATGTAGTGTGCGTTTGGATCGCTGTTAGCCTGTTACGTGTTAAACAATAAATAAACTAAAAAGGGGTCTCAACGGCCATACACGGAACATACCTGCTTTATCTTTTCTTCGGCTTGATTGCTTGAGAAACTAGCTCACCATTCATTTGTGAGGTATGCACGCGTGCGATGGCGTGTGTTTGATGTGTGTTTTCCATTTTGATAAACTGAGTTTAGTTTTTCTTTCAGAATAATAAAATAAGGGTTAGATGTGTGAATGTGCTTGTCCGTGGGGTGCTCCTATCTCCCGCCTCAAGCGGGAGACAAGGAGTCATCGCCCACAACGCGCATAGGTGGGCCGTCACACTGGGCCAGCCTATCTACTTTTTTCTGATTTTTTATTTTCACAAAATCTAAAAGGTAGGAAATTTATAATTTATAAACCCCGTTCAATAGAAAAGTATTTTTGAACCTTTTACAAACTTCTAATATTTTTCTGTGGAGTTTCTAAAAATATTCTATCATACATGGAAAATGGTTGTGTATATCAAACAAAATGTTCACGTGACTCGTGAAAATTGTTCTGATAGATCACAAAAATAATATTCCATCATACATGAAAAATATTTGTGTATGCCAAATAAAATGTTCATGTAACTCATGAATTTATTTTTGATAGATAAAAAAATTCGTATGGAAAACGTTTTTGAAATAAGTTCTACTGTGTTTTTTTTTAAGTTTACCTAGAGCAAGAAAAAACCCACCACTGTGCTAATGGGCTGGCTGGCTGCTCAGAATAGGCTGCGGCCTGTCGGGCTCGGGGTGGCACAGCGAAAGGATTTTGGACTTGCTCTCTTGTGCACCCTGCTGGGCTGTACTGGTTCTACCATGGAAAATCTGACTAAAAAACGTCGCGACAAAAGAGATTGCCAGGTTGTCAGGTGAGAGCCGGTGCAGCCATGGCACGTGCAATCTGCAGTATGAGAGCCTCCGCGTCCTTGACGCCAAGAGACGTTACACACGAGAAAAATTGGTCAATGATGGTGCTAAGGGCATGTATGATGATATAGTTAATTATTGATTTTTTTATTTTTTTATATTATTTAGAGTTACCTATCAAATAACTCATATGATGGTATCGTCTCTTAAACAAACTTTACACAAAGAATCAGCACTAAATGCAATAGCATATAAAGGTAA
Organism: Stipa capillata; assembly: GCA_019208055.1. NCBI lineage: Eukaryota > Viridiplantae > Streptophyta > Magnoliopsida > Poales > Poaceae > Stipa > Stipa capillata. The sequence continues at coordinate 176,274 of JAGXJF010000992.1, read as the reverse complement.
TTAGCTTGACTCTAGAGACTGACTTTTTATAAAGACTTAGTTTAGTTCTCTCTTCTCTATCTTTCATCTCCACATCAACAACTATCCTACATAACATAACGAAGAGTCAACTGATGTTACACCATTGTATATGCTCTAAGAAACGTGAGGATATATGTTAAGATAAAAAGATTTAGTATCGCAGTTAAACTTAGCAACCAACATTAAGCTAAATAAAATATATCTAAATGGTAATTTTTAAAGTTCTTAACATCTACAAATGGTGTTAAAAAATATGGTAAAAAAAGCTAAAATACATAAATGAAAAGTGAAAGTTGACGTATCTATTCTAACGTTTAATTTATAGATATTAGAATATAGATTAGTTAAGTAGGTAGTTAAGTATTCTCGCAAAAAAAAAGTAGGTAGTTAAGTAGGTGGAGATTTCTTAGCCCCATCACCGGTGCCTTTTGCGCGTTATCGTTCTCATCCGCGTGAGATTAGTTGTGTGCTCCATCTAACAAATACATAATTGCATTTACTAGAAGTTATAAGAAGAGAATTAGGCTATATCTTCTGTTCATTGTCGAGCCCGTCGGTCTCACGGATTCGCAGCAGAGGACACGGTGCCACTGCATCACCAATGTGCTTCACCCTCGTGACGTGGCATCACTGACGGACGGGCCCGCACCACTTCACCGTCGCCTATCGATCACCTCTCGGATAGAATTTGCCCCAGGTCTTCTGGGTCGTCTTCTTCTTCTTCTTCTTCTTCCGCTCCCATCCCCGGGAACCTTCCAGAACCTTCTCGAACCGGCCGTTCGACCGTGGTGCGGATCTTTCTCGGGTTCTTTCCCCTGGTGGCTAACCGCTGTGGATTTCTACCCAATCGTGATAGCACTCGCTGTTTCTTGGTGTTTGTAGCTGCGGGCGAGATCCAGGGTTTCCAGTCCAGGAGCTGCCTGCCATGGTGAAGGATAGCGCTTACTACGACACCTTGGGGGTCAGCGTGGACGCCTCCCCCGCCGAGATCAAGAAGGCCTACTACGTCAAGGTGATGGATGATTCCTTCGCGCCCTTGATTCTTTTGTTTGTTGTGTCATGTGCATGGCTGTTGAGCTCATTTCCGTGTGCTAAATTGGTGGGTTTGTCTTTCCTTTCAGGCGAAGCTGGTGCATCCGGACAAGAATCCTGGGAACCCCGACGCGGCGCTGAAATTTCAGGTGGACTTTCGGTGCCTTCTAATGACACTTGTGTTATTTGATCAGTTATTAATAAAAATAAAAATAATAATAATTATTATTATTGTGGAAGAGAGAAATTAGTCATAAAAATTTAAGCTTTTAGATGTATGTAGTTAACCCCCAAAGTTTGCAACTAGGTTGGGGCTAAAATACGAGTTAGCTAAATTTGGTGATTTTTCCAATGAAAGCAGAGTTTGGCAGTGGCAGCATCTATTGTTACTCGTTATGGCCCTTATAAGACATAGTTTGATCCATCGATAGCAACCAATGAGACGTTCAGTACGAGCATACTCTGAACATGTGTTTCACTTAATCACGTTGCATCTCATGAATAGGGTATTTCTTGCTGAGTAGTGCTTCTATGCTCATCGATGGAAATACTGAACCTTTAACTATTATGTCTCTGTGGCATCAAATACCTCTATAAATGATTTCCCCCATACAGATTATTGAATTAAATAGCTTTCTATTTACAGGAACTTGGGGAGGCCTACCAAGTCCTAAGCGATCCAGCTAAAAAGGAGGCTTATGATAAGCATGGAAAGGAGGGTCTTCCCCAGTAAGTCATGAATTTCTCTATGTTTCGGTAAATAGTAGGTATTTTCTTACAAAGAAAGATAGTAGCCCCTTCCAGGATTGTTTAGGTTGAACTAGCTTCCTGGGAGCATGGGGGGGGGGTGTGATTTGGTGGGTTGTTAGTGGTGAGAAAACAGGAGGGCTCAGCGAGAAAAGGGCTTGATGGAAACTGCGGAGGTTGAAAATAGGAGTCAAATTAACATGGCTTCTCAAATTTATGGATGGATAGATGCCATCATAACTAAGTAGCTGTATAAGAAGAGGGTACCTGGTTTAGAGAAAACAGACAAGTAACTACTCTCTGGACAGCCAATTAAAATTTAACCAGTAACCACTCATTTTTGGAACATAATTTTTCGTTCAAGATTATACTTGTGGTTTTATGCAGAAATGAAAGATTAATTGGCTTCATTGTGCTGTGAGTTGTCTTCTTACTCAGTTACTTAACATGTCATTCAGGGATAACATGGTAGATCCTGCTGTTGTCTTTGGGATGCTTTTCGGAAGCGACTATTTTGAAGATTATGTTGGCCAGCTTGCTCTGGCATCCATAGCTTCAGTGGAGATTGATGAAGGCTCAAACAGTCAAGAGGCAAGAACAAAGGTTCAAGAGAAGATAAAAGTATGTTGCTTCTGCTTAATCAATTGTGCTGAAATTATCATTCAGTTTAGGTTCTGCCATGTGGATGCATAAATTAAACCTAAATAACTTTCCTGCGGCGCAGGAGTTGCAAAGAGAAAGAGAGCAAAAGCTTACTCAGAGCCTAAAGGATCGACTTCAACCATATGTGGATGGTAGAAAGGATGAATTTATGGACTGGGCAAATGCAGAAGCTCAGCGTTTATCCCAAGCAGGTATATCATGTGAATGTGCACTAGTGTGCCTTTTCAAGTGGCCCATTTTGCTTCCTGCAGATGCTTCATTTACATTTTTTTCTCCAAAAATTAGCTTCACTTTTATCATCAGAAAAAAAATATTATCCACAGTTAAGGGTCTTAAAAACATGTATTACACTCCTGATTGCACCAGAGTTGTAATGGTTGTCTCCTGATGATTTTATTACACCTTAACTTCTGATATTTTATATTAGCCTTTTTGAGTTGTTAACTTGCTTCAAACAATTTGTCAGCTTTTGGCGAGGCTATGCTTCACACTGTCGGATATATTTATGTACGGCAAGCGGCAAGAGAACTTGGAAAGAGTAAGTTGTATATGGGTGTACCGTTCATAGCTGAGTGGGTAAGAGACAAGGGTCACCTTATTAAATCGCAGGTTAATGCTGCTTCAGGTAATTTCTAAGGCTCTGTTTAGTTCTTTGGTTAATGTATGAGTAAATTTTTCCTTGGTAATGAGTTTCTGTTGTAGGTGCTATCGCTCTGATGCAGCTACAAGAAGGAATGAAGAAGATGGAGGAGGATGAGAATAAGGAAGAGCAGCTTATGAAGAGTTTTGAGGAGAAAAAAGATGCCATGCTTAATTCTCTATGGAAAATCAATGTGGTTGATATTGAGTCAACACTTTCCCATGTATGCCAAGCAGTAAGTCTGTTTTTCACCCAATTCTTGGCTCAAAGCTTGTCATCTTATTCATATCCAAGTAGAAAGAAATATATGAATTACTCTGGTGCAAGCCTCATGCTTTGTTGATCTCTTTGGTTCTCCAGGTTCTGAAAGATAACACTGTCTCAAAAGAGGTTCTGAAGCTGCGAGCAAAGGCATTGAAAAAGCTCGGAACAATATTCCAAGTAAGTTCTATTGTAGCCTTATGATGGCTTCATCTAGCATGTTGGACAGTTAACTTAATGAGCAAAGTCACAAGAATTACAAACTTTCAGTTACTCGCACCTCTGGTCTGCAAACCTTGTCCTTGGTCTTATCTATAGTCATCATTAACGAATTACACCAATGTAGCTATTGTTCTTGCAGTTGTGCATCGTAGCAAACGAACCATGTGAACGGGTTCAATTTATTAACCCTTAGTCACTTCTGTACATGTACTATAGCTATGCATAAAAGACTTCTAACTACTCAGTTTGCCACCTTTCTGGTATTCCTCAAACATTTGATTCATGGTACTGTTGAAATTTGGAATGGAAATAGAACATTGTTTTTAGTACATAAATTTTACGGAAATGCCTTTCATGGTTGTACTTTGTAACAACTCCCTCGGATCTCAAGGGATCCATGGAAGTCTGCTCTATGGGATATTCATGATTTGTTTTACTTACTATTGAAGTACTGTTTTATTAGGGAGTCGAAGCAAGTCACTAATTTTGGCTAGACATGATTTTAACAATTTCCAGTATAAAGTCAAACATGAAAGTTGATGAAACACCTTTCTTCTTCTTTAGTAACCGTTCCCTTGGGACAACAATGACGTGAATAACACTAAAACACAATTGGCCAATTTGTTCAATAGTTCCAATTCCTCACAAAAAGTGTCCATCTCATAGATTAGTACCAAAGTTAACAGAGGTATTGCCTTCCGCATTCAGTTTTTCTTTCTTTCTGTAAACTTCATGTACTCTTCTTCTATGGCAGCTTCTCTCCTGTGAGTTCAGTACTTACTTAGCAGATAACATGATGAGTTGCTTCATATACATAATTCTTGCTTGTAAAATCAGGGCGCGAAATCTCCCTACCACCGTGAGAACAGCCTACGTGTTGAGAGTCCCACGACGCAGGAGGGAACAGCACATGAGTGAAGGCTGAGAACACTAACAATTTGGGAATTATTCTAATCTTGTGAATTATCTATTTGTTTGTAAGATTTGATACCAGGGTTGCTCTGGATGCACTGCCGTGCTTTCTTTATCTTCTGTAAAAATGTGAATGCTGAACTGGGAACTTCTTTGTGTCACTGATATAGCATTCTTGCTGGTTAGCTTGTTTTTCACCCCCAGGGAATCTTGCTGCTTAGCTAGTGGAGCCAGCTAACACGAAATTTTGCCCTTTCGGCCATGGGCTGAGTGTCAATGTATTTACTGGTTGTTACACTTTAGGCCCATTTGGTCACCCTTGGCACCAGAAGGCCCATGCGTTAACTTGTACTCGTAACACACTGCAGGTGCAGGTACATGGGATGTCCAAAGTAAAACCCGCACCAGTGTCCAAGCTCCACACTAATGCAGATCCATACCAAACCCAAGTTCACATCGCATTCTACTGCTGACACGAAACGTTCCTGCCAGAGACACCCACCTGGGTTGGTTTCATGTCCGGATAATCCTCAAGCTACGACACGACGAGTAGTAAAAGCCTGCCGCAGTCGCCCGAACCGCCGCTCCAAACGCCCGCACGCACGCACGCACGCACGTCCCCGTCGCCGTGAAGCCACCCATCACAACTCGCGAACAGCAGCAGCAGCAGCAGCAGCAACCTGTGATCGGACGTGCGTGCGTGTGTCGGTCTCTTCCTCCAACCCGGCCCCGGGCCCTACGCCAGCCGTCCAGGAAGACACCAGCGCCCAAGTGCTTTCTCTCCGCGAGCTTTACGCGAGCGAAAAACGAAAGAAAGAACCCTATTAATGTAGGACTGAAGAAAAGGTGCCTGCAACTGCAACTGCAAATCTTTCTCCCATAAAAGCACGTCTCAGACCGATCGATCCATCGATCGATGTGGCACGCGCCATTAATTCTCCGACTAGTACCTCACGCTGGCGACGGACGCAGGGGCGATCATGGCGTGCCAGTTGTGAGGTGCCGTGACGAACCCCCGGGTATGCATGTCGCCCCGTTATAAAACTGAAAAGGAGGTCACATGGCCGGTCATTTTCTCGAGACGTCAGGCTGAAATGGTGTCACTGACGTCTGAGGGGAGGAAAGATTGGGGGAGAAAAGAGAAGAAGCGACCTATCTTTATTTTCCTCACGAGGGTCCAAGGGGATGACGTTCCGTAAGGCCTAAAGTAGATAGAGTGAACGCAAGAAACAATATTAACATTCACTATTTGGAGCATCTTCAACCGAACCCTGATTTAACCCTCAATAGCTATTATTTGACAAAAGCAAAAAAACCTCTCTTTAGTCAAATCCCCATCCTCCTCCCCTTCTCATCCGTCTCTCCATTCGCCTTTCCTCGCTCGCCATTTGTGGCGAGCCTCTCTCCTCTCTCCATCGGCCAATGACTCCCGACTGGAGCCTTCCCTCTCATCACCACAGTCGACGGCGGTGACACGAGCTTGGTCGTCTCTACTCCCTAGCGGTGTGGGATACACCTCGTGTTCATCCCCTTCGAACCCGGGCCTTGCCGAATCCATAGGCTCATCCCCTCTCCGATCCATCTCACTCCCACTCTGTCGCACGTGTCTCGCTCCCGCCCCCCTCCCTCCTGCCAACGCCCACACGCCGCGCCCGCATGCCTTGGGAGCCACCACGACCTCGCCCGTGCCGGCCATGGTGTCGACGCACATCCAGGACCGACCGACATGCACCCATGATTAGTGCAGCATGTAGCACGGGCCCGACGGGAGCTGCGAGTAGCAGCACGGCAAGATGACTTTCTTCTTCCTCTTGTGGTCTGGCGACGGTGGATTGGCGCACCGCCTCAGCATGCACCTCGCGCCTCCCAGCATGGCAATGAGGCCATCTGGGAGTGGCGTGGTGGGTGCAGGGATCTGAGAGGGGATGGGCAGAAGTGGCCGGTGCGCGGATCTTTGTGGGGATTATTTCAATTCACAAAGGGTGGGAGTGCCTGCTGCATCTTCTGTTATCGGCAGATCTTAGATGCACAATATGATGACTAAGGAATATGATGTAGTTCATATGCAGCCTAACTAGTACTCTTAAGGAGACACGTGAATTGGAATTATCCCTTAGGGAGTTCATTTCTGAGTTAGTGTTTGTGTCTCTAGGTTATTATTGGATGATTTGTTATGGAATTGAGTTTATTCTTATATGCATATTGTCATGTGTAAATTCTACTCTAATCGCAGGATGTCATGTGTAAATTCTACTCTAATCGCAGGGTCCCTATGGATTGTTTTTATGTTAGCTTGTTGAACGAGGGAAACAATAATCAACATTGTAGCCCAGTTAAGGAGCAACAATCACCAATTGAACAAGCTACTCCCTCCATGAGACCAAAACAACAAGAGATCGAAAATTTTCAATGAGCCAAAAGACAATATGTTGATGTCGGTATAGCTAAATATAAGTATGGATGCAGCACAAGAGAATGAACAATCTCGTTCTACTTATTGGAGAGAATTCATTGTTACTTATACAAAAATAAGAACTTTGAGTCAGATCATCGTCAAAATTCTCTCATACACCGTTGGTCTACTATCAAGAACATGTTAACAAACTCTGTGGATATCATGACTGGATTGAGTGTAGAAGGCAAATCCAGATGACAGAGAAAGATAAAGTTAGTTTGTACCTTCTTAGTTTGCTTCTAACTTCATATGTTACGTGCAAGTTTAATAAGACATATTCACTTGTACAGATTCTTCAGGCATGTGCTGTGTACAAGGGATAATAGGGCAAAAACATTTCAACACTTGTATTGTTAAAATGTATTACAACACCATCTAAAGTGGACTGATAGGTTATCTAAAAAAATAGAAAGCAACCTCCAATTCAAGCCAGGTTTGTCTACTTCTGTTAGTACCAACCCAAGTCGATATGATGATAAAGCGGAGGCTCCTACTCTAGAAAACGAGCTCTTGAGAAGATAATTGGTAGAAATGCGATTACGACAAGGTAAAATTTCTGATACTAACATTGGAGGAGATAATATCTACCTAAAAGCGTTAGGTAACCTGTAGGCAAAAGAGAGAGGCGGAGGCCATGAAAGAGCTCAAGAAAGATGGGCGCAATGAATAAGCATATGCACTAGAAGAAGAGAGGATTGCACAAGAGCAAGCCATGATGGCGGATGAGATAAAAAAGCTTGAAGTAAGGAGCAGAGAGTTAGAATTCAAGAGAATGTTGGAAGATGAGAGAATTATGAATATGTACTTTAGTGCCTTGGCTAGGCCACAACAACAATACTATATGAACCTCGAGAATGAGATCATCGCTCGACGATGCAATAGGTCGGATTGAGCTGCTTCATTTGTGTTGACTATAATGTTACTTTTTTGTACTCTCTATTTTGTTATATGAATTATTGAATTGTATGAACTACGGAAATAGTATGAACTATTTTGTTTTATATGAAATACTATGAAAATGATTGCATACATTATTAAAACAGAAGCGAACTACACCCCTCCATAATGTTGCTGATGATGAGTAATACATTAATACCGTATACGGGGTAGTACCTGCATATGAATACCCTGGATACCCAGAGCGGCTAACGTAGCAGCCCAGGAAATCTAGATGGTAAAGAGTCCTTACGTAATAAGGGCAAAAAACCCCTTGAACCAGGAAGTCAATCCCTACATTTAAGGAAAGCAGAATCTCGGCTATAGATAAGTCCATGGCCTCCACGACTCAGGTCACCCTCTATATAAGGACCCGAAGACCCCTTAAGGAAGATCAGATCCAATTGAAGCAAATCCATACACAAGCGAGGAGCCTTCAGAGTTTGAGTCCTAGCCTCCGCAAGAAGACCTCACAAGACATCTAGATCTATTCGGAGAAGGTCCTAGCTATGTTTAGATCCCATCTAGGATAGCCCCTAACATCCCCCTTTGTAAAGCTACTCGTAATTCAATATATTCCAACAGGACGTAGAGTTATTATTCCACGGGAGGCCCGAACCTATATAAAAATCCAGGTCCATGTTCCCGATACTGCTGGACACCGATCCTAGGGGTCCCTACCCTTCAACAAATCTCTGTCTCACGACTACCGTAAGATCGGTGGTTTACCAATTGTTGACAGTTGCCATAAGTGCTCGACTAGATCATCTTGAAACTGAGGGCGAGCTTGCATGTTTCTAGTAGAATGATGAGTTTGAATAAATTCAAAAAATTCAGGCATATGCTCATGGGAAACTCTCAGATTTTCTCCCACTCCCTCGTATGGAAGTGTCACACCCTGATTTTTCCAAATTGCATAACAACATATGATCGCATGTAGTTAGGGCATTCCCAGTATACACAGACACAATACACCGGAACCCACCACACACGCACCTTATACGTGCATAAACCCTAACGCGACAAATACACCACATACGTCGATACACCCGCGGCACCCTTCAACCGAGTAGTCCTGAGCCAAGGCAGAAGAATTCCTGAGAGTTCCTGTATCCTCACGTCACCTTGCCGCGCCCCGAAACCCTAGTTCCAGCTCCGACTCTTTATGCCCGATTAAATCCAGTTCCTCCCAAAAACCCTAATCGCGAGATCTACCACTCCTCGGTCTTTTCAAAAATTCTGAGAAAATTTGTGGGACAACCTAATATTATTCTTAACTCAATTATAAAATAAAACAGAGATGCCCAATTCAAAAATATCCACATATATAAATAATAAACTTTAGGGCGATATTGAGCGTTTAACTACAACACACAAAAATAAGCTTCGGATAATTTCGATAAAATTTCACAAGGATCTTTATACAACCAGGAGCTCAAATACACAAAGACTTGGGCACACATAGTTTAAAAATCTAGAATGGTCACCATCGAACACCTTGCAACCAAAAGTCTCTTCGCATGAAATGATAAGCAAACCAGTGAGATAGGCACCAAACCAAAGCTGTGAAGTTCCTCCTCGATCTTCCCAATGTACCTAAGTTATTAACTCCTACCAACAGCACACCATTTGTCCTTCACGTCTTAACTCTAGAGTCGACATCTCGTGGCATGCAAGTACGGTGGCCTTGTGCACTGCAATTTGGTGCCTAACTCCTCTATTCCCCCTGGACACGTCCCCTGGCACTAGTGGCACAGCCTGGCATGCTCGGACACGTCAAACCCTGAGGTGGCATGCCCATGCCGATCGCACGTGCACTGGTCGCGCTCTAGCCGAGCTCAATGCCAGCTAGCAGTGGCAATACCGCGCCACGACGAGAGCCCGCCGTATATCTCGCCAGAGCTCACCACAGCGACCTCAGCTCACTCCCGAGTTGTCACATTCCATGCCGAGCTCGCCTCAGCGACTGTACCCGCGCCGCCCGCAGCTGCACCCCGACGAGCCAAGTCCTGACGCCTCAAGCTTCAGTAATCCGTACCCGCGCCACACGCCGATGAACCGCCACCCACCGCACCACCTTGCGCCACGGAAGTCCTTTCTTCCCCTGTGACCACAGCACCACCTCAATCCCCGGCCACGTCCCATCACCGGAGGAACAGCAGCCAACGCTAGCACCGAGCCGTCGCCCTCCCCTATAAAAGGAGCTCGAGAGCTCCTCGGCACCACACCGCCCCCTCCAAGCCTCAGCGCGCCCTCTCCCCTTTTCTCCATCAGCAGAAGTCGAGCTCAAACTACCATCGAACTCCTTTTCTTCAACCCAAGCCCCACTCCTTCCCTCAGTTCTACACAAATCCAAGTCACCCGAGCCACCCCAAGCTTCCTAGACAAGTGAACCGAGTTGGAGCTCCCTCCCCTCCCCTCGAGCTTTGCCCTCCTCTCTGAGTTGCAGCTCCGCCGCCGGTAGACCCAACTGCCAAACCGCCGCCACCACCTTGTCTTGGTCCCGAGCAGCGGTAACGCGCTGACAGGTCTAGACCCACCAACCCGAGCCAGACCAGGTAAAGCAAATTTCTCTGATGCGTGGGCCGTGGGCGGGTTAAAGGTCCACCATCGAGTAAGTAAACACGCTCTGCAGCAATTCCGCCTCCACAGTAGAGAAGACGCAAAGTCCAGCACAGAAGGCGTAAAATGGTAAAAACCGGAGCTATCAAAAGAGCAACACCAGAAACTACTCCTCCGAAGGTGTTAACAAGAACCAGGGAAGATCCAGTTGCTTTTCGTGTGGTGAACCCGGGCATTTTGCCCGTGAATGCCCCAAGAAAGCGCAGGAGCCCTCTAAACAGCGCCCGCACCGAGAACATCCCATGCCCACCCGGAGTCAAGGATCCAGAGGAGCTCAGAATTACAGCAAGAGACGCGTGAACCATGTCGACGCGGAAGAAGCACAGGACGCCCACGATGTGGTGATGGGTACGTTTCCTGTTAACACTGTACATGCAACTGTTTTATTTGATTCTGGAGCATCACACTCATTTATTTCAAAGTGGTTTGTTGATAAGAAACCGATTAGAGGTTCAACTCATGAAAACACCCATGAAAATCCGGACACCAGGATCAATGGTTAAGCTAGGTATTATTGCAAGGATGTAAGCATCCTCATAAGGGGGGTATAATTCTAGCTGACTTAATCGTCCTAGGATCAGAAGATATAGATGTGATTCTAGGTATGAATTGGTTACCCAGGTTTAGAGGTAACATTGATTGTGAAACCAAAACGGTTACCCTCACCAATGCCCAAGGCCCTCACCAATGCCCAAGGGGAGACAGTTGAGTTTACCCCTGAACCAACTCCTGCCCATCTTAACACCCTTAACCATATAACTGCGCCAGAATTGGCCCAAGTCCCTGTGGTGCAGGAATATCCCGACGTGTTTCCAGATGAGTTACCTGGGATGCCACCGGATAGAGAGCTAGAATTCGTCATCGAATTGGTACCAGGAACGACACCAATAGCCAAGAGGCCCTACCGCATGTCTGCCAACTTTTTGGATGAGCTAAAGAAGCAATTGGACAAGCTACAAAGCAAGGGATTCATTCGACCCAACTCATCGATCACCCTGGGGATCACCGGTATTATTCGTGGAGAAGAAAGATAAGACTCTCCGTATGTGTGTGGACTATAGAGCGTTAAACGAGGTCACTATAAAGAACAAGTACCCACTCCCATGGATTGATGATCTGTTTGATCAATTAAATGGAGCCCAAGTGTTTTCCAAGATAGACCTGAGATCTGGCTATCACCAACTTAAGATCCGAGAGCAGGATATACCAAAGACCGCATTTACCACCCGGCATATACCCACACGATGTAGCTCACCCTGGGCATACTGCACGCCGCATGCTACCAGAGCTAGTACAACGAGACTCTTCACTGGAGTAAACCCAGCCATGAACCCGCCAGAAGGACATGTCCCAAACCTAGCTTGAGTCAGTATCATCGCTACAAGGAGGTTGGTGTTCCAACTTTGTGGCGAACAAGTCATCGCTTTCCCGTGAAATTTTTTCTCTATAGAGGCTACAACCTCATCTGCACACTGCTCACTGCCTACGGGTTCATGCTAGTCTCAGACCGGGTACTGGGTCAAGTCCTTCCCATAAAGGACATGTGGACGTACGGTAAGACTTGGCCAAACGGCACTTAAGCTCGGTCCTTATGTGATCCGAGAGGGACTCCACACCGCTCCCGTAAATGGGTAGCGAGAATCACGCCGGGCCTTACCTCGCACTTTAACAAGCTTCCTGCTTTTGCCCTTCATTTTCGACCCAGATCAAAATCTTCTCCCTTTTCATTTCGGTTTCACAAAACCTCTTTACGGTAAAATATCCCAACCCATGGATATACTACCTTCATACACCTTCGGACACGACGGTCCGTTTTTAAACTTTTGCCACATGAAATATGGGAGTATTCCTCTTTTATTTTGAAAACCTAATTTTGCTACCGCAGGGCTAAGTATACATACATACATATTCTACCCTAGGTTTCCGGTAGATTTTTTCGGGATATGTAGTCCTTAGGGTGACAAGGTGTTCAGGGTCGGACTAGTGTTTTCTAAGCATTGGTTATAACTTCACTACATAAAATAACGGGTCGTAGAACATAGCATGCATGTTTCGTAAATAAAATAACGTTTCGTAATCATGAGATTCAACATGACCAAGGGTGGAGAGCTTGCCTGGCAATATTGGCCAGTTCTCGAGCTTGAGTCGATACGGCGAACACTTGAAATCCCCCGCGCAAGGTCTCGCAACGTCGGAACTACACGTTGGGAAAAACAGCGAATCACCAACGGTGCGAGGAAGAAACCAAATAAGAACCAAAGTACACTCAAGCAACATTTAAACCATGCATTGCCCTTGGAGGACGCTAGGGTTTTCGAAATGATGCGATGGAATTAATATCACATGAGGTAAAGGCTTTTACATATAGGAAACTAGGGTTTACATGATTAAGATCACTTCAGCATTTTATAAGCTTTTAGCTTTCATGCAAAGGTTTGGGTCCAGAGAGCCTTATACATGTTTTAGAGATTCTAGAAAATTATATGAAAGTTACTAAAGTAAGCTTAAGATGACATGCGAGCTCGTATCTATCCATACTTGCATACAAGAGATGAATTGCGATTAATAGATTTTCAAATTCCCTTACCGCTTTTATTTTTTAAAGGTTTTGAAGATAAGAGTATACTGAAACTAGCATTTCATGATTTGTTTAATGCCACAAGGGATTAACCAAGATAAACTATGCTAAGGGAATATATAACATGTTCAACGAGTGGTTTCAAATTTGAAAATTCAAATTGTTCCAAAAATTATGAAATTGGTGCCGCTGGATAGGGTTTGATTTTAGATGAATTTAGGAACAAGAATGGGGTCAATCGGAGCTACGACGGAGGAGATATGAGCTTTCAAAGTTTTGTCGGGGAAGAAATAAAAGAGGAGGGGAAGAGGTGATGTCATAGGCGTATTTTAGGCTTACACCTTTGGTGTCAGGTGGTGCAAAACAGAGTAGGTTCTATTGTGGTTACGCTTCTCGGACAGACAAGGCGTAATCTGGGAGAGGAGATGATGGAACATGCTTTTCGCAGAGGAACGCGTCTTGGTTGTATGTGGTAGGGAAGATGCGTATACCGAAAGGGGAAAAACATATTTTTTGGAGGTCAGCTTCCACTGGTGCGGTTAGAGTGGTTAGGGCTGGTTAATCTTGAGTTGGCCGTAGCTCTTTAAACCAGCTCGGTTAGCTGCCACGGTGGGGAAAAAATTAGAGAAAAAGAGAGAACAAGGGGGGTTGTGGCCGTGGTAGAGAGGAACTGCCGTGGCGGGGGGAGAGGCTGCCGTGGTAGGGAGGAGCTGCCGCGGTGGGAGGGGGTTGCCGCGGTGGGAGAGAGGCAGCCGCAGCGCTGCCGCGGTGGAGGAAGGGCTGCCGTAGCGCTGCCGCGGTAAGGGAAAGGCTGCCGCAGCGTTGCCGCGGTAGGGAGGAAGTGGCAGCGGCAGAAAGGGGTGGAGCTGGTTGGCGATGGTTCCTTGCCGTGGCAGTTGGTGGTTTGCCGCAGCAGTTGCCGCGAGCTGCCGCGGCAGTGCGGGGACAGGAGTGAGCTGCCGCGGCAGGAGCTTGGGGGCCATGGCAGCTGCCGTGGGCTGCCGCGGCAGTGCTTAGGCGAGCTCAGCGGCGGGTAGCAGGACGCGGGAAGGGAAACAGCGGTAGAGGAGTCCTCACCAGCGGCGGCAGGGGGAAGAAAAGGAGCTCAGCTTGAGCTGAAGCCCTGGTTTGAAAGCAAGGTAGTGAGGAGGAGCTGCTGTGGGGAAGAAGAGAGGAGCACTAAAGAGTTTTGTGGAGCTCGGCGCAAACCAGAGGAGAATGGCAGCTTGGGAGCTTGGGTGGAGGAGCAGCCTGGCTCTGAGCTGGTGCTAGGAGAAGAAGAATGAGCGATGGCGGGAGCTCGTGTTGAACTGGAGAGAGGAGCTCGAGGGGCATTAGAGGCAGCTCGGGTTTGAGGCACTGGAGCAACCTATTTTGTGGAGAAGCTTGGCTTGGATGAACCGGGAGGAGGAGCAATGGGGAAGGAGCTCGTGCGAGAAGACTTGAGCAGCTCAAGGCAGCGTGGGGATTGAAGAAGACAGAGCTGGGAGAAAAACCTTTGAGCTCAGCTGCTTGTTGCTTGAATGAGTGGGGAGGAGCTGTTGTGTGCTGAGCTTACAGCAGAGAAGCAACTTGGCTTGAGGAAGAATGAGAAGAGGAGCAAGGGAGTGGAGATGAATCACTGAGAGGTAGGGAGCTTGTGCCGCTGCAGGCATTGGTGGCAGGTCAATGGCTTGGCAATAAAAATCGGCAACCGGTTGTGTGTGGAATTGGAGTGACGTAGAGTAAGCAACCATGGGTGCAGATGAGGGAGGGGAGGAGCAGCTTGGGTGCCCAAGAACAGTGTAGAGCAGGAGGAGTGGGGACCTTGCTTGAAGCCCATTAGAGGAAAAGAAATACTACAGGTGTAAGGAGCTCTAGGGAGTTGGCATCAACTGCTGTTGCAAAGAGGAGAGGTGGCGTGTTGGGCTTGGTTGAGGGGAAGTAGAGAAATGTTCAGCTGGTTTGGGGTGTTGACAAAGAGTATATGGAGGAAGATGAGGAAGAAGTAGAGGAGGTAGAGCTGCCAGGTGGTACTGCTGCTTGGAGAAGAAAAAGGTGGCGTGAGGAGAAGGTGAAAAGAGTTGAGAAGAATTAAAGAGAGAGGTGAGTAGCTAGCAAACACTGTTGCTACAGCAATGTTAGGTACTCATTTGGTAGGAAGAAACAGTGAGCTGTAAAGGAGAGAGGTAGGAAAAGAATAGGGAAGAGGTGGAGGTGGTGTTGTTGACATGCCGAGCAACTTGGGCACTGATTTGCAAAGAAAAGAGGTGGCATTATGTACAGGAGGTGTTTGGCCAAACCGTGCAGCAAGAGGAAAAGAGTAGTAGGGGAGTGAGTAAATGGAGGCAGGAAATTTGATCGGCTCGGCACATGGCGGTGGCAGTCTGCAGACACACAGAAAAAAAAGGTCGACACCGGTTCCTGTGCAAATTGGTAAGTTGGTCAAGTACTAGCGCGACCACGGTAGAGGCATAGTGCAGACCTTGAGCATGCTCGTGCCATAGAGGAATAGCAGAGCAGCACATGGCATGACAGGGGAAATGGAGAGCGATGGCCATTCCGGGGCGGGAATATGACTTGACGGCCGGAATAAGTTAGAAATCATATTTTATTGTATGGTTAAATAGTCAAGATTCAAAGAGAAGTGTCGAGGAAGGACAGGGAAGTTAGGGCTTTAGATTTCACTTATGTTTGAAGGAAGTTGAAATAGGGTTCAGAGTGTATGTGCATACATGCACTTGGAAATTTTAGCATATATGGAATGACGACTAAGTCAGAGTAGATATAGGAGGCCGTGGGGGCTTAAGCTGAGGAATGTCATCGGTTTACACATATATATGCATAGGATGGTAGCGGAGTCGAGCGATGAATTAGGGTTTTGATCCACCATTTGGGAAGAAGGGTCAGGGTTTGCGTATACGCGTATACATGGAAAGCAGTATATATGGGCACATACTCACGATAGGACATGGCGGAGTAGATGGTGGAAGATCATGGCATTCGAAAGAGATTCATGGTGGGTATATGTTCCAATTTCACAGAAGTACCATGTGGGCACTTTGCGGCAGATGTGGGTTTAGGTTGCACCGGCTAGATAGAAGGGGAGGGATGCCGAAGAGGTGCTTGTGGCGGAATGCAAGGGTGAGTGGCCACGCATGGAGACAAGGTGTAGAGCAAAGTTTAAATACCCTGCCGGACAGGGCTTCGGCAGAGCAGAGATTAAGGAATTAGGAACAGAGGGGAAAGATTTTGGTCGTCTCACTTTAGGGTTTTGCAGGAGCTTGTTTTGAATAAAAGTTTTAATCTGGTATATTTTAATCAGCATATTAGCAAAAAGTTTTTGTTGGCTCTAATTTTTAGGTTCGGAAAATTGGGGTGTTACAAGAGTAGAATATGGAGAGGGAAAAATAGAGAGCATACTGGAGTGTGACGACATATGGAGATAAAATCTTTTGGAGATGCTTTCTATAAGAAAATATAAATAGTGAGGTATGGAGGTTCGGTTGGAGATGCTCTAACGAGACTTCTCTCTTTTACCTTGAAGTCTCAAAAACAATTAATGATGAAACATGCATTAACAACCCGTAGATGTGTGTTAGTTATTATTTAGAAAAAAGGTTTCTATCCTGGCTTAGATGTCTCAGAAACAGTTAATGATAAAACATGAAGTAACAACCTGTAGATCTGTGTTAGTTATTCTTTAGAAAAAGGCTTATATCTCGGCTTAGATGTCTCAGAAACAATTAATGATAAAACATGCAGTAACAACCCATAGATATGTGTTAGTTATTCTTTAGACAAAAGGCTTATATTTAAAGACTATGCAAATACGAAATAACATGGAGGAATCATTTTATAGTTTCGGTAACGAACCGGCAATAAAACGGACTACCGAGGATCACAAGCATAGCATGTTGAATATGGTGTGACTTATATCCTAAACCTATTAGGAATTGAAGATGTATGTTACAAGAAAACTAGATGAAACCTAGTAGGATTCGAAATCCCCCTTGCTTTGGAAGAGGTTATATGGAAATCTATATAAATATATGAGAGGGTGGCTATAGAAACATAGCCCAAATAATCAAGCAATCCAAGAGCAAGGTGCAAGTAAGAGAGGATTAGACTAGATCCCTTTATCACTAGATTCTTGTATAGGGCAAGGATTTGATGATCTTAAAAGGTGTGAGAGGAATTATGCGAGAGCGACAATCTCTTGTACTCTTTTAAGGTCGTGCTTAAAAAATTCACAGTTGGGTTTGTCAAATCTTTTCTCTTTTATCGTGATTGTTCGTTGTCATTATTTTGATCCTCTCTGTAGGGTTTATCATTTTTCTTAATACCGTGCATGGCTCGTGCCATATCTCACAAACTCTGATCAGAACTGAAGATTGCAGCACTCAAGAAGGGATATCCAAGTGTAACATAGCAAATAAGCAACATAAGTAGCACGTGATCAAGCACTAGAACACCCCAACCAAGCCACACCTGTTCGTGAGCCGCATCTCCCCCGTGTCCGTTTTACTAGCTGAGGTCGACGTGCATGCACGATTTTGTTGTTTGCTGTTTCCTGCATCTCGCACAAGATCGATTCGATGACATATACAGTTCACTCGGTCCAAAGAATGCGGACGGACACACTAGGCACCCCCGTGCAGGTGACTGCCCAAGCCGCTCCGCCGTACCCCAAATCCGCTGGTAAGCCCACAAATCCACCAGCTCCACTCACCCAAACCAGCTCTCCCCTGCAGCTCTATCCCTCCCTCTCCCCTCCCGACCGGATCTCCTGGAGCTCTGATGAGGAAGAAGATGATGCTGTCCCGAAAACACCGCCGAAGCCCCAGATCCGCGACTGCTCATTTACTGCCGCCAACAACTCAATACCCTCTGCCCCCCAGCTGGAGTCGCCTACACAGTTATTGCCCTCAGCCGGAGCGACAAGGCCGGCGCCATGTCTTCAACCTCCCATCATCTCGAGCCAAGCGCTATCCCGTCCTTCCTACGCTGCGGCATTGATGGCCGGTGAGCACAATCCTGCACAAAGATCTCAGCTCGGCGCCCCATCCTCCGACTGGCAGGAGGTCAAGCCACCGTACTGGTGGAGGAAGCGTGGGACAGCGGAGCTCACCCACTGCAGTAATGGCAGAGGCAAGAACGAGCTGTTCTTAAAGGCCACGGCAGGGAAATGCTTCAAACTGCTTGAGCACTGGACATTTTTGTCGCTCGCTGCAATCAGGCCACCAAGTGCTTCAGGTGTCGACGCCAGGGGCACTGTGCTCGTGCTTTCCCCATCCTTCCTGCCCCTACGCCGGTGCTTTGACAGCCGACCACCACACCGCCAACGATGGAAGGACTCGGCTTCGACCACTCCAGGAGGCCTCAAGACGACCACTGCTCCATCATTGCATCCGAGAAGATCCTGGCGGCCGAGCGATCTTTCTCCTCCCACGCTGTGGTGGTCTGGCTCGGCATGAACCGGCCGCGCACGGAGGCGACAGACATCGTGGATGCTTTCCGTCAGGTTTTTGGGATCAAACCGTCTGACATGCAGGTCGCCCCCCATCATCCAGAAGACTTCATTGTCTACTTCGCCGACACATGCCACCGCGATGACACCACCAGCCACTCCTTCAAGTTCGGTGGCCGCTCCTCAAGGTTCACGCTCGGAGTGCAGAGCGTCACACCGACTAGACGATCATGCCATTCCATGTGCGGCTGTGCCTTGAGGGCATCCCCATGCATCTCTGGAACATCGACACCGCGGCTACAATCATTTCACGGCGCTGCGCCCTCCACTTCGTCGAGGACCGTTCGCTCCACTGCGAAGACACCACCACCCTCTGCCTCTGGTGAAAGGACCGAAGGTGCCGCCTAGAGGGGGGGTGAATAGGAGGCTAACTATTTTTCACTTGTTTTAGCTTAGATTATCAAATTAAGACTTAACAGATTGCAAAGATAAGCTAGCTGTGTGACAGGTGAATAACACAGGCAGAATATGATATGCAAATTAACACTTAGCTGTCACACAGGTGTCTAACACAGGTAAGCTAATAACCTAGAACAGGTAAGCAAGGCAGATAGCTGTGGTGGCTGACATAGGTAAGAGATATGATATACAGCAACTGTGGCACAGCTATGCTAACAGAGGTGAAAAATAATCTATCACAGATAAACAATAAATATCTATGAACACACAAGCATGCAAAACTAATGAGTAACTAAAGACAGTATAGAAAGTACTCAGAGAGACAATGTGTTTTTCACCGAAGTTCCCTACTCTTTTCAGAGAGGTACGTCTCCATTGGAGAGGCTACTCCAAAGAGATCACCAGCACTGAATCGTGCTTGTTCTCCGAGTACCTGAGTGATCAGGCCTCTTCCTTTTGCTTGTGGAAGTCCTTTAGCCTTGCAGCAGGTAGACTTCAGATCACCTTCATAAACTACTGGTTCAACCCACACAAGCTTGGGTGATACCAGCAACTCCTACACCCGTTTAGGAGTAGATACTCCAAGAGTAACAGATTCAGCTGTTGGAAATATGCCCTAGAGGCAATAATAAAGTTGTTATTATTCTATTTTCATGTTCATGATTAAGTTTATGTTCTATGCTAAAATTGCATTGGTTCTTGAATATGAGATTCAGAGGAAAACCTAATTGCATGTGTGGAATAATAAACACCATTCAGATCCCTAGTCAGGCCTCTGGACTAGCTCATGTATTGTTGATGATCTTGTTTTCCTGATCATGGGCATTGTTAATGTAACAAGGATGCCGGCAATAATGGGAACACATTGTTAGGGTAACAATGGTGTTGGATAGACCCCTTATGAGATACTGCGAGATCACTTCGTCAATATGTTGTCAGTATCTTCTCATGATGTGTTAACGTTTACTTGCGTCCTTAGACCATGAGAATATCATAGACCCGGATACCGGATGGTTGCTTTGGGGTCATCAAACGTTACGCCGTAACTGGGTAATTATAAAGGTGACTTCCAGGTACACCAGAAAGTATATCGTGGTTCTAGATATGTCAAGACTGGGATTTGCCCATCCGGCGATGGAGAGATACACTCTGGGCCCACTCGGTATTACGGTGTCCAGCATCGCCTGGCCAGGTATTGTGACTAAAAGGTTAGTCACGGGGATACCGGAATACGGAAACGAGAAAAGAGTACAAACCGGTAACGAGGATAACTAGGTATGGTGATCAAGGAGTTGATCACAGGGATACCGTCAAAGTCTCGCCTCGGGTTGTGTAATGTATCGTGAGGCAAAAGGAATTGTATGCGACAATACAAGGTTTGCTCGATAAAGATCTTCGATGATATGTGGGAGTCGTTATGGGTGTCCAGATCCCGCTGACGATTATTGACCGGAAGGTATTCCGGACATGTCCACATATACTCGAACCTATAGGGTCACACGCTTAACGTTTTAGCGACATTTAGGAATGCTACGATTTATAGAGAACGAGAGAGAAGGGTTCCGAAAGTGTTTCGGATGATCTCGAAAGTGTTCCGGGAGGTCCCGGATGGTTCCGGTGATGTCCGGAAGTGTTCCGGAAAGTATTGGAAGGTTCTAGAAGGTTCTAGAAATTCTAGAAGGTTCTGGAAGGTTCTAGTGGAGTTGGACTCCAACTCCAACAGGGTGTCCCTGCTGGAGTAGGACTCCACCTGCCTAGGGAGAGCTGCCCCAACCCCTATAAATAGAGGGGCAGGGCACCTCAAAGGGTATCCCAAGCAGCCCCAGAGGCAGCCCTAGTCCCTTGGACTAAACCCTAGGCCGGCCATCTCTAGATTGGCCACAGCCTTCTTTTTCTCTCTCTTCTAGATTGGATCTAGTACAGCTGCCGGCGCGCTGCTGCTTCTCCTTCTCGTAGATCCCCGCTGTTCTTGTGTGCTGGTCCACACATTACCGCGGTGTCGCTGATCCGGTACGCGTGGATACCTCGGAGACGTCGTATACTTCGGCGTTTGATCGGGCGAACTATTCACGAGGAGATCGCTCTCGCGGCTGGGAGGTATAACCTAGCTGCGGGAGTCTGCGGACTTCATCGACATCGGTCAACTTCTCCGCTGCATTGACGTGATCGTCGAAGGTATGATATCGTTACCTACACCTCGATAGTGTTTCTTGGTTTGGTTCGTGCGCGGAAAAATTTTGTTTTGCGTAGCGCGTTCCCCAACAGTGGTATCAGAGCGGTTCTATGCGTAGTTGTAGGTACGACTAGAGCATATGTGATATGCGGCATTGCACATATGATGTGCGGGGTGTTAGATGAGATCTACCACCAGATTTTCTTGTTGTTTCCCTCTCATTGCAAAATTTTGATCTCGGCGGCATCGTGAAATTTTCAGAGGTCCGGCGAACCTTACGATCTTCGGATCGAGACATGCTAAGGATGACTTTGGTTTCACTTTAGTTGAGAAAGATAAATTTGCAATGAGCGGGCTTGTAGATGTGATCTACACGGGGGTCATGCGTATGACGAAGTTTAGTATGGGGTTCGAGATTTCCGAGTCTCCAATTCCAGACACCCCGACAGTTAAATAACTGCAAGAGCAATCATGCTTATGGTAACGTAGGTAGCAAACGGTTTGCAACGTAGCCATAAAGCCACGTATTGTAGCATAAACGTTAGAGGCGTCTAACTTGTTTTTGCAGGGTATGCATGTGATGTGGTATAGCCTATGTGATGCAATGTGATTGTATGAGATGCAAAGTGTTTGTAATTTTAATTTTGTCATGACCTGCGTGTCATGAGTACGGCAATCGGCAGGAGCCAATACGATTGTCATTATTTATTATATTGACCTACGCGTCAACTAGAAAGCCATGTAATGCATTTATTTTATTAGCTATGTGATAGCAAATAGTTGTAATTGCAAGGACATGGTGGTGACAATCTTACATCGATGGACCTCGACGCTACGTCGTACGCGAAGAAGGAGTTCTCCGCCAAAAGATGTTGAAGAAGTCTTCTTCAACAAAAGGGGCTATACCATATCACAATAATTTAATTGCATGTGATGTTAATCCCTTTTATGCACCTTGTTTGATGCGTGGTAGACGTTGTTAAATAGGGTGATCCCTCACACAAATATCAAAGTAGTTAGTGTTCTTCCAAGTGTAGCACCGTCTGGAGTATTTGCCATTCTGAGGTGCGCCATGTCACATGGGTACGATAGGTTTGACATATATGAGGCGGGGCGCGAACCGTTCGCGCAGCAGAGCACTCGGTTGTCTTGACGAGCTTTGCAAGATCGTCTTGGGCTCGGAACACACCCATCGAAAGATGAACAAGAGTCATATGGGATATGATTGGCATGTTGACCTACCGGTCTCGTTATTCCATCATCAGTGATGTCACATCAATGGTGGAGTAAGTGAGTCGTGGATCTTGAATCACTAATAATCAATTATGAGGGATATTGGTTTTAGTGGGAGCTTACTCTAATTAAGTGTTAATTTGAGTTGCTTTAATCATGAACAATGTCTAAAGTGTATTTGTTTTTAAGTTGTAGATCTATGGCACCCGTAACCACCTTTCCACTATGCGCGTTGCTTGAGAAAGAAAAACTGAATTCATCTGGGAACAACTTTACGGACTGGTACCGTAATGTGAGGATTGTCCTCAAGAGTGCCAAGAAGGACTATGTCCTATCGCAAACTCTCGGTGAACTCCCCGCTAACGCTACGGATGATGAGACTCGTATCTATCAATCTAAGAGCGATGATTCCATTGCAGTACAGTGTATCATGCTTGCCTCCATGGAACCTGATCTTCAAAAGCGTTTTGAGAATTGGGCTGCTTATGAGTTAATCCAGGAGCTGAAAGCTTTGTTTCAGAAGCAAGCAAGGACTGAAAGATATGAGATATCCAAAGCCTTGTTTGAATGCAAGATGGCTGAGGGCAGCTCAGTGAGTCAGCACGTACTTAGATTGTCTGGGTACGCGCAAAGGTTGGATGCGCTAGGTTTTCCAATCTCCCAAGAGTTGGGCACTGATCTTGTTCTTGCTTCCCTCCCTCCGAGCTATAGTAGCTTCATCATGAACTACAACATGAATGGGATGGAAAAGAGTATGGGTGAATTATTCACTATGCTTAAAACTGCTGAGAGTGGAATCCAGAAGGACGCCAATCATGTGATGATGGTGAATAAAACAACCAACTTCAAGAAGAAGGGCAAGTCTAAGAAAAAGGGCAAATCCAAGGGTGCTAGTATGACTGACACGCCTAAGAAGTCCAAGACTGGCGCCACTTCTGATGTTGAGTGCTTCTTCTGTAAAGAGAAGGGACACTGGAAGAGGAACTGCAAGAAATATCTGGCAGAAAAGAAGAAGTCTGGAAAGTCCAGCTCAGGTATGAGTGTCATACATGTTATTGATGTATTCCTTGCTGGTCCGCAATGTAATTCTTGGGTATTGGATACCGGATCGGTTGCTCATATTTGCAACTCGATGCAGGAACTACAGAGGCCTAAGCGACTGGCAAAGGATGAGGTGACGATGCGCGTCGGGAACGGAGTAAAAGTTGCTGTGCTCGCCGTCGGTGTCCTACCTCTACATTTATCTTCAGGATTTATATTAGAGCTTAGTAATTGTTACTATGTTCCGGCCTTGAGCAAAAACATTATTTCTGGATCATGTTTGTTGCAAGACGGTTATTCGTTTAAGTCTGAGAACAATGGTTGTTCGATTTATATGGATAATATGTTTTATGGCCATGCTCCCGTTGTGAATGGGTTATTTATTATGAATCTTGATGGTAATACACACATCCATAACACTGACGCTAAACGTCGCAAGATAATCGATTCGAATTCCACTTATTTGTGGCACTGCCGTTTGGGTCATATTGGAAAGAAGCGCATGAAGAAACTCCATTGTGATGGACTTTTGGAGTCATTTGATTATGAATCATTTGACACTTGCGAGCCTTGTCTAATGGGTAAAATGACTAAAACGCCGTTCACAGGCCACGTAGAACGGGCGACTGACTTATTGGAGATCATACATACGGATGTATGTGGTCCAATGAGTATAGCTGCACGCGGTGGATTCCTCTACTTCATTACCTTCACGGATGATTTGAGTAGATATGGGTATATCTATTTGATGAGACATAAGTCTGAAACCTTTGAAAAGTTCAAAGAATTTCAGCATGAAGTAGAAAATCATCGTAACAAGAAAATCAAGTTTCTGCGATCAGATCGCGGAGGGGAGTATTTGAGTTACGAGTTTAGCGAACATCTGAAGAGCTGCGGAATTGTTCCACAGCTTACACCTCCCGGAACGCCACAGAGGAATGGAGTGTCCGAGAGACGTAATCGAACCTTGTTGGACATGGTAAGATCGATGATGTCATTAACTGAACTGCCATTGTCTTTTTGGGGTTATGCTTTAGAGACTGCCGCTTTTACACTAAATAGAGCACCATCTAAATCCGTTGAAACGACACCATATGAGATATGGCATGGGAAGAAACCCAACTTGTCTTTTCTTAAAATTTGGGGATGCGATGCATATGTAAAGCGTTTACAACCAAATAAGCTCGATCCCAAATCGGATAAATGCTTCTTTGTTGGTTATCCCAAAGGAAACTGTTGGGTATTCCTTCTATCACCGCACCGAAGGCAAAGTGTTTGTCGCAAAGAACGGTGTGTTTCTCGAGAAAGAGTTTCTTGCGAAAGGGGTGAGTGGGAGGATAGTGCAACTCGACGAGATTGGTGAATCTTCGTCATTAGGTCAAAGTGATGCAACGCCGGAAGTGGTTCCGGAGTTTCCCACAATGACTGATACGGAAGCCCCTACATGTGATGTAGAGACTTCAGTCGAGCCAGCAGCTGAACCACGAAGGTCTGGTAGGATTCGCACGAAACCACAGTGGTTTTCGGACGAGGTATTGTTGTTAGACAACGATGAGCCTGCGACCTATACGGAAGCAATGATGGGCCCTGACTCCGTTAAATGGCTAGACGCCATGAAATCCGAGATAGAATCCATGTACGAGAACCAAGTTTGGAGCTTGGTGGACCCTCCTGAAGGCGTGAGGCCTATCGAATGTAAATGGATCTATAAAAAGAAAACAGACGCGGATGGGAATGTATACATCTATAAAGCTCGACTTGTCGCAAAGGGTTTCCGACAAGTTCAAGGAGTTGACTACGACGAGACATTCTCTCCCGTAGCGATGCTTAAGTCTGTTCGGATTCTTCTAGCGATTGCTGCATATTTCGATTACGAGATATGGCAAATGGATGTCAAAACAGCGTTCCTGAATGGGAAGCTAACCGAGGACGTGTATATGATACAGCCCGAGGGTTTTGTCAATCCAAAGGATGCTGGAAAGGTATGCAAACTTCAGAGATCCATCTATGGACTGAAGCAAGCATCACGGAGTTGGAATCTTCGCTTTGATGAAGTGGTCAAAGGGTTTGGCTTCATCAGGAACTGCGAAGAGGCTTGTGTTTACAAGAAAGTAAGTGGGAGCGCAATAGCATTTCTAATACTCTATGTGGATGACATATTGTTGATTGGGAATGATGTATCTTTTCTTGACAATATTAAGACTTCGTTGAAAAATAGTTTTTCAATGAAAGATTTAGGCGAGGCAGCATACATATTAGGTATAAAGATCTATAGAGATAGATCAAAGCGCCTAATAGGGCTAAGCCAGAGTACATATATAGATAAAGTACTGAAGAGGTTCAGTATGGAAAACGCCAAGAAGGGGTTCTTGCCGATGTCGCATGGGAAAAGTTTGAGCAAGAATCAGTGTCCTTCGACAACTGATGAGCGAGAACGCATGAGTAAGATTCCATACGCATCCGCGATTGGGTCAATCATGTACGCCATGATATGTACACGACCAGATGTGTCCTATGCTCTAAGTGTTACGAGCAGATACCAGAGTGATCCAGGTCATGATCATTGGACAGCAGTGAAGAATATCCTAAAGTACCTGAAGAGGACTAAGGATATGTTTCTCGTATACGGTGGTGACGAAGAGCTCGTTGTAAAGGGTTACACCGACGCCAGCTTTGTCACAGATCCGGACGATTTTCGATCTCAATCAGGCTTAGTGTATACACTGAACGGTGGCGCAGTGAGCTGGAAGAGTTCCAAGCAGGACACTGTGGCGGATTCTACAACGGAGGCTGAGTATATCGCCGCTTCAGAAGCGGCAAAGGAGGGCGTTTGGATTAAGAAGTTCGTCACCGAGCTTGGTGTGGTTCCGAGCGCGCTGGATCCTATGGAGCTCTATTGTGACAATAGTGGCGCCATAGCTCAGGCCAAGGAGCCAAGGTCCCACCAGAAGTCCAAACATATACAACGCCGATTCCACATCATTCGTGAATTGGTGGAGCGTGGAGACGTAAAGATATGCAAAATACACACGGATCTGAATGTGTCAGATCCGCTGACGAAGCCTCTACCACAAGCAAAGCATGAGCAACACCGGAATGCCATAGGTGTTAGGAGCTTAAGCATTGGCTAGATTATTGACTCTAGTACAAGTGGGAGACTGTTGGAAATATGCCCTAGAGGCAATAATAAAGTTGTTATTATTCTATTTTCATGTTCATGATTAAGTTTATGTTCTATGCTAAAATTGCATTGGTTCTTGAATATGAGATTCAGAGGAAAACCTAATTGCATGTGTGGAATAATAAACACCATTCAGATCCCTAGTCAGGCC
The DNA here is from genome assembly GCA_019208055.1 of Stipa capillata. NCBI lineage: Eukaryota > Viridiplantae > Streptophyta > Magnoliopsida > Poales > Poaceae > Stipa > Stipa capillata. The sequence goes on along the minus strand of JAGXJF010000992.1, from coordinate 149,498 downwards.
TCTGGACTAGCTCATGTATTGTTGATGATCTTGTTTTCCTGATCATGGGCATTGTTAATGTAACAAGGATGCCGGCAATAATGGGAACACATTGTTAGGGTAACAATGGTGTTGGATAGACCCCTTATGAGATACTGCGAGATCACTTCGTCAATATGTTGTCAGTATCTTCTCATGATGTGTTAACGTTTACTTGCGTCCTTAGACCATGAGAATATCATAGACCCGGATACCGGATGGTTGCTTTGGGGTCATCAAACGTTACGCCGTAACTGGGTAATTATAAAGGTGACTTCTCAGGTACACCAGAAAGTATATCGTGGTTCTAGATATGTCAAGACTGGGATTTGCCCATCCGGCGATGGAGAGATACACTCTGGGCCCACTCGGTATTACGGTGTCCAGCATCGCCTGGCCAGGTATTGTGACTAAAAGGTTAGTCACGGGGATACCGGAATACGGAAACGAGAAAAGAGTACAAACCGGTAACGAGGATAACTAGGTATGGTGATCAAGGAGTTGATCACAGGGATACCGTCAAAGTCTCGCCTCGGGTTGTGTAATGTATCGTGAGGCAAAAGGAATTGTATGCGACAATACAAGGTTTGCTCGATAAAGATCTTCGATGATATGTGGGAGTCGTTATGGGTGTCCAGATCCCGCTGACGATTATTGACCGGAAGGTATTCCGGACATGTCCACATATACTCGAACCCTATAGGGTCACACGCTTAACGTTTTAGCGACATTTAGGAATGCTACGATTTATAGAGAACGAGAGAGAAGGGTTCCGAAAGTGTTTCGGATGATCTCGAAAGTGTTCCGGGAGGTCCCGGATGGTTCCGGTGATGTCCGGAAGTGTTCCGGAAAGTATTGGAAGGTTCTAGAAGGTTCTGGAAGGTTCTAGAAGGTTCTAGAAGGTTCTGGAAGGTTCTAGAAATTCTAGAAGGTTCTGGAAGGTTCTAGAAATTCTAGAAGGTTCTAGAAGGTTCTAGTGGAGTTGGACTCCAACTCCAACAGGGTGTCCCTGCTGGAGTAGGACTCCACCTGCCTAGGGAGAGCTGCCCCAACCCCTATAAATAGAGGGGCAGGGCACCTCAAAGGGTATCCCAAGCAGCCCCAGAGGCAGCCCTAGTCCCTTGGACTAAACCCTAGGCCGGCCATCTCTAGATTGGCCACAGCCTTCTTTTTCTCTCTCTTCTAGATTGGATCTAGTACAGCTGCCGGCGCGCTGCTGCTTCTCCTTCTCGTAGATCCCCGCTGTTCTTGTGTGCTGGTCCACACATTACCGCGGTGTCGCTGATCCGGTACGCGTGGATACCTCGGAGACGTCGTATACTTCGGCGTTTGATCGGCGCGAACTATTCACGAGGAGATCGCTCTCGCGGCTGGGAGGTATAACCTAGCTGCGGGAGTCTGCGGACTTCATCGACATCGGTCAACTTCTCCGCTGCATTGACGTGATCGTCGAATGTATGATATCGTTACCTACACCTCGATAGTGTTTCTTGGTTTGGTTCTGTGCGCGGAAAAATTTTGTTTTTCGTAGCGCGTTCCCCAACATCAGCAGCAACAACTCTTGGAGGAACCAGTGCTCTTTGCTCAAAGACTCTAACTCTCGTGAACTAACACTTAGGAAGTTTGGCTTCTATTCTGAGAGTAGGAGGCTTTGCAACGGTCGAATATGATTCACTAGATTGAGCAAGGTTGAGGTCGAAGACCTCCTCTGATCCCCTATTTATAGGGTTCACAGGTACCTGACCGTTACACTGTTGCCACGTAGGATTGAGTGAGGTGACACAGCCAATCACATCGCACAACTATAACTGGTTCAGGCAGACCGACACCTGTGTCACCGGAGGCACACACAGGTGAACCCTTAATTGATGTAGCCTAACTACTCAGCCCGCTCCTGGCACATTACGTGCCCTCAGCGTACAACTAACTCTGATCCCTAATAAGAAGAGAACCTCCGACAGTCTTCTGACTCAGCAGACAAACTATCGCAGTGCAGGTCCCTAGCATTTACAAGCTCTCCCCTGGTACAAAGATGTACTGAGTCATAGAGCACTAGACCACCTGTGACACAGCTGCGTCACACTGGTGACTCTAACCTCTAGGGTTTTTCTACCGCTAGCACTGCAGAGTACTAGCACAAGCCAGTTTCACACTTGTGCAAAACTGTTGATACAGGTCCACTGACCTCAAAGCATCAGTGCCGTTGTCCAACACTCTGAGCATTGAGCAAAAGAACCTCCACAGATCATTATTGCTTCATCCCTCTTGATAGTACGGGTGTTTCCTATGGACTCAAGGAAACTAGCAAATCTAGGCTTTACCTGCCACCAACTGTATTCACGGCCCTTGACACATAAAGCCACCATCACCTTGCTTGTAACTCCTTGCACAACACCGGCTTCCTCACAGCTGTGACACAGCTACCTAGCACAACCATTCCCTGTCCTGGAAACCACCTTTATACTTTTTGGGTGGTCATCCTTTCCTAATGACCCTTCTTCATGGAACCTCTTAAACCTGCTTACACTCATTGTAAACATTAGATTCCAGTTCGAGTTGCCATTAACCATCAAAACCAATTAGGGGCCTAGATGGTCTTTCATCTGGGCATGGGCGCCAACTGCCAGCGCGATTGCTAGGACGGTCTAGCTCTCCGTGGTGCAATCCACTGCCCTCCCGCAAAAAGGGATGCTTGCTGCCACGCCAACGATCGCCGTCAGCCACAACCCACCTTAGGCAGCCCAGGAGGGGTCAGCCTTCAAGGTCCTCATCCATCTTGACATTGTTGAAGACCTCACTAGCCTCGGCACTGCTGAAGACCGAGGGGGAAACACCAGGGGGCAGTGCAAGATCACCAAGCTCCAGTGGGTGCTCAGAGTCTCGGACGGCACCCCCCTGCATCAGCGGATGAGCCTCATCAGGGAGACGCTCGCGACGTCTTACGCCAGCGCCGGTCTGCTGATGGCACGCGTGAGGAGCGCACGTGTCGCTCGGGGGGCGGACCCGCGAGACGTCACGGAGGAGACTCGCGCTCCTGCCGTGACCAGGAGGAGCCGAACCACCGCAGGCGGGGGCTGACGACGACAATGACAAACCGAGCACACGGTGACGACCGCTATCGCCATGCCTCTCGGGTGGAGCGCCACCGCCCCCACCCCCGCATTTGCGACGACCGCGATCGAACCCCGTACAAGTGTCGGGCGGGCGGCGGCGATCAGGGCTCCAGGTGATGCGTGTGCTCTCGCGCCGCCATCCTTGGCCCGTTGCATGCGTGCAATGCAGACGCTGCGCGGAGGGCCACGATGAGGAAGTGGGCGACGCTAGCAAGATGCCTTCCGTTCACCCGCGTCGGTCACCGCAACCCATCCTGCAGGCCGAGTCCGCCTGCCGCCAGAGCCCGAAGAAGTGCCTCTGCGGGGCTGCTGTTGAGCAACGCCCCTTCGTGGCGGCTGCCCTGACAGCTGGCTCACCCAACGACCAGGTGCTCCACTCCGTGCTTGCCAGGCCGACTTGAGACCTCACGCCTGCTGCTCCCACGCCAGTGGCTACTCCTGGTGAGATGCAGGGAGCATAGGACAGCGACATGACTCGTGACACGGCGGAGGAGCATGGTGGCACGCTTGGAGAGGTGAGAGACATTTCTCTTGCCAGCGATAATGATACACTCCAGGCCTTCATCACAGGCATCACCAAGAAGATCCCCGCAGCGGTGATGGCACCTTCGATCAGCCGTGCCTCTTCCTCAAGTGCTAACAAGTACCTATTGATGCAGGCTGAGCCGCGCAGGAGCCACCACCTTGCGGCAAAGCCAGCCGCTACATCCGTGGAGAGAGCTGCCCAGGAACTCCTGGCCCGCAAGCTTGGTCTGTTGGCACCTACTCAGCCTTTTGATGATGCTGCCTACAAAGCACTACGTTGACATCTTCATCGGACCGCTCTCTCCAATGGCAACCCGGGCAATCCAGGGACTAGTGAAGGCAGTGAACAAGGTGAAGAAGGCGGGAAATCTGTTCGACACCGACGTCCAAGATTCTTTGACGATTGCAGCGCGTGTCTAACCATCCTATGGCTAGCCGTGTCTATCGTAGTTATTTAAGTGATGTTCAGCTTGATGATATGTGTGTTTGCTCACCTAGGAGGCTTTGTGTGTTGGTTTGATTGGCAGAGGCATGTGGCCAGGCCAGGGAGTTGTGTCTGTTGGTTTGATTGGCAGCTGCATGTGGCTAGGCCAGGAAGTTGCGTTTGCAATCTCCCTTGTATCCTTTTGAGTGCTGGGAAGATGGATTGTAAGGTGTGCTCTGGAATAGTGAATGCTAGGTGGTGTTTTCTCCCTACTTTAGTCGTGTTACCCTATACTCAATGGCACAACAAAACGTAACCATCTTAAGTTGGAATGTACGGGGCCTTAACGCTCCGGTGCATCGAGCTGCAGTCCGAAAGATTGCCTTGGACTCGCGGTGCATGATAGCCTATTTGTAGGAAACTAAGCTTGCCACCTTGGACACCCGTCTAATAACAGAAATCCTGGGACCCCAGTTCGCCGATCACTTCGCTTTTCTCCCGGCCGCAGGCACTAGGGGTGGCATCCTTATTGCTTGCTCCTCAAATTTCTTTGAACTATCTGACGTGGCGCTCACAGCAAACACGATCTCCACTTGCATTCGCACGAAAGAAGAAGGTGTCCTTTGGCACCTCACTGGAGTATATGGCCCCCAGGGCGAGGCTGAGAAGACGATGTTCCTCAATGAGCTCAAGGACATGGCTGCAATAGCAAGAGACAGATGGCTTCTGCTTGGAGATTTCAACCTAATCTATAGGGCATGCGACAAAAATAATTTAAACTTAAACCGTCGGCTTATGGGGCACTTCAAAGCGACCCTTGACACCCTTGAGCTGAAGGAGCTCCACCTCACGGGAAGAAGGTTCACTTGGTCGAGCGAGCAACATAACCCCACCTTGACTCGGGTTGACAGATGCTTTTGCACTGCTGCTTGGGACGTTCTTTTCCCGGCTTCCCACCTCATGCCGCTTCCGGTCGTTGTGTCTGACCACTGCCCCTTGCTTCTATGTGGGGTGGCCGACCCACCCACCCACCTCCCACGCCTTCCATTTTGAGGCTTTCTGGCCTTCTAGACTAGGCTTTATGGAGATGGTGACTGATGCTTGGATCAAACCAGTAGCTACCACAGACCACCTGCACTCTCTCCACACCAAGCTGTCGCGTGTGGCCAAGGCTCTTCATCGGTGGCATAGCTCAAACTTCGGAAACATCGCCTTGCAAATGGCTATCGCAATGGAGGTCATCGGGAGGCTTGACATGGCGATGGAGAGGCGCGCCCTCTCCCTAGGGGAGTTTGAGCTCCGCGCTGAGCTCAAGTGTCGGTTTGAGGGCTTGGCCATCATTAGGAAAATTCAGCTTTGCCAATGGTCTAGGCAAACTTGGATCCAGGCGGGAGATGCCAACACCCGTTTCTTCCACCTCAAGGCAAACCGTAGGTGCCGACAAAACTTTATCCATTCGCTCCAAACGGCCGATGGGCTCGCGGTGGCCCAAGAAGACAAGGAGCAGGTGGCTTTTGACCATTTCCACCACCACCTTGGGTTGGCCACTGCCCGAGGAAGGGGCCTCAATTGGCCGGCCTTGGGCTACACCCCGTCAGACCTCTCCGCCCTTGATGTGGATTTCGATGAAGAGGAAATCAGAGCAGCTGTTTTCGCTTTGCCATCAGAGAAAGCTCCAGGCCCAGTCGGTTTCACTGGGGTTTTTTTTTCAAAAGTTGTTGGAAGATCATCAAAAGTGATGTTGTTGCAACCATACGCCAGGTGGCAAATTTGAGGGGATCCTGTCTCAACCTTCTCAATTAAGCAAATATTACTCTACTGCCCAAGAAGGACTCTGCCATGAGAATGGATCATTTCAGACCAATAAGTCTTATCCACAGCTTCGCCAAAATCTTCTCAAAGCTGCTCGCCTTGACAACAGCTCCAATTCTCAACGATCTCATTTCGCCAAACCAGAGTGCCTTCATTAAGCGCAGATGCATACACGACAACCTCCTGCATGTCCAAAACCTACTTAGAGAGCTACACCGCAGGAAAACCCCAGGACTCTTCATAAAGTTGGACATTTCAAAAACTTTTGACTCCGTGAGCTGGCCTTTTCTCCTAGAGGCATTAACTGTCCTCGGCTTTGGACAGTGTTATAGAGACTGGTTGTGCATGCTCTTTACGACATCCTCATCCCGTCTGTTCATTAATGGCCACCCCGGCAAGGCCTTCCCCCATGGCCGTGGCCTGCACCAAGGAGACCCTCTCTCCCCAATGTTGTTCATTATTGCAATCGACCTCCTCCAAAAATTGTTGAAAAAGGCGGCGAACGAGGGGCTCTTAAAGCCAATTAAAGCTAAGGGCCTGTTTGGTTGGGCTGTGGCTACTGACAAAACTGTTGTTGGCTGGCTGTCTGGAAAAGCTGTTGTGGCTGTGAGAAAGTGAACATATGGCTTTTGGTTGATCCAAACCATCTACAACATTTTGGAAAATGAGCACTGAAGTTCCAGCACATTGCAAAAAGCTGGTAGAAGGCAGCTTTTCCAAACAGCTAAATTTGCACTGTAAAGCCCATAGCTACCATTGGCAAAAGCTGCTGAAAAGCTGGCCGTTTGGTTGGGCTGCAGCTTTTTTTAGTGAAAAGTTGCTGAAAAGCCCAACCATTTTTAGTGAAAAGTTGCTGAAAAGCCCAACCAAACACCCCCTAAGAATAGTTCCCACAGATTGTCTCTATATGCGGATGGTGCGGCCATTTTTGCAAATCCAGATATTGATGAACTAAGAGTGATCAGCGAGATTCTTACATGCTTTGGTGATGCTAGTGGCCTCTACACCAACATGGAGAAAACAGAAGTCTTCCCGGTGCGTTGTGAAAACATCGATATCCCAAGCATCCTCCAATCCTTCCCCGCCAAGGTGGGAACCTTGCCATGCAAATACCTTGGGATGCCGCTACACCACAGGAGTCTAAGAAGAGTTGACTTCCAACCACACATTGACAAAGTGGGCTCTAAGATGCAGGGCTGGACGGGAAAGAACATCACCGGTGCGGGACGGATCGTGCTTGCAAAGACCGTGCTCTCAGCTGTCAGTATTTACCACATGACGATATTTCCCCTTCCAAAATGGGTACGTCGAAAGATTGACAAGAGAAGAAGGGGTTTCATCTGGAAGGGAGACGACGGTGAGCACTCTTTAGGGGGCCACGCCCTCGTCAATTGGGCCATGATGTGCAGACCAAAAGAAAAGGGTGGGCTCGGCATTCTGGATTTGGAGATCTTCAGCAGGACAATTCGCCTGCGATGGCCGTGATTGTAATGGACCGCTCCTGCGCTCCTGACCGCCCTTGGGCCAACTCCACTTTACCCTGCAATGACACCGACATGGCCCTGTTCAGGACTGCAACAAAAATCACCATAGGAGATGGGGCTAAAACAACATTTTGGTATGACAGGTGGCTAGAGGCTCTGCGCCAAAGGATTTGGTGCCTTCTCTTTTCACGCTAGCCAAGAGGAAGCGGCGATCTGTGAAAGACGAGCTACATGAGAACTCTTGGATGCGATCCTTTCGCACGATCTCCACCACCACCCAAATCCATGAATATGTGCTTCTATGGTCAATGCTGCAGAACGTCCACCTCTAAGATAGCACACCAGACTCAATCACGTGGCATTGGACAGCCAGTGGGGAATATTCAGCAGCGTCAGCCTATAAATTCCAATTTTGTTCTGCCTCGGCACTGTTTAACTCGATCAAGATTTGGCAATCCAAGGTGGAGCCAAAGTGCAAGCTTTTCACTTGGCTCCTCCACAGGAAGGCACTCACCGCTGACAAGCTTGCTGTCTGGGGGTGGCCCCATCACTAGGTATGTTGTCTGTGCTTCATAGAGTTTGAAACAAATGAGCACCTGGCTTGGGGTATTCTGGCAAGCTGGTTCCAATTTGGTTCAAGCGCGTCTTCATCCTCCTCCTCCCCCCTTGACGAGTGGTGGGATTCATGCATCACAACTCTGTCGAACCCCTGGCGAAAGATCTTCGGCGAAATCATCATGTACGCCCTCTGGAATGTATGGAAAGAGTGCAATCGTCGAATTTTCCAAAACACTTCTTTAAGTGTACTGGAAGTTGCCTTCCTAGCAAAGGCGGACCTTGATCAGAGAAGGCTTTGATCACTCAGTGAGATGTAATCTATCTTTAAAAATAAACTTTTTATACAGAAACATTCCCTTTCCTTCTAAATGAAAAGGGCAGAGCGCCTGTCCCCTTTTCGAAAAAAAAGACATATACAGTTCATACACTTGGCAGCGTCGGTAGTTTTTCTCATTGATTGCCAGAATTGAGAGGGGTCGACGACGTTCGAGTTCAGATTTTTGACCTCCATTTCCTGATTGGTTAACACAGACCATATGACGAGATGCAGCGCTAACTCGAGTTAGTTGCGTACGTGTTCCCGTACGATCTACTCCCTAATTAATCATAAGTGAAATCGCACTTAGCGTGCCACTTAAGTCAACCAGACGCACGGCCACTGACCACGATCTGCAAACCAACGTAAGAATTATCGATCGGAAAAAGGTTAATTAATCAGGGCTTCCTTTTCCTTCGCGGTCCATCAAGAAAATTGATGATCGGATTCGGAGCACGCATGCAGCAGTGAATAATTAAGCCGTTCTGTTGAAACACGCGAGCACCAGAAATTTAAGACGGACAGGTACATCGTCATGCACGCATGCGCGCACGAGCCAAACATGTCATTCAGTTTGCTGTTCTCCGATTCTTCCAGGACACACGACTGCCAGATTATTCCCCGGCAGAAACAGTTCGATCGATTGAACCTCGTCCCTTGCGATCTTATCTGATTTCCGGTAATTCCAATGCATAGAGGGTCGAGCATTACATATCGTATACGGCCCTTTTAAATGTTGAAGAAATATGAAAAAAAAATCGTGGACGAAGGTTAGACTATATTATGTTTACCTGTAAATTTCATCAAAAAATATAATTTTTTGTGGCATGTACAAAAAGACAAGAAATAATGTTTGTCTTTTTTTACCGGGCGCAAAAAAATCATATGTTTTGATGAAATTTTGCATGTGAATATAATATAGCATAACCTTCATCTCATGATCTTTTTTTCATGTCTTCTCAACACTTGAAACTGCAGCATGTAATATGGGATGCGCGCGTAGCGCAAAATCTGTTTGTCTATTACACATATCAAAGCAAGGGGCCATATATAGTTTCCATGCTTTTACATCGCCTTTCATTCGTTCATGCAAAGTTTCAGCACTTTCCCCCAAGGGGGACAAGCATATCTGCACCTTCTCAATCCTGTTTGACAAATTCCCACTGCGGCTGGCTAGCTAGCTAGCCGCAGCAATGCCTGCCTGCTCGTGCCGACACCTCACTGGTCAATTCAAGCCCCGAATGTGCGGCGCCGCGCCGCGCCACGTCGGAGAGCCGATGAGAAGCTTCCGGCCGGCGTCGACGTCCAGGGGAGGGAGAGAGGCGCATGCACCGATATGATCGACCAATCACTGTGAGCATTGTGTGAAGAAGGTCTTAATTTGCCGCAGAATCTGTCTAATCTCCAGGACGAACTATAGTACAGTGTCCCCCCAACTCTTATACGTGTGATGTAACGGACAACTGCTGCGTTAGTGACGTTTTGGCGCTTGTTTTTTCTGCACTGCCGAGTCATCTGGTGCTGAATCGATCGCTGTTGGTTGTCACTTGTAGTGGTACTAGACAGGGATGGCGATCGATAGTTTTAGTTAGAGATTAATTAATCTGACGGGTGTATGAAAAAGAAAAGAGAAGTGCTTCTATACTCTTCTAAACTGTTTTTGCACGATTTTTAAAGCTTCACACGGATCTCAAAGCACCTATTGATTTCCCTCATGGACTTGGCCCATATCCAAACCCGCCCGCCTACATCCAAACCCAATTCTCCTCTTCCCCTATTCTTCCTTGCGTGCGCGAGCTGGACCAAAAAATCACCGCCGCCGCAACCTCCACCCCGTCGCCGGCGCCGCACGCTCCGCACCGCCGGCCCCGTGTCGCTGCTCCTCCTTGGTCGCCGTCGGCTGATGCTGCAGGCAGACCCGCCGCCACAGCTCCCGCCCCATCACCGGGCGCCTCCCGCGCGCCCCGCACCCAACGCCCAGCCGTGGCGACTCGCCGGTCGGTGCTGCAGGCGGAAGCGCCGCCATAGCCTCCACCCCATTGCTGGCATCCCGCCCTCCGCCCTCGCCAGCCCCGCCGTCGCTGCTCCTCCTTGGTCGCCACCGGCCGGTGCTGCAGGCGGAACTACTCCTTTGCCACGGCCTACGGCGCCGGCTGAGGAGCGTGGCGGAGGGGGCGCGTCGCGGCGGAGGAGTTGTCCAGAGCACCACCACAACCGGCCTCCAACGCGCACCTTGAGGGAGGTCGCGGGCACGCCTTCAAGAACTTTTGCAAGGCCGACGAGGGCTACTGCCTCTCCGTCCGCAACGGCAGCGTTGTGCTCGCCCCAGCCAACCCACGCAACAAGCGGCGCCGGCGACGGGGAGGAGGTTGCGGCGGCGGTGATTTTTTTGGTCCAGCTCGCGCACGCAAGGAAGAATAGGGGAAGAGGAGAATTGGGTTTGGATGTAGGCGGGCGGGTTTGGATATGGGCCAAGTCCATGAGGGAAATCAACAGGTGCTTTGAGATCCGTGTGAAGCTTTAAAAATCGTGCAAAAACAGTTTAGAAGAGTATAGAAGCACTTCTCAAAAGGAAATTAGGATTGACATCACAGATGGATTTCATGGGAAGCAACCGGCATGCAAGATTTTCATGCACCTTGCAGCGCTAGAATATTGGTTTTATTGTTTTGTGTGTGTGGCTGATAGATAGGGTTATTTGATAAGATTTTTTAAGGTGGTTGCAGATGGCTGCGTGCCTTTTCACTGGAGTAATAATGCCTCCGAGTGGCACGATGGGAACTTGGATTTGAGGTGGCACCCTTTAGATCACCAGGAAAATCACTTGATACGATTAGGAACGATGACCAAGAGGGAAAGGGCAACCCGCCAATTAGCATATATATATGGGCTGCAACATGCAAATATGGAGAAACATGACAAGCTAGGTGCAGGTGTAGCCGCTTGTCAGAAGCACAACGTGTAACAGTGTTGTTCTTCTTCATAATCTTGAGAAAATCAAGCAGATTCTTGTACTGGTGATGCTGAGTTCAAGTTAACCTATATGTGCATGTTGCTTAACTACACAAGTAGAGATATTGTGCAGGGATTTCTCCTAGTGATTGCTTGCAATTTACATTATGGTACGTGATGGTTTAGTGCTGAGGTTCATGTAGCTGTACAGCCGGCCTGTACTGTCTAATGAACTATTGGCACAGTAACAAACTTCGTGAGGTTACTGTAGTATAAATATTCTGTATATATCAAATCAAGACCGGAAAGATTCTGAAAACGTACAGGAGCTTGAACCGTTGGGAAATCAATCACTGGACTATTAGTCGGTAAGCTCACTCACCTCTAAATGATTCCCTTTCTAGATTACATGGTTGTTGAGTAAAAACGTGATCTAGCTAACAAGGCAAGAAAAGATTTATGGTCAGCACTCTGCACTCCTAACACAGGTGTTATATTCCTGTCCATGCCAAACATGTCTAGATAGTTTAGATGCAGAAGAAAACAGACAAATAACAGTTCCACAGTGTTCTTCAATTTCTTCCCTTTCCCAAACTTCCATACAACATTAGATAATTCACTAGAATAGCTATCATCACCTACCTTAACTAGCCCAACATCAAATCAGTTTGTTGTGAACAAGAATAAGAGAGCTCTTGTACAAATAATAATACACTAGGGCTACTAGGGCTACTAGGGCTACTAGGAAGCCTAAATTAGGTGAGGGTGTTTAATTGGTGCACAGTTTGGCTTAGTTTGCATGCATGGCTTGAACAAGTAGCTCTCTCTGGCCATTGTACCGAACAACTTAATCATGCAGGTTACTCATGCAAGGCAAGTGCACATCACGCTATCTGTTGCGATGGTAACGGCCTATAGCACTGCACATGCATGCACCAACCTCTCCCGGCGATGAGTAAACAAGAAATCAACATATGGCCGGCCACTCTTATTCATATGTAGTTCTATATATATGATTGTCAACTTGACACGTAATGCGAGTATATTATGTATTTCGTGTGATTAGTTTAGCTTTGGGCTTTTGCATAACTTCAAAGAGGAGCCAGCCAGCATGATGCATATGCTGCTTCTTTTTTGTGCTTTCCTTTTCCTTTCGAGGAGGCAAGTCAAGATCAGGGCTCATGTAAAGGACTCTGGCAGGATCTTTTTGTCCAGGATAGGGACGTGCACTTGTACAAGTTAATCAATTTGGTCGTTCTACGTGTTACACGGAATCTGCATATACGACCTAGTCCAGTAATAATATGCATATAATATATGATGCCTGATGTTCTTAATTCATCCGCTCGTTGTCGATAAGAATGTCATAAGTATATAATACTGAATGCACTACAGTGGAGTTCTCTTGAAGAAATGAATAGAACAGAAGGTACATAGAGTTCTCTGCAAGTTGTACTAGGTGTTTCTAAAAAAAGAGAAGAAGATTACGCTATGCTTGTAATATATTTGATAGAAATGACTGCCCTGCTTCTCAAATTTGTCGTTGAGTCGATGCCTGAATATATGAAATGAAACTCAACTTGGCATTAGGGCATGCATGCAGATGAATTGACTAGGTTCTGAAATCTGAATCGTATTCGGTCCACATCCCAAATTAGGTCGAGTATTAGTGTAGATGCAGGCAGTCATGCATTTCTCTATTTGAGTACGTAGAAGTACGCATGGGTCAGTAACCGACAACTTGCACATTTGGACGAGATGATTGGTGCACGAAATGCCGCAGCCCGCAGGACTATTGATCCCATTCTTGCCCTGCCTTTTTTTGGTTTGAAAATGAGACTGTTTTTGTAACCGCTATTGCAACTTGATTGGAAAAGGAGAGCCTGCCTACCTTGGTGAAGTAGCTTCAAACTTTGCCAAAGGAAACAGAATATGCTACAACTACAAGCGTCGCGCCAAAAATGTATGCATGCATGGATGGGTCATGGATTGCTCCGAATCAGCGAAATGCTGTCGCCCCAGCTGCAGTTTTGAAGAAATAACCGCTTAAGCAACAAATTGCATGGTCAGACCTCTCCATCTGAATCATGCATGCATTTCTCAGTCATGAACATCTTTTCTTTTTGCCATGCATTTGTGTAATTGTGAGCACCAAGATTTAAATCATGATGAGTAGAGTCATGCCTCTACAACCACAACTACACCACCCCACCAAAAAATGGTTCTCAAACATCTATTTTCCCTTTGAAAAAGGAGGTTTCCCTTCCGATTTCTGAAGACTGAGATCGATCGATCGATCGATCACATGACGTCGATTTGGCATGAACATGAAAAAGATCGAAGTACGCAATTTGCCAAATTTACTTGCCGGATGGTTCTAAAAAAGAAAACTTGCCGGATACGAATCCATGGTGCACGTACGTTTACGTAAACGGCGGCTCTAGCTAGCTATCATCACCAGCCATGCAGAGTGCAGCAACAGTTGTCAGCTATACACAGGTTACGAGTTCGTTGGAGTCTTGGACCAGGCTCGAAGCGACGTACCGTTCCTGTACATCGAGCTCCGGCCAGCCGTCCGTCCGTCCGGCCTCCGCGCGCTCGCGCAACCACCGCGGGCACGGACGGGCGGGGCCGGCATAGTCCGCATGCAGCGCGAGCGACCATGACCGACCATCTAACGCCCGGGCGGCGCCGTGTGGTCGCCGAGATCGTGCCTGGCTATATCGCGCCCTGCTAGCTAGCTTTCTCCAACTCACGCAATCTTCCTCCTCCTCAGCTCTCTCGCGGTTGTAGCGTTTGCAAGTCACCTCCCCTCTCCCGGCCTCTCTCAGTGCTTGCGAGTAGGACGCTATCATTTGCCATTACTCCTCAAGCTACGTACACTCCTCCCATGACACTATCATCCGGTAGTAGTTGCACAACTGATGATGATTCACTAAGCATATAGTAGTAACTACATGGGCATGCACTTTAATTTGTGTGTGCATGTCCTCGTCTCACCAACCGGCCGGAGAATTAATTGAGAACTGAAAATCAAACTCACACGGTCCATGCATGTTATCATCCGGTTACTCGATCATATGCTGAAACAAAAAATACAGAACACGTGCGAGGTAATGCATGCTACTCGATCGAAGGCTTTATTCAACGCGATGTTTGGTGCAGCCTTTGGACTTACTTTTGGTGCGTGTGATCATCGAGAGCTGGATGATTGGAGAATCGATCGCATTTGAAGCTAGCTATGGCCACATAGTGCCGTACAGGCGACTCATGTAGCTTTTGCTTTCTTTTTTGTTACTGTATCTGTCGGTCTAGTAGGCCGGGCTCGTGCAACATCTGTATGACAACCTCCTTTTCCCTTCAAGTACAAGGATCAGGTGTTTTGTTCTTTATTCCATCCGCTGCACTGCTATAGCCGGGCCCTCCCTGGCGACCCTGCTGTCCTGTTGTAGGCCCTTTGCTCCAACCAAAGTAACCATAATGTAATTTTCACTTTTCATCAGTGACTTTCAGGCTTCAGCTTTTTCTTCTCTCTTTCTCTCCATTTTCTCTGGAACTACCAGGTGACAGCAAATTACCACTGCTAAACATCTTTAGTTTTCTTCCGACAAAATCAAATGGTGCTATATACTACTACTATGATCGACACGATTTACACGGTAAAAGAATCAGAAATAGTTGAACACGTTCATGAGCACTGTTGTCGACGCTGCTTCTTTTCTGACCCCGAAATGATTCTGCCGTACGCCCTTTTGTCAGCAGGCACGTACCTTTCTCGTCGATTTTTCCGAGCTTCAGTTCCTTTCTGTCACTACAGCTGCAAGGTTGTCAAGAGAGGTCCATGATGCCGACGACGAATTCACCTCCGGCCATTTCACCGACACATAGATCGTGCGAGAACACTAAGCCTGCCCGGCTACGTGGATGTACAACCCCATCATCCATGTTTGTTACCGTTCCCTACAGGAGTTTTGGAGACGGAAGAATCTGGTGAATTTACCCGTCGGTTTCTTCTCTCTCGAGCATCAATTCTCGCTCCCCGAGACGCCGTTGTCACTGCCTCCACGACGCAAACACGATCGAAAACGATCGATACTACGCGCTGCTGCAGTACTAGTGCAGTGATCGAGCCTGCAGCAGCGATCACTGCACGTGCGTTCTCCTCCCTTCTCGAACGACAGTGCAACTCCACCAGTCGCCGGCCGTTGTCCACAGAAGCGACACCGGACACGAGACAGCAGCGACGATCCGGTCTTTTACCACATTCGCTTCGCTTTGATTTGATCGATTAATTTCTGGATCTGAAGGAGCGAAGTTCATCATCCCCATCTCTGTTATTGGACGCACGGACGAGACGTTCTTTAGCCCCCGCCGGCTACGAGAGAATCGGATGGAACGTGGAGGTCGGCAGGCCAGTAATCTGCGCGACGTGATGATCTGATGAGACAGCACCGGCGAGCGGTGATCTCAGCTCAGAAATCACGCGACGCGGTGATCGGGTTGGAGTGGACAAGTAAATTGCTCCGTACCACCACTGATGACGAGTTTTGCGAGTCCCTCCCCGGTGACATTAATGGATTAACAGTTGCGATAAGCAGTGTTTATTGTTAAGTCACTCTTTAAACAGGGGAGACTTGGAGAAAAGAGGAAAAATGGGGAAGTCACGTCCCCAACTAACACCATAAGAGAGAAAGAGATGGAGAGCTTTCTGAGCTAGTATTAATCTCTCTCTCTCTCTCTCTCTCTCTCTCTCTCTCTTCCCCCTTCACGGCGCACTATTTTTATCCCACCATCTGCCACAGACCGGAGGTGTCTTAAGCTCCAATCCACTGCGCGCGCGGACACACACTGTGCCCTTGCTTAGAACCCACTTGATCGCTGCCTCACCTCACCAAGCTCCTCTCCCTCTCTCTGTCTCAGTGAGTTGTGCTGTTCTTGGCACGTACGCTTCCCCCATATATACCCGACCATACATATAGCCGGCAGGCAGCAGCAGCAGGCAACGATCAGCAAGAAGCATCCGTCTGTCGTCGATCGCCATTACATCCCGTCAACGTCGCTCCTCGCCGGAGTAGCTAGCCGATCAAGCGAGGAATGGGGCGGCTTTCGTCGTGCGGCGGCGGCGTGCAGCCCAAGCTGCGCAAGGGCCTGTGGTCTCCCGAGGAGGACGAGAAACTCTACAACCACATCATCCGGCACGGCGTCGGCTGCTGGAGCTCTGTCCCCAAGCTCGCAGGCAAGCAGACCCAGCTCTCACATTCTCACACGCTACGCGCCACTGCTCTGCTGCCATTGCCTCGGCTAACTTGCTCGTGCGTGCAGGGCTGCAACGATGCGGCAAGAGCTGCCGCCTGCGGTGGATCAACTACCTGCGGCCGGACCTGAAGCGCGGCAGCTTCTCGCAGCAGGAGGAGGACCTCATCGTCGCGCTCCATGAGATCCTGGGGAACAGGTCGGTACAACGCATTTCTCTCAGTCTTTTGCAATGCGGAGAGCAGAGTAAGTGATGGCGATCTAGTCACAAGTGAGTGGTGAGCTAAGTGATTTGAGAAAAATGCGTGCAGGTGGTCGCAGATCGCGTCGCACTTGCCGGGGCGGACGGACAACGAGATCAAGAACTTCTGGAACAGCTGCCTCAAGAAGAAGCTCCGGCAGCGCGGCATCGACCCGAGCACGCACAAGCCCATCGCCGTCAGAGCGGCCGCTGCCGCGGCGGCATTGCCGGACGCTGAAGATGAAGACCATAAGCCCCCTGCCGCCGCCGCGGCGGGCGGCCTCGCTCCGAAGCAGCCGGTGGTGTTCGACCCGTTCCCGGTGACCGACTTCGGCGGCGGGTTCGACCTCGGCGCGCCGAGCGTGGCGGCATTGTACGGCCAGTTCGACGGCAAGGGCGCCGCGGACGCCGGGTTCGCCACCGACTACAGCAGCGTGCTGGACGTGTCGGAGAACCTGGGCTACGGGGAGAGCTCGAGCAACAGCAGCAACTGGAACTGCGCCGACAATGTGCTCGACGGCGACGTGTTGAACTGGGCCACCGGCGCCACCGCTAAGGTGGAGCAGCGGCACGGTGGCTACGGAGGAGGGCAGGTGGAAGACGACGCGTCGTTGGAGCACAGGTTCTCCCTGCCCTGCCAAGAACAGAGCCTGGCACATTTCGATTTCAACTTGGAATACTTCTAAATTTTCCCCGTCCATTTTTATCTTCTTGAATTATCGATTCCCGTATAGTATATTTACACGGCAGGAAAGAGAATCATTGGAAAGTTTAGGGATTGTACGTACTTATATTAATTTTCTCAGACATGGTACAGTCGTACAGAAGAACGAGAACATTGTGTACTACTAAAAGACACTTGTAAAAAATAAACCTCTTGTATACTATACTACTCATCTCTGCACCATCACTGAATAACCCAGTGTACTTTTTTCTGATCTTTTCTCGTGATGAAGGAACAACAACGAGTCTTGCTTGCGTTGCACAGGTTGCTGTCAGTCTGTCACGCTTTAGCTTTTTCCAAATTTGTGCTTCACGAAAGCAAGGGGTAGAGGAAATCACAAAGCAGCAGTACAGCAGTTCACAATTAGTATCAGCCACATTTCTTTGGGCACTCTGCTAGTAGCAAAGTAGTAACGATAGTTGCACAAGCACGACGGTTCCATAGATACGTATCCATGGCGCACTAGCTTCCCGTGTAATTCACCCGGCAAGGTCACCACATACTTACTAGCTAGGACGCTGTCACGGATCAGCGACTCATCGGCGCTCGTGTGAGAGGCCGGAGAGGGGACAAAAGACTTCACTGCTCTAGCACTGTACTGCACACACAGGTCACAGGAATGAAATTTCTAGTTGTCACTTGCCAGGAAGGAAAAGATTAGCACTTAGCAGGAAGCAGGCAAGCAACATAGTATAGCTAGATCCAGGCACGTCAATCTTGTCGGGACCGAGCTAGGGGCGTGACGCCGAGGATGTATCTCACTGCAGTGTCTGCACCAAGAAACGGAGAGCGAGGTAGTAGCAATTAACGATGGAGACACACCGGCCCCGCGTGATGGCTAGCTGATTCACATATACGATCGCATCGCCTCTTCCATCGATCTCTGAGTTAAGCCGAGGGGCCGGCGAACGAAAGCAGCCGCGCGCGCGCGTGCTGGAGCGGCCGGCCGGCCGACGTAGGGGACGCTGGGACCAAACGTTTCCTTTGGGAACTGACCTACTTTCGTGGGCGTCATTTTTGCGCAGCAGCTCAGAATGACAGGGCGGCTCATGTGCGTGATTAGTTAAGCAGCGGATAAATGCCCCACACCCGATTGCGAGACGGAGGCGGGCAATGCATATGCTACATGAATCGATGACGGGGTGGAGTTTTAGTTGGGGACTGGGGAGGGATCACTAAAAAGTGGCGCCAACTTGGCGCGTCGACGCGAGCATCACCAGCCGGCAGGGTGGAGATGCATGGATGCATGGTGTAGCTTAGCTCAGCACAGCCATGAAAAGCTCAGGCACAGGGCGTTTGGTTGTTCCACTTGCGCCTGAAGAGCGAAATACGGTGGAACGTTGATCGAGCCGAAATTCCCCACGCGTACTAGCGTGACAGCCTAGAATATTAGGGTCCAGGCCACCAACTCAATTCTAAGCAAGAATGAAACTCTCCGTGAAATTTCAATTCAATGATGTTTTTTTTTAAGAATTTGTAGATTTTCTGGCATCTGCATCAAGCAGATGCACACGGCCAAGAAAGTGTCATTTCAAAATTCATAGGAAAATGATTTGAAGCTCACAGGTTAACATCCAAATGCAAGCGAAATAAACCGAGAAAGTACCAACATTGGGCCTCTAAAATGCCCCAAAATTATCTGCATGTACTCCAGCTTATAGATGAGAACAATGTCATTGTTGTTGCCTCCAAGCATTTGTTCCCCTTGACCATACTCTCTCTGCATTCCAACTTCTATAAGGGCACCCAAAATCACCTGAAGACCACCTGATTGGATGGTAGAATGAATATTTTATCAAAAACTATTGTCATTCCTACATAACCAGATAGTCTAACACATTGTCACCGCTCCTACGAGAATTTACAATCGCAGCCTTCGCCCCACTCCATTAAGCCAGCTTCCTATCAAACATGAGAAACCAGTTGGAGCCGTCAAATTAAATGTGATTTGGACTACGCGCCAGACAAAGCGCGTTATAT
Source organism: Stipa capillata (assembly GCA_019208055.1). Classification (NCBI taxonomy): domain Eukaryota; kingdom Viridiplantae; phylum Streptophyta; class Magnoliopsida; order Poales; family Poaceae; genus Stipa; species Stipa capillata. Next base: position 130,098 of record JAGXJF010000992.1, on the reverse strand, counting down.
GGTATTCAAAAAGTAGGTGTTTGATAGATTCATATTTATCACAGAAACAACAAGATTTACTCACACATCATTTACTACGAATGAGATTGTCATTTGTTAGGATTACCCTTCTTCCTAAGTACCACATAGAAATTTTAGTCTTTAGTGAGAGTTTGAACTTTCATACATGCTTATGCCAGAATTGGCACTGAGAGTTAACCAAAAGCTGGTACATTGATTGGACCGAGAATTGTCTGTTACGGTGTAAGAATTGTCTGTTACGGTGTAAGGACCATGGAAAATTGTCCTGAGTGGGCTGTAATGTAATTGTTGCCACACGGTTGGCCAAGTCAATCCAAGCATTTAACTCTTGCCCAATTATAGCTCTACAATATGATAAATTGGAGGGGGGGAGAGGTTCATGGAAAGCATCTCTGCAACCATAGCATTCTTATTTCTTACTACATTATAAATGATGGAATATTGCGATCTCAACGGCGAATTACCCAGCCATATATCTTCCTAGAATCTAACTTGATTACCATTATGAAGGTTAAATCTACCTAGTTAGAAAAAAAGATGTCTTACCTTCATGAGACCAGCCCAAAAATGAGAGTTGTCATACCAAACCTTAGCTTAGGATAAGGTTTTGTTTCATAGATACTTATTCCTTAGAAGACGTTGCCAAACAACGTCCTCATTAATCAATTTGAATAGCTACTTGCTAAGTAGGCATTTATTTTCCTAAACAAGCTTTTGGATCCCCAACCCACCTTGATCCTTAGGTTGACCTTCCTTAGGTTGACCTAAAGGATCAAGATGTTGAATTAAACGGAAATGGTGAATAGGCAATTAACAATTTTTATCAATTTAAAACTTAACTTGTAATTATGCGAAATTAAAATTTGTCTAATGCAAGAGCTATATGGGCAACGCTAGATACTAGTCAGACACAAGCACAATAATACAGCAACAAAAGTAATGCTTGCAAAAAGTAAATGATGGAAAGAAGTAACCAAGAGGACACAAGTGATTTGTTTTTGGAGTTTGGATTCTCGGGAGAATCATATGTCTCCGTTTGGGGATTTCAATCACTTTAATCAAGAGTTGGCTTCTACTCAAGCCATTATCCCTCGAGGATGCATTTTGCGTCTTCTCGACTTTTTCTTAGTGAAGATTTCCTTTCGGAGACGAATCCCAACCTTCACAAACTTTTCAAGGCTCATCACAACTTGCTTGGGAGCTCTCAAGCAATCCTAGCCATCTAGGAGATCTAAATCTCCAAGAGCAACAAGCTCGATGAAGAACTTGGAAATAAACTCAATGTTCTATTGCTCAACTAATCCCAACGCTCACTCTCTTGAGATCTTCCTCACAAAAATCAAAGATTTGAGACTTGAGGAAGGTGGAGAAGCTTTCTTGAAAGCAGAAAATGATTTGGAAAAGAGTCAGACATGGAAGAGGGAGTAGGAGTATAAATAACTCACTCACAAAAAACTAGTCGTTGCTTGACAAGATACACGCCTCGAGTATCTGGATTTCCACCCGGAGTATGGGATATATTTCAATGGCTATGTTTAAACGCCCCTATAAACATACTAGAGGCTCCGGATACAATTTCCCAGGAGTATCCGAGAATCATCCGGATATTCCCAGGGGGGAGAGTGTAACAGAAACCCCTCAAAAACTGACACAACACGGCCTGAGGAAAGGCTAGATACTTCAAAAATCTAGAATGTCTGAGACAAAATCCAGATACTCCAGGGGTCCAAGACAGGAGACCCCTCAAAGCGGGTTTCAAGCTCGGAGTTAAGATCAGAGAGTCAGAACCTTCGGAGTATCCGAGAAAAGTTTGAATACTCTGGATCCGAGATAGAAAGATCTTCAAAATGGATTGCATACTCGAAGACTCACTCAGACAGTCCGACCTGTCTGGAGTATCCGGGAAAGGTCCGGACACTCCAAGTTTGAGATAGAAGGTCCCCCAAAACTGGTTGCACGCACAAAATTCAGAATATTCAGGCCAATACTTAGCACAAAGATTGCTCTGCACCTGGAGTATCCGGGCCAAAATCTGAGCACTCCAGATGTCAGACTCGTCTTGCTCTAATTGGTATATCTATTGTTTATGGTGACAACCATTGGCTAGAAGGTGAAAGTAACGAGTGTTTGTCATCAACCTCAAGTATGTATTTGGATTTGGAGCGTTGATACCATTTAATCTCATCCTCCCACAAAGGGTTAGCGAATCTATCACTAGTTGTATGCTAGGCCTCCATCTCTATCGAGGATAAACGTCTCACCTCAGCCCTCTTGTCAAGCTCATCAACTGTAGCTATAAGTTTTTCTTTCTCTTTCTTATTGATACCACTAGTACGGCTTGCTCAACCTCTAAGAAATTGGCTAGAGCCCTAATTGTATTTTGCCATCATTCCATGGCTGATGTAGCTCTCACTGGCTGACGCCACTTAGTGGAGACCATGTAAAAAAAAAGCCCTCCTATTATAACCAACCTAGCTCAAATTTAAAGAGCGGTTCGTTACCGTGAAAACCAACAGCCCCTATATCTAGAAGAATAGGTGTATGGTCCAATAGAAACCTCAGCAGAGGTTTATCCTCAGCTTGGTAAGATTGTGCAAGTTCAGTGAGAAAAGCCTCCTGAAATTTTGGTTGTGCCACCCCATAAACTGCGAGCATACTCCATTAGATGCCATCCTCTTTATGCTTCACATGGGCTTTGACAAAAAATTCGTCGTCTTCTATATCCTTTGAGTTAATTGTTTGATTGTTAACCCCTAGTAAGATACCTATAGATCTCCTCTTAGGTGGTTTGCAATGTCAGTGAAAATCAGTGCTCCATAAAGGTGTTGCAAACTCACATATAAGAAAGACTGCTTAACTGTCTCCAAAATAGCGATAAAGTCAAGACGATGATCACTAACCTAGCTATGCGACCATGCTTGGCGGAATCCCCTATCCCTGGACTATTCCAGAAAATATCCTTCATAATTTAAATATTTTGAGGGGTTGGTTTGAGGTTTCAATTTCTTCAAAGTACTCGAACGTTATTTTTTTAACGGGCTTTGTCCTAATTCTACGATGTATTCATTCCTATTTTTCGTCTAAGGAAAAGGAATAGCTTCCATGTTAGCAGAGGCCAGGAGCAGACCCACCAGGAGCAGTCGAGGTCCCGATCCTGTCTAGCCCTTGGCCGGACCATGGGTATCCCCTATCCCACCGCTTATGGTGACATAGAATTAATGGGAGAAGGATGGAGGTTTGTTGGCTCGTTGCGTGTTAGTGTTTCTCGTAACTCCACTCCCCAATTTATGTCCGTGGATGCACAGCTACTTATTCGTAGACACAATGGATTTTAATTTTTTTTTCCTCCCAAGGATAACACGCTTTAGATTATTAGCCTACAGTTCATCACGATAAGACCACAAGCCTCTCTTATCCACTCCTATTTTGTCAAGGCGGGGGAGTAAGTCAAAATAGAAAACACCCACAGATGAATCAGGGATAACCAAGCTAGAACTTCAATGTCAAACTGGCGCTATGTGCAGTGTTTATTTCAAGAGTATATAATAAAGTTGATTATGTACTCACTCCTTCCACAATTATAGATCGTTGTATGATGCGTGCAATCAAAATTTAAATTTTTTGATGACTAATACACATCAACGTACTTGGATTGAGTGATCGACTATATTTCTATTGTTGATAGCATATTATGATTAAAAAATTATAGATAAAGTCTACCGTGGGGCGAAAGCCAAAAACACCTAAATGTATGAAGAAAATGTCAGTAACCTACTAGGCTACTAGTCTTCGTTCCCTAGTCTTCACTCACACGTGGGCCTTCTTAAACAAAGGTAATCAAATTGGGCCTCTGGTAAAATAACGCTAGAATGGAATAGATCGCCAATTGGACCAGGAGCCATAGATGACGGATCCACGTATTCCGTACATTTGCAGTGCTGGATCATTGGGAAGCAGTTTGGACCTCAATTAGCATGGGAACAGCCCGGATGGGTTTTAGTAACGGACCACACACTAGGCGAACTGTGGGCAGGTGGTCATGGACCAGTGCTTCTGTTCATTTCATGGCCGATGCTGCTCGCATGTAGTTGGGCTTGAGTCCCCAAAACAACCGTGCCGAGCAGAGAGACCCACGCGGCCACATACGTGACACCTCCACCTCCGTCCGTGGCGCTAAAATAACCATGCCGGCGTAAAGGATGACAGTCAGGTAAGGCTTTTAGGCCGTACCAATTTTTATTTACCACAAATCTTTTGCCTCAAATTACAGAATTTTCGGCCACGATGGGCCTTTTTTATTTACTAAGCTTCTTTTTTTGCCTCAAATTACTGACGAATCCCAGCCAGTTAAGGGTACTGGCCCGGCCTTTTCTTTCTCAGATCTAACACGTGGCCTAGGCTGTACATCATCGTATTTAATTTTCCGCCTGCATTAGGAAGAACAGGCCGGCGTCAGGATCTGCGCTTACAGGTGCATCCTCCACCTACCACGCTTTTAAGGACCAAGTGCCAACCGGTGAGTTATCAGGTTTTCGCAATCGAATGGAGTACCATGCTGCTGCCCACTTAAGATTAGGGTGCCGTCCTAACTTCAAAAAATGATTAGCGTGCCTTTGACTAATTTATCTAAGTAACTATTCTAGTATCTTCTCTAGTAAATATCTTGTTCTTGAGATATTGAGAGTAGTCTAGAAGTTTGCATTGCATACTTTAACACTCCCCCTCAATGCAAACTTACTTTGCAGATCACTCCGAGAGTCTCTCGAAACTTCTCAAATTTTGCTTTGTTGAGGCTCTTGGTGAGAATGTTTACAACTTGTTCTTCTGTCTTTGTAGGCACCATCTCAATGTCCCCTTTAAGGACCTTTTCTCTAATGTAGTGGTAGTGGACTTCTATATGCTTTGTCCTTGCATGAAGAACTGGATTTTCTGCTAAGCGTATTGAGGATAGATTATCACAGAAGATCCTTACTTGGTGGTCTGTTGGTTGGTGAAGATCTTTCATCAATTGCTCAAGCCAGGTGCTTTCTTGTGCTGCCGCTGCCGCTGATTGATACTCTGCTTCAGTACTTGATAATGCCACAGTAGGTTGCATTTTACTGCACCATGACATAGCTCCAGATCCAAGACTGAAGATATATCCGGTTGTCGATTGTCGTGTATCACAGTCTCCAGCATAGTCGGCGTCGCAATATCCAATCACCTGGCATTCTTTTGTTTTCTTGTAAAAAATACCATAATCAATGGTGCCTTTGACGTACCTGAGGATATGACGTACTGCATCAAGGTGAGGCTTCTTCGGTGTGCTCATATATCGGCTAGCTACTCCAATAGCATAAGAAATGTCGGGCCGACTTAGTGGGAGATAGATGAGACTCCCGACCAGTTGCCAGTACATGGTTACATCTTCAAGATCTTTTCCTTCGTCTTCTCGTAGCTTCATATTAGGAACCATAGGAGTAGAGATAGGTTTGCAGTCAAGCATCCCATACCTTTTGAGAAGATCCTTTGCGTATTTTTGTTGGCCTAGGAATATCCCTTTCTTTGTGTGCTCCACCTCAAGTCCAAGGAAGTGCTTCAACTCGCCAAGCTCCTTCATTTGGAATCTGATTGAGAGATTTTCTCTTGTTCTTTGTATCTCCTCATAGTAATCTCCCGTGATGATCAGGTCATCAACGTAGACTAAAACTATTGCTAGTCTACCTTCCTTGGGCTTCACAAATAAGCTAGAATCTAATGGAGCAACTGCAAAGCCACTCTGTATCAGGAACTCACCGATTTTTCCGTACCATGCTCTTGGAGATTGCTTCAAGCCGTAGAGCGCCTTCTTCAACTTGCAGACATACTCGGGGTGAGCCTTACTCTCAAAGCCTTTTGGTTGATTTATGTAGATCTCCTTGTCAAGTTCTCCATGTAGAAAGGCGTTTTTGACATCCATCTGCCACAACTTCCAAGACTTGCTAGCAGCCATTGCAAGCAGGACTCGAACAGTTGTGATCTTCGCTACTGGACTGAATGTTTCTTCATAGTCCAGCCCATATTGTTGAGAGAAGCCCCGAGCAACAAGTCGAGCCTTATACCTTTCAATTGAGCCATCTGGACGGGTTTTCACCTTGTAGACCCATTTGCAAGATATTGGCTTCACATCCTTGGGTTTTGACACTAAATCCCAAGTTTGATTTTCTTCTAATGCATTGATCTCTTCCTCCATTGCCTTTTGCCATTCAGGGCCTTGTGCTGCTTCTTCATAAGTAGATGGCTCAATAGGTAAAGACTCATCAATAAGGGTAGTATTGGCATACCTTGGGTTTGGTTTGATTTGCCTTGTTGATCTTCGTAGTTCCTGTACATGTTCCTCATCATCCATTTGTTGAAGCTCTTCGGGTTTATGTATGCCAGTATTCCACGGACTTTTGGGCTTAGTAGGTGAGCTCCCTTTTTCTTCACTTGGAGTTGATGCTTGCTCTTCACCTTCAGTTTTAGTTTCTTCTTGAATCTCCTCCAAGTCATGGGACTCAGGAATCTCAACTTTCTTTGGAGATCACCATGACGAAGCTTCATCAAACACAATGTTCCTTGAAGTGTAGCACTTGCCTGCGGTTGGATCACAACATCTCCAACCTTTTTGGGCATCATCATAGACAAAGATGCACCGAATTGCTTTCTTGTCAAACTTTCTCCTTAGATGATCCAGCACGAAGACATAGCATACGCAGCCAAATACTTTGAAGTGATTGATGGCTGGCCTCATCTTCCACAACTTCTCATGTGGTGATTTAAATCCCAGCCTTACTTGTGGTAGCCTATTAATCACATAGGCCACCGTCCTCATACCCTCAGCCTAGAATCTTCCAGGAACATTATTGGCATGAAGCATACTCCGACAGGTCTCTGCAAGGTGACGATTCTTGCGCTCTGCTACTCCATTTTGTTAACTGTCTACTAATCTTGTGATTCTTGAGATAGCCGGTGAACTCATTGGATAGATATTCTCTTCCATTGTCAGTGCGTAAACACTGAATCTTCTTATCGAGTTCACCTTCTATCTTCTCCTTGAATTCTTTAAACTTCATAAAAGTCTCAGACTTCTCCTTCATAACGTAAACCCAGACGTACCTTGAGAAGTCGTCGATAAACGTCACCATGTACCTCATGCCTCCAAGTGATATTTGCTTGACTGGGCCAAAGACATCTGAGTGTATGAGCTCTAATGGCGTCTTGGACCAATGCTCTGACTCTTTGTATGGCAGTTTGTGGGCCTTGCCATACTGACAACCAGCACAGACTATGTCTGTCCGGATGTCCAAATGTGGGAGCCCCTTCACCACAGGCTTCTCCGTCATCTCCTTCAATTTGTGGTAACTGACGTGTCCAAGCCGCACATGCCAGAGATAAGCCGTCTCATTCTTTCAGGTCTTGTCAATGTATGCTGACTCTGCAGAGAGCACGTAAACTGACTCTCTCCTTCTTCCTTTCATGATAGGTGTGCCAATCACTTTTACTTTTCGAAAGATGGTCACTTCTTCAGGACCAAAGAGAACATAGTTCCCTTCTGTTGTCAATTGAGGTACTAACAGCAGATTCTTCTTCAAGCCTGGGACGTGATAGACTTTCTCAAGTTGGAGTTGTGGAGGACCGTACCTTGGAATAGCCGCCTTTCCTGTATGAGCGATGGATAGTTTTGAGTTGTTAGCAGTCAGCACCACTCTTCTCCCTTTGTACTCGGTCATATCTTGCAGCTTCTTATCATCATTGGTCATATGATTTGAGCACCTGGAGTCCACAATCCAATCCTCTTTATAGTTGATTTGTGGATCTATGGTAGCTGCAAGAGCTGGTACCTCCATGTCTTCCTCCAACTCTTCTTCATCAACTTCTTGAAAAAACCCAGCTTCGACGTCCCACTCCTCTTCACTGATGGATGCTTCTAGAGTGATCTCCTCCTTCTCCTTTGTGGTGGCCACATTCCCTTCAAAATGCCTCTTTGGAAGTCGACAGTCTCGAGCAAAGTGAACTTTCTTACCACAATTGAAACATCCACCATTTTGCTTCTTCTCATACTTCCCATATTGTTGTTGGTGATCATGTCTTCCTCGTTGAGTCCCCCTGCAGAGTTGCTTCTCTCCCTTGGATGTTGCTTGTCACCTTTAGTCCATCTTGTTTTAGGCTTAATTTGTCCTCAGTATGGACCCTTCTTCTTGTTGGTGAAGAGAGCCTCTTCTTCTTCCTTTATGGTAATGCTCCCCATCTTCTTGGCTAACTCCTCTTGATTAACCAACAAATTCTCCAGCTCCACCAATGATGGTTGAGTAGGCCATCCCATCAATGCGGTGATAAACCCATTATATTCGGATCTAAAGCCATGAATGATGATTCTCTTCATCCAGGCCTCGCTCACCTTCTCATCCGGTGAAAGTTGGGATATCTCATGGCAAATAAACTTCATCTTCAAAAAATATTGACTGATAGATAAGTTGCCTTGTGAGATACCTGCAAACTCATTTTCCAAGAGCTGGAGTCGTGCTTCATTCTTCCTTGAGAAAAGCTTCGCCAGAGTCTCCCAGGCCGCATGAGGTGTCTTCTCATCACGGATGTGCTCTAGTAGGTCCTCTTCAATTGTTGTCTTTAGCACAAACAAGGCTTTGCCGGCCTTGATGTGCCACTTCCGCAAGGCATCAGCATTATCCTTCGGTGGAGTTGTCTCGGTGCCTGTGACGATCTCCCACAAGTCTTGACCTTGTAGGTAGGACTCCATACAGGTTTCCCAATAGCCATAATTGTGGCTACTGAGCTTCTTGATCCCACTGCTTGTGCCAGCAAGATCCGCCATGGTGACTGACGCCCGACGTCAAGTAAGCCTTGGTCCCTGACCAATAGGCCTCACAGTCCCAGACTGTGCACCGGCAGAGTCTCCCCTTAGCACCTCTCAGTGACACAATGTGTAAGTGCCCTGCGCTTACCAAAGACCGCACCGTCCACAGTAAGTGCCTAGCACTCACCTAAGACTCCTCCTACTCTAGACGGTCCCAGACCGCCTGCTCTGATACCAACTGTTGAAAATTTGAGGTGGCCCTAAACCCACTTAGAACCTGCACCTTTCACTTCCTTAGTGCACTATTGGCTTCCAAGCGGCCAAGCCGCTCACGTTAAAGCAAGACTAGCTTCCGGGTGGCACTCCGCTCACGTTGAAGCAAGTCCGTTATGATTCCGGGCGACTGAGCCGCTCACGTCGAATCACAACTCAATAATGCACCGAGTACTTAGAAATAGCACGGCCTAATTGGGAGACTAGCAATTATAAATCACTACTTTATTAATATGTGGACACTATTACACAAGAGTATGTATACACCTCTCAAGATGGCACTCACTCAACTCTTGCTAGCTATGCACTCTCACCATAGTTGGGGGAAGAGGCTATGGTCCTCTATTTATAGGGCTCAAGGTCCATTGAATCTTTGACATGTGTCAAGATCATGGCCCTTCATCTAAAATATCTAGACCTTCCACACTCTTCAAAGTAAATATCTAAATACTAGAAATTTCCTAATTTATCTAAGTTACTATTCCAGTGTCTTCTCTAGTAAATATCTTGTTCTTGAGATATTGGGAGTAGTCTAGAAGTTTGCATTGCATACTTCAACATTTTCGATATACAAACCGTTGAATAAAGATCAAAATATTTAGAATTTAAGTGATCTATAAAGAAAACACTCAAATATCTCCTAGTACTTCTCACGTTTTTAGATTAACATTTGCTTTTTGTTTCTAGAACCGTTCGCAGGATATACTCCCGCCTATCACACTTCTAAGAACCAATAGCAAACTAAACTGATGTATCATCAGGCTTTGGCAGTCGGGACAAATTTAGAAAAAGGGTCCATGGTGTCGACGTTTGACAAAAGGGACAGTTTGCTAGATTACCGAAACGGAGCACAAGGTCATCAACTAAATACTCAAGTGACTATCTGTTAGAATTAAATTAAGGTGATAAGGGATATCCGATACTTGCGTCTCCAGGACTTATCCGTTTAGAAGCTGGGTCTGAGGAATTTTTTCACCCATAGAGATAAAAAAAGTATAAATATTGTCCCCGTCAAGTAAGTTGGATTGGGGTTCGAGATCCTATCCTCCATCCTCGATATCCACCGAGTTCCCCATAAATTAATATGACAGGTGGATCCTTACATATTACTCCCTCCATTCCAGATTATAAGGCGTCTAAGTTTTTTCACAAAGACCAATTTTGTGGGCTACTGGAAAGATTATTCCTGTTTTACCCCTAATTAAACCCACCATCAATCAAGCCATCAATTCGGATGCAGCATTGCATCGCCTCGCGCGCTCCAGCATCTGGCCACGCCCGCGCTTTGCTCCAGCCCCGCGTGCCCGCGACTCCTTTGGCGATTTGCTCCATAGGCCCGCGCCTGCCTGCATGGCCGATGATGGCCAATTGCAGTGAAGTTTAGAGCCCGTGGCTGCATGCATTGGTTATGCATGAACGATTGAAAATTTGAAGGATTGAGTGAATGTATACGTCCGGATTAGAACAATTGAAATTTTGACAGATTGAGTAAGATGTGGAGGGAAGGAAAAATTGAAAGATTCATTGAAATTTTGAGGACAGATTTGAGGGAAATGCCCGTGAGAAATTTTCAGAATCTAGCTACTCCCTCTTTGCTCTCTTCTCTTCCTATAAGTACCCGATGAACACCAAAGCTGTACATGGTCCAAATCAATGGCTAGCTTAGACCTTAATACTATCCCTATCAATTGGGAGGAGGTTGAGAAGTATGAAGGACCGGTGATTGATTTGAACTATGATCTCGAGTGGGATGACGATGCGCATGCAGACGACGAAGGAGGTGGTGCTAGGGACAACGGTGACGAGCACAGCCACGGTGCCTCGCACGGCCACGCACACGGTGCCGAACACCCTCACGAAATGAGTAAGTCTATTCCACTCACTATTTTGGCTTTCGTACGCGATTAAGTAATCTATGCTTGGTCTTGCCGACACAGCCGTCCAACCTATGGACACCAACCTTGCCAGCCTCCCTGACGAAGCCGACGGCGAGCTCGCCAGCCGCGGGCAGGGCTTCCGTGGGCACGGCATGCTCGGGCTTGTAGGCTGCGTTCACCCCAGCTGCTGGCACGCTGGGCAAGGTGACGCCGTCCGCGGGCATGGATGACAGCTGGGGCTCGCTGGCCGTGGGAACCCTGGTCGCTGGCACGCCAGCCACGTTGACGCTGTTCGAGGACACCGCAACCTCGGGCTTGCAGGCCGTGGGCGTCCCTGGCGCTGTCACGGCAGCCACGTTCAGGCCAGCATGCACGACGAGCACGGTGATGAAGGCCCCGTTCACGCTAGCATGCATGAGGACCACGGTGATGCAGAGCTCATTCACATCAGCATGCATGAGGAGCATGGTGATGAAGACCACGTTCAAGACATCATGCATGAGGAGCACGGTGAGCCCTTCACAATTGTTAAATTTCGTTTTGGACTAATCCTATTGCAAATGTTAATTTCTATTTTGGACTAATCCCTAACCGAGATAAGTATGTTTATGTTTCCTCGTTTATGCTGGTAGAGTAAGCATTTTTCAAATGTTAATTTCTGTACTGTCGGACAGTAAACACATCGGGTGGAAAAGGAGATGCTACTGGAGAAGAAGGTTCGGGTGGACGTGGGCACGGGCGCGGGTGCGGCACGCTGGACCTTGTCGGACACGGTCGTGCCATGCATGGTATAGCAGGAGACGGTCACGTAACGAGTAAGGGCTACATCCAATGCAATTCATTTTTTCGTTAGATTTTCGGTGCTGAACGTCATTGTTTTTTCTGTTTTATTGAAGGTGTTGGTGGTGCCATCGACGACAGTGCGGAGGACAGCGTAAACGGCGGCCAAGATGAAGCCAGGCATGGTGAGGAGGAAAACGTAGACGGTGGCCACGGTGAAACCGGCCACGATCAGCAAACGAGTAAGAGGAGGCAATACACCGATGTTGAGAAACAAGCCATATATGCCATGCTTTTGGAGAGAATTTCTTTGGGTGTTTTGAAGAAAGGAGTAACTAAGGCCGTCTCCGATGAAATAGGTGTGCCATTAAGAGTTGTTTAGAGGATATGGAAGAATGGACAGGATGGTGGTGTACCCGGTGTCTCGAGCAAGAAGCCAAAGAATTGTGGTCGCAATAGGATAGCCTTCGATTCAGATGCCATCAAAGAAGTACCGTTTAGTAAGAGAACTACTTTGAAAGATCTAGCCAATGAACTGCATATGTCGAAGACCACGTTGTTCAGGCGGCTGAAAGAGGGCAGGTTTAAGCGGCACTCGAATGCGATCAAGTTTACGTTGACAGAAGATAACACGAAAGCAAGGGTTCGTTTCTGTCTCTCTATGTTAGACCCCATTAGCTTGCCGCAGGAACCAACATTTAATGGAATGTATAACATCGTCTACATAGACGAGAAGTGGTTTTATCGCACGAAGCAGTCTCAGAACTACTACTTGGCGCCCGACGAGGATGAGCCAGAGAGAACCACATAGAGCAAGAACTTCATAGAGAATGTCATGTTTCTGGCGGCCGTTGCGCGACCTAGGTTTGACATGGATGGTAACATGACATTCGATGGAAAGATAGGCATTTTTCTGTTCACTTTCGTAGAGCCGGCAAAAAGGACTAGTGTGAACAGGCCTGCCGGAACAATGGTAACGAAGGTATTGCCGTCAGTCACCAAGGATGTTTGCCGTGATTATATCGTGAACAAGGTTTTGCCCGCCATCAAGGAGAAATGGCCTACGGAGGATTACGTACTCCTGTATTCATACAGCAGGATAATGTGAAGACGCATATTGCCGTCGATGATCCTGAGTTTTGTCATGCGGCCGTGGTCGATGGTTTTGACATAAGGCTGATGTGCGAGCCACCGAATTCTCCCGATGTCAATATTCTAGACCTTGGTTTTTTTTGGCCCTTCAAGCCTTTTTCCAGAAGTCATCGCCTACTTCTATCGAGGACATCGTCGCAAAGGTACTATAAGCGTTTGACGAGTACCCGATTAAGAGGAGCAACCATATTTTTCTTACTCATCAATCGTGCATGAGGGAGATTCTGCGGCAAAAGGGAGGGCAACACTACAAGATTTCACACTTGAAGAAGCAATCTCTAGAGAGGAATGGTGTACTTCCCATTAGGTTGGGATGTGATCCTATCATTGTAAATGAGTGTTGGTGTTTAGATCCGGCAATATTGAATATAGGGCAGCGTGAGCATAGCAGATCCAGATGGGTGCACACGGGAGATAAAGTTTAGGCAGGTTCAGACCCTCAAGAAGAGGTAATACCCTACGTCCTGTGTTTGGTGGTTAGTATTGCCTGTATCCCGAGTGCCGCAAGACCTTGAGAATAGATCTCTAGATTGCTAGGGCTATGTGGATATGAAAATACGAGAACGTATGTTGCCTCGTGTGTATCTACTAATTGGAAGGCCCCTACCTAATCTTATATAAGCGGTCGAGGAAGGGTTACAAGAGTCTGAATCGGTTTACAGATTGATTTCCTAGTTAGTTACAACTGAATCCGGGGTTGCTGGGTAAATACTTATCCCTATCTTATACTTCAAGTCGATGAGGCGCCCCCATGTAGAAGTCGGACTCCAAATAGTCGGCCCGACCTATCCTATGTCTGGAGGGCCGGCTTTGTCTTCCTTGACGATACCCGGGTGCTATACCATTGTCAGTAGCCCCCGAGTCCTTCACGATCTGGCTGCAGTTTGTCATGGTAACACCCAAGCCGAGTGCCTTTGCCTCCTTCCTTTTTTTCGAGTAGCATCTGCTTGGGCGCGCCTTTTTGTTGCCTGCAGGAAGATTGTGAGGGACTCATAGAACTCCTGTAGAGTAGAGATAATAAGCCGAGTAATATTCACCCGTAGGGCAGGAATATCATGGCGGTTGAGTTAATAACGGGTAAGTTTTGGTGGTATCTAGTCATTTCCAGCTGATGGAGACCGGCTGATAGCCCAGCGGGGGACATACCATGAATCCCGACTGAATTCTCGAGTGGCATCTGGTTTCTCGAGTGGTCCGGGTCCAGCTAGCGTCCCTCTGGGGAATGCCCTCGAAATTCACGTTAGAACCAGAACACGAGCTGAAGCACTTTAGTCCCGAGTAGCGGAGCCTAATGCCCGGACGTTCCACTGAATCCAGAGATTCCAGGGTAAAGTCTCCGGAATGTCCGGGTGGAGAAACCGGTGGCTCCAAGTTGCTCGGTGTCCGACTAGTGGCCTGCTGAAGGCGCACCACAACTACCCTTCACTCGGGTGTATTCAAATAATTGCGTTCCTCTGGAGGCCAACTATTGAAACCCTTCAAAACAGCAATGTTCAGTTCCGAGTTATTCGGTAACCGACTAGTGACCCGTTAGAGGTACGTTATAGTCGCTCTTTGTGTGGGGTGTATTCAAACATCCCGTTAGTCCCGGAAGACCAACCGTTGAAACCCTGGTCAGAAGGATGCTGGAAACGGTAACGCTTCGCCATGGAAGCAGAAGAGTTGCGCGGTGAGTGCGGAAAAGTTACGCCATGGAAGCGGAAAAGTCACCCCGTGGGGGCGGAAGATTCGCACCCGCCAGGCTGTCTTTTCTTTAAAACCCTGTCCGTTCACACCGGCTCCACTTTCACGCTTTGTCTCTTCTGCTCCCAAATCTTTATCTTCCCACGACATTGAGCCGAGAGCGCCGCCGCATAGCAGACTCAAATCGCCGTCAATCCCGCATCCATCTCACCACCATTTAGACTCCGCCTCGTTGCCGCACCGCGCATTTGCCTTCCCGGCCTAGTTGGATGAACCCAAATCGGGGATCTGCAGAAACACTAGATTCGATCCACCGCCGCTGAATGCCCACCTCCATCAGGGAAGTGGATCTACTTGAAGAGGAGGAGGACGCAGTGGTGTGGGCATCACTGTCACACCCTGTTTTCCTCGTCTGGTTTTTCCTGAAGACCCAAAATCCTAAAGACGCGTGTATGCGTGTGTAGATGTTTCAACCATGGGTTCCGGTCACCGGAGTTTCAATTTTCCTCGAGCATGTCATTTCATGATCATCACATGTGCACAAAATGTTAAACTCTAACCGGACACTCACACCCTAAATGCGTAAACCCGTCCGAACCCAAACCCTAACGACCATAGGTGATCAAGGGGGATTCCCTCTCTTCGGGGGTGAGTTCCAAAACCCTGCATGCCTCCACTTTCCCTCTACAAGTTCCAAAACCCTAAATCCTCTAAACCCTAGCTTCTCGGCAAAACCCTAACTAGGTTTTTCTCGCAATCAGAAAATCAAAAAGTGTTATCACATGCATTTTAATTTCTCCAAATTGTCCAAAAAAACTCCAGGGGCTTCTTGAGACCATTTTTCACCAAACCATAAATTAAAACCTGAAGGTACAGTTCAAATTTTTTGAATTACATTCAAAATCAAAATTAGGTCAAAACTTCCCTTTGAACTGCAACCCCTCCATGCCTTGCTCAGAAAATTCCAGAAAAATTTCACCATGATCCTCTCAGTACCCTTGTTCCAAATATGTAAAAACATCTTTACCTCCAGTTCAAATTTCTGCCAGGACAGCCATCGAACACCTTGACTCCATTTCTTTTTCCCTCATGAACTCTAGCTCAACTGCCAACTACTTTGCTCCAGGAGCTTGACAGCAACCTCACCTCAGCTCAGAACCCTGTCTACCCCATTGTCCTTCAGTGCCAAGCCCTAATCCACAGGAATTCAACTCTAACATCAATCTATGCCGACATGAGCATAGCCCCCAGTCCTTGCTTTAACTCCACTTTCTTGAAGCCCAGCACTCTGCCAAGCTCTACAGGCTTCAACTAGGAGCAGTGACATGGTTAGACACGCAGGCATCCACCGCAGAGGCCAGGGCATGCGTGGCATGCCAGTGCACGCGCTCTGGGCGCGGCCATGCCGATGCCAGACACACGCTCACACGTCCGAGCTCTGCATCTCATTGACCTCTGCCTTGCCTGAGCTAAGTCCGCGCCACAGACGTCCTCTACCACTCCTGAGCAAGCCACGTCACCTGGCAAGGTCGCCGAGCTGCTGTTGCAAAGTCCACGGCGAGGACAGCGGCCCGAGCAACAGGGCGCTCGACCCCCCCTTTTCTTCCCGCCTATGTAAAGGCCTCCAAAGCTCGCCATCTCCTCATACACCTCCTCTGGAGCTCCCTCATCCCGCCACATCACCTGAGCAACCACCAATTCCCCTCCTTCCCTCCACGACCACCACCTACCGCCGCCGTTCCCGAAGGAAATTGAGCCACTCCAGTGAAGCAATCTCCTCCTCCTCTCATTCCTTAAGCTTCTTGGAACATTCCCTAACCTCCTCAAAGCTTCCTCTGCAGTTGAAGCTCATCGGAGATCCCCAGCCACCGTTGCCTCCCCGCCTTCGTTCTGGACCCCGACGGAATCTCGTCTCCAGCAAGCGCCCAAGCCCCCAAACCACAAAAACGAGATCCTCTGATCTTCCTGACTCCAAGGGTAGCGACCGCTCTCTCTGATTTCCCCTATAGCCACCGCGATTGCTCACCGGAGCTTTCACCGGAGCGCCGCCGGAGCCAAAAAGATTTCTCGCCGGAACCCTCGCCCCGCACCTCTCTGCCTTGTGTCACTGTCAAGCGGGACCCAGGCCTCGGGTTATAACCCGCGTACCGATTCGGTACTGGGCCGCTGACCAGCCGGGCCCCCTGTCAGGTTAAGTGAAACGCCCGGCCGTTTCCCGCCTCTGACGTCACCTTTGAATTAGGTTAAACCAGCCGGTTTTCTTCTGAACCAGCCTTCCTCTCTGGTCCGGCCGGTTCATCACCCTAGCGACCGGTTCTCTGAAAACCTCCAAAACCAAAGTTGCTCCAAATTCTATTTCCCACCTTTTTGGTTCAGACAACTTTTCAAAAATCCAAGCACCTCTTGCCAAACAGAGAGTAAATTCAAATATCCATTTTAAACTCAAATTCCTTTTTAAAATTCTTTTGAACTTCTATCTCATTCCAGAACTCCTAGCATACTAACACTATAAGCTTCTAGACCTAGCACAAGTTTCACATTTGCATACACTCACGAGCATGATCCAAAGACAAAAGATATACACATATACCTAGAAACCCTAATGTGAAGATATAAACATATACATTTTCATGGCATCCAAATCTTTCGGAAATCATGGTCCATGTTAGGGCAGTTCAACCTGTTCGGATTTTAATCTTCTAAAAACCCTTGCACCAGATCAAGTATGAGCATATTGCATAATTCAGAAAATAAGAGGAGCACTAGTAAAACTCAAAACCCTAACCACCCTAACCCTAAAACGTGCATGTAAGCATATGAGTCTTAGTATCACCAAGCATGTTGAAAACTTTCCAAGAACTTGGTAGACCCAGAACATTTGCATGCTGGACATTGTGTATTTCTGTTACTCGGTTTTGCAAAGTCGATTTCCTTATTCGAAGTGTTTTCCGAACGTGTAGTTGATGGAGTGAGGTACGTCCGCCAGGAGGAACTCGAAGCATCCCCGCGTCCGGAACAGAGCCAAGAACTGCCAGGCAAGCTCTCCGCCCTTGATCATGTTGTAACCTAGATTTACAAAATATTATGTTGTTTACGAAACATGCATGCTATGTTTTGTTATCGTTATTTTATGTAGCATAGTTATGCCGATGTTTAGAAGACCCTAGTCCGACCCTGAATTCCTTGTAACCCTAAGGACTACCTATTCCGGAATTGTTATCGAAAAAACTTAGGGTAGAGTATATACATATATTCATGCTTAGCCCTGCCGTAGTGAAATTAGGGTTTTAGCAAAAGAAAAGTAATATCACCCCATATTTCATGTGGTGAACTTTTGAGGAATGGACCGTCGTGTCCAGAGGTGTATGAAGGTAGCATAGCCATGGGTTGGTATGTTTTACCGTAAAAGGGTTTTGTGAAACCGAGTTGAAAATGGAGGAGATTTTGATCCGGGTCGGTAATGAAGGGAGAAAGCAAGGAGTTTGTTAAAGAGCGAGGTAAGGCCCGTCGTGGTTCTCGCTGCCCGTTTACGGGAGTGGTGTGGAGTCCTTCTCGGATCACCTAAGGACCGATCTTAAGTGCCGTTTGGCCAAGTCATACCGTCGTCCACATGTCCTTTGTGGGAAGGACTTGACATAGTACCCGGCCTGAACTAGCATGAACCCGTGGGCAGTCAGTAGAGTGTAGATGGAGTAGTTTAACCCCTGTAGAGAACAAATACAGCAGTGTAGCGAGGCATTGTTCGCCACAAAGTTGGAACACCAACCTCCTTGTAGCGATGATACTGACTCAAGCTAGGTTTGGGACATGTCCTTCGGACGGGTTCATGGCTGGGTTCACACCGGCGAAGAGTCTCGTTGTACTAGCTCTGGTAGTATGCAGTGCATGGTATGCCCAGGGTGACCTACATCGTGTGGGTAAAGCCGTACCACCTCTGCAGAGGGTTAAAACTATTCGAATAGCCGTGTCCACGGTCATGGACGAACTTGGTTAGGCCACATTAAAGTAGACTGGCTTTCAAAGTCCAAAATGGATCATGGGTTATGGGTTTAAGGACGCGATCCGTTTTCAAAGTCCAAAATGGATCATGGGTTATGGGTTTAAGGACGCGATCCGTCGTGTTCGCAGGGCAGCATGCCAGGTTCCCGTTGTAGCGGGAAGAGTGAAGAAGGGGTTCCCCGTGGACTCGGGCAAACCCTAGAATCCCCGTAAGTACGAGGTGAGCTGTGTCTCCCTGAGGAACCGGGTGATTGTCGTTGGTATCCCCGTAAGTACGAGGTGAGCGGTGTCTCCCTGAGGAACTGGGTGATGCCGTGTTTTCGTTGGTATCCCCGTAAGTACGAGGTGAGCTGTGTCTCCCTGAGAAACCGGGCGAGTACCATGCTTTGCCGTTGTAGCGGAAAGCACAGAGATGAACTCCCCCGCTGCGTCGGGTTGAGGGAATCAAGCAGGTACCCCATCTCACTGCGTCGAGATGTTTTGTTAAAATTGCTTTTACATCTATTTATTTATTGCAAATACAAACTTACTTTTCCGCACAACATGAAACTTAGGGTAGAGCCAATTCCTTGATTACTTCCGAGCATACTCATATCCGTAATAACCTCCCTGGTGGAGCGCTTGCGAGTACATTCAATGTACTCACCTGGCTTGTTATGTGGCCAGACAAAGAGGAGGAATACCAGTCTGGTGATAGCGACAGCGACTTCGAGGCGTAGGGTTCTCCCCCAGTCAGTTGCCTGTGGTTCGGCATACCGATGGGCTATCTACCGTGTTTTATTCCGCTGCTGTTTAATTCGGCCAATAGGCCCAGCTTGTATAAATAAAAGACCAAGTATGGCTGAATATTGTAATGAACGATGTATGGCATGGCTATGTTATCAAGTACTTGTGTGTATCGACTACTGATCCAGGGATCGATACAGTAAACACAAGGGTTTATCCGGCCTCAGAACCGGGTACGCCACAATCACTCAGCGAGAGCATCTCCCCCGCTGGTTCAATGGCGCCTTGGACCAAGTCCACTGCGACGGAGGCCCGGTTGCGCACCTTGGTGGAGGCGGGAGTGCTTCCGCCGCGTGAGCTGATCGAATGGCGCCCCGCCGTCGGGGAGGAGGTCCCCACTTCGAATACCGGCGAGCTCGTCGTCCACACCTCTTTCTTCCACCGTGGCCTCTCTGTCCCGGTGCACCCTTTCTTGCACGGGCTCTTATACTTCTACGGGCTGGAGCTGCACAACCTCAACCCCAACGGGATGCTCCATGTGGCGTGCTTCATCACACTCTGCGAGTGCTTCCTCAGGATCGAGCCACACTTCGCGCTATGGAAGCAACTGTTCATTGTCAAGCCTCAGCCGAGCAAGAACAACCTGGTTGTTGTTGGGGGAGCTGGGTTTCAGCTGAGGCCGGGGGCCATCAAGTACTACCTCGAGCTGCCATTTTAGACTTCCAACAAAGGATGGTACTCGGACTGGTTTTACTGCAGCAATCCCGAGCCCTCGCTCCCAGGGTTCGTGGGTCAGCCTCCAGAGATTAGGGCGAGTTGGACGGAACTTCCGCTAGAATGGGAGCAGCCTGCAGTCGAGGTTCTCATGGCTCATCTCTCCCAGGTGTTCCAGTTGGGAGTCACTGGGGTCGGTGTTGTAGCGACCTTCATCAGGCGCCGAATCCAGCTCACGAAGCTTAGGGTTCACCCGATGTATGCGTACACCGGCCATCAGGATGTGACCCGGGAGTTAGCTGACGACCTCACGGAGGAGGAGGTCAAGCGCCGAGTCAGGAGGTTGATGGCCCAGGTTGCAGATCTGGACACCTCCAGACATCCGACACCCCATAACCATGCCAACCCTCCGAGTCAAGTGACCAGCCAGTCCTCCGACTTCATCATTTGTAGTATATGTTTCAAGCGAGTCATACTTGGTCTTCGTCTGTGCCCCCTAACTTCGCAGGATCTATTTGGGTTCAGTTCCTCAGATCCCCTTCTAGAGAAGGAGATCTGGAACCAGCCCCAATAGGAGCTAGGGGCGGAGAAGGCTCGAGTCAGGTAACTGGAAGAGGAGGCGACTGTCATTGATGGTAGCCTGAGAAGGGCTTTGGGGGCTGTCAAGTCGACAAACAAGAGGGCTGCAAACTCCGCCACCGGCAAGTTCTTGACTCGGGTCTTGTTCGGTCGGGGCCCGCTGAACACCTTGCTAATGCCTCTGTTTTGTCTTCGTCACCTTCCAACTGCGCATCAACAAGATCAGCGAGACGGCCGAGTCCTTAAAGACCCCGTGCCGGACCACGCGGAGGTGATCGCGAAGCATCTTCGATGGGTGCCCGATAAGGCTAGGTGGCTGCAGAGGGAGGCCTCGCGATCCAGAGCTGTGTTGTTGCTTGCGATGGCGAAGTCCCACTACCCGTTGCTTGACATGGAAGCAATAGTGGAAGGGTATGCTGCCGACGTTCCCGACGAAGAAGTCCCGGAGCTGATGACGGCGGTCGAAGGCATGGCGCACTCCCTCGTCGACCGCGCCGAGCTATAGGGATAAACATGTGTGTCAACTGCTCGGGAAGTCCGAGTGAATATTTGTTCATGCATGTTTTGTAGAGAACTTGGCTTAAAGCCTATCATCTTTCTTTCTTCACAAAAGATTTGTTCGTGTGTAGGTTAATCCGTTGTATGTGCCCTTGCCGACCCGTTGTAGCCCCCTTTGCGTAGAGAGTAGCTGTGGGCTATTTCCTGTTTAGCACAGGGTTGTGGGATAAACCGGCGATCGAGAGCAAAGAGTTAACGTCAGATTGTATACACAGTACTAAAATAAGTTGCTCAAATGAAAAAAAAGCCCGAGTGCATTTGGGCGCACCCAGGGTGGTGTAGCCCCCGAGTGTCCGTTATGCGCGGCCGTGAGCGTGCACAGCGGGCCAGTCGGGAACTCCGAGATTTGCTTCAAATGGAGCGAACAAAATTTAAGCATAGAAGCGACGTAGCTGTTCGATGTTCTATGCGTTGGTGATAATGTTGCCGTCGTTATCCTTCAGTCGGTAAGCCCCCGGGCGTAGTACTTCGGCGACTACGTACGGACCCTCCCATGGTGGTGAGAGCTTGTGCTTGTCTTTGTTGGACTGGACTCGGCGTAGAACCAAGTCGCCAATGTTGAACGAGCGGCCGCGTACGTGCCGGCTGTGATAGCGTCGTAGGCCCTGCTGGTACTTTGCCGACCGAAGAAAAGCGACTTCGCGTGCTTCTTCGAGCTGGTTGATAGCATCTTGTCTTGCTTCCGCTAACTTGGCCTCAGTGTAGGCACGGATGCGCGGAGACCCGTGGTCCAAGTCAGTAGGCAACACGGCCTCGGCTCCATATACCATGAAGAAAGATATGTACCCGGTTGATCAGTTGGGTGTAGTCCGCAGGCTCCAGAGTACCGAGGGCAACTCGGCTGCCCATTCACCCGTAAATTTCTTCAGGCGCTGAAAGATCCGAGGTTTGATGCCTTGCATAATCAAGCCATTGGTCCGCTCAACCTGCCCGTTGATGCGTGGGTGTGCCACGGCAGCGAAGTTGAGGCCAATGTTGTAGTCATCGCAGAATTGGATGAAGGCGCCGCCGGTGAACTGAGTGACATTGTCTGTGATGATGCTATTAGGAACGCCGAAACGATATACTATGTCCCGGAAGAATTCGACGGCATTTTTAGCAGTGATCGTGGCGACTGGCTTGGCTTCAATCCACTTGGTGAATTTGTCGACAGCGACGAAAAGATGTGTGTAACCCCCGGGAGCCTTCTTGAGGGGACCAACCATGTCCAGACCCCAAACGGCAAAAGGCCAGGTGATCGGGATAGGCTGGAGTGCCTGAGCCGGCGAGTGTGTCTGTCGGGCGAAGTATTGACATCCCTCGCAAGTGCGCACAATGTGCTCAGCATCGAAGACGGCAGTTGGCTAGTAGAATCCTTGTCGGAAGGCTTTACTGACTAATGACTTTGACGCCGCGTGGTGCTATTGAGTTCCTAAATGGTTTTAGTGTAATGGATTAATCAATGTATTTGGATCACATAAACAAGTACTCAAATTCAAACAAGATCACCGAGGCTGTCTGGGACATAGGTTTCGCCGGCAAGGGAGTCCGGGACAGCGTCCATGGAATGCGACATGGAATCCTAGAGGTTGTCGACTTCAGCAACATTGCTTTTTTTGCGTATGGCAAGCCATTCCATGTCAACACGCCACTCGCGAAGGGAAGCTTCGTCGGGTAGGATTACCGTGCAATCGAAGTGGTTGAATCCATAAATCCACGCACTCATCATGTAGTCGTCGTGGTGGCGCCGACAGCGAGAGCACCCTTCGCGTCTTCGCCGCCTAGGGTGATCTACAGGGAGCGCGTGCAGCTCAGCGTCCTTGTCTAGGTGGCCGGCAACCCAATCTGAAAAATCCTCCTCGGCTAGTCTGGCGAGCCAGTCCTCTTGACGCCGACGCTTGACGCCATGCTTGACGCCGACAGCGTGGCCGGGTAGCATGCCATTGTTCGCGCGAAAATCGATCCGCGGAACACCCAGGTAAATGGAGTCGCCAATTGTGATAATTATCGTACTTTCGTGTACGACGAACGATTGCTTTCCGAGCAAAGCAACAAAGGATAACTATCGCACTTTCGTGTACGACGAACAATTACTTTCCGAGCAAAGCAACAAAGATCTTCTTACTTTCGTGAAGAAGGAACTACTATTTTTCAGCGCAAAACAGCAAAGATCTATGCTAAGAACAAAAAGGTAAAAGGTAAAGGTAATAGATTGATTTGTGTCGATTGTTGGTTGTTTTTTAATCGGCCATCACCCTTTACATATTTATAGGGCGGTTGGTCTTCCCGTAGGAGATTGGGACTCCTAATCCTAACTGAATACAGGTATACGATTTCCTTTTTCTAATGGATACTGACCCTAATTTACGCATAACCTCCCTTCCTTTTTAAGCAGCTTTGACCACCACGATCAGGACTCCTTCTTGCATGCGAGATACCTTTCCATATAAACCGAGTACCTTTCCGAATCCAAGATTAACCTTCCTTTCGCGACTACCCGCGGTTTCTTGTCCTCCAAGTCGAAGTCTCTAGCGTTGGATAAGTCTTGGAAGTAGATGACTCGTCGTATCAACCCATCCGCGGATCAACTCGGTAGCGCCGTGACTTGATTCTGCTAAGAAAGACTCGGCTCCAGCCCCTCGGAATCTGGCTTGGACCTTCTCGGGGACTCGGGTACTCGGGAACACCAGTACTCGGGGTCGCTAGTACTCGGGAACACCAATACTCGGGGTCGCCAGTACTCGGGAACACCCGTACTCGGGAACGCAAGTACTCGGTACTCGGGCGCGCTGGGAACACCAGTACTCAGGAACGAGTACTCGGTACTTGGGCGCGCTGGTGCTCGGGGAACACCAGTACTCGGGAATGAGTACTCGGTACTCGGGGACGTGAGCACTCGACATTACGGGTACTCGGGTTGCGAGTACTTGGCCCCACCAATGCTTGGTGCCCGGAGGTACTGCTCGTTACTTGATGGCGTAAGCCACCCGGTGCTGAAATAGTCAAGCCTGCATTAAGAGTTTAACACTAAATCCAAAGCTTGTTAGTCCATTATCTTAACCTCCGATGGCAAAATTAATTTGGCCAACTGAATAAACCCTAAAGCCAAATTACGCTATAAACAGCCATCTTCGCTGCCCATCCCTACGAGAGCGTCGTCGTCGATAACGAGCCTGTCATCGTTCTGGATGTGCCGGCCTAGCCACGCTGGGTCTTCGGTGGCGTCCAACCCTGCAAGCTTGCCGCCATAGTCGCCTTCGCCCAACCACGCCAGCGAGCTTGTGTTGCCGTAGCCGTCAACTTCGTCCAACCACGCGAACGCACGTGTCTTGTCGCCGTCAACTTCGTCTAGTCATGCGAGTGCGCGAGTCTCGTCGACTTTGTCCAGCCACGCGAGTACGTGAGTCTCGTCGCCTTCACCTCCGTCGAGCCCTACAACCTCGCACCTCTCGTTGCCGTCGACGGCGTGGAGCGGCACCTCCCACCCACCTTGCTCCGAGATGTTTGCTGCCATGGCTAGGCCTCGCATGCTTCTTGCTACAGCCAAATTAACGAAGAGTTTATGCTGGAGCCAAACGAAGCGACGCATGCATGCGAAGAGACATGGGCAGTTCCGGGAGAACTCGTCGAAATATGGAAGGGCGCCTTCTTTGTGGAACATTGAGAAAAAATTTATACGCCTTGTTTTACGGAACGCAGGGAGTAGGTATGTGGAGTGGTGAAAGAAACCTAACTTCTCTCTCCCGTTTATAATTTTCTCCAATTCCCATCTTGTAGCTGCCCCGTGCCTCTCATATCACGGCGTCACACCGCCAAACCCTACGCCGGTCTCGTCGGCAGAGCAGTCGGCCTTCGTTCCTCCTCCTCGCAGTGTCATCTTCGTTTCTTCTCCACGTGGCCGCACCTCATCAGCTTGACATTGGCCAGACTTCATCAACTCAACGCCAACCAAGCCCACCCACTTTTCCTCCTTCAGTCCTCCTCCCCCACGCTCCTTCGTGCTCTCCTAGGTCCCAGCCAGGCGCTGTCGAGCCGACGCACAAATCCCTAGTAGCTGAACCACCGGAGCAGTCACCAAAGTTATCGGGTAAGGATATGTGCTAGGGACTCGGTACTCGGCGGGAAGTAGGAACAGAGAAAAACCTTACTACTCTCTCCGTCCCAAAATATAAGGTGCGCACGTATTGCAAGATTTACTATTAGACTTATAATATTTTGATTATGTGATACAAAAGTAATATTATTGGATTCGTTTTTGAAAGCATTTTCCAATGATATTATTTTTGTATTATATAACTAATATATTATGGACATAATTATAAATATTAAAATGCGTGCATGTCTTATATTTTGGGATCGAGCGAGTAAAGAATAAAAATAGAGATGTGTAGCGGGAAAAATAGACTTGAGAGCGCTAGGGTCGCTCGACCTAGGCTCTCGATCCGCCCCTGACTCTTTAAGTCTCACAGGCCACGCCTCCACATAAGATAATCGTGTCCTCCAGCTAATATATATGTGGACTGTAGGAGCATTCTTAGCCTCTTAATTAATGCTATCTCGTACACATGCAACACATTTTGTGGGGTGACATCTTTTTTCCTTCATAGCAAAACCGCGGTACATTCTCTCACATACCACACTTTTAAGAAACAATTAGCTGGTGCATCTTCAGTTTTTGGCACTTGAAGACCACGCTGCTGGCCACATAAGATTAGCGTGTCATCCAGCATTTTATCTGTATTCCTTTGAGCATTTGTATTCCACGCGGCTGGCCACACATTTGTATTATTCCTTTGAGCATTTTAAGCCTCTTAGTTAATACTGCCGGTCACACATGCATCATATTTGTAGAGTTAACATAGTCTTTTCGTATATACTCCCAAAGTTCCACCTATTACACTTACACATGCAACATATTTTATGGAGTAATATTTTGTTCCGTTCCTAGCAACATTCAATACATCCTCCCACCTACCATACTTTAAGAACCAAAAGCCAACTTATGAATCATTATGTTTTGGTGCCAGATGCAACGCCACTTGCCGTATAGGATTATCGCGTCGTCCAACTAATACACCGTTACCCTTCGGCAATATCCATCTACACATGGAATCCAATTTGTGTAGTAACATTTTCCCCATTCATAGCGTCGTCGCAGTACATCCTGCAACCAACCACGCTTC
This sequence comes from Stipa capillata, assembly GCA_019208055.1. NCBI lineage: Eukaryota > Viridiplantae > Streptophyta > Magnoliopsida > Poales > Poaceae > Stipa > Stipa capillata. The sequence goes on along the minus strand of JAGXJF010000992.1, from coordinate 103,762 downwards.
CAAGGATCAATAGGTAACTCGTGTGTCATCAGGTTTAGGCACTCGGAAGCCACGTTACTTCCCACATAAGATCAACAAGTCATCCAATCTTTAGACCTATTTTTATCTGAATACTACGAGAATTGAACTGCTTTATGTAAAATTTATGGGTTTCAAATGGACAATCTGCCCTCATGGAGCGAAAAATATATAAAAGAATTCTTAATTGTGATGACAAATTAAATTACTCCGATAATAGAGTAACATGTCCGTCCAAATCACAATTAGACGGACGCTAGTAACCAGAGCCAGAGCCGGAGCCAGAGCCAGCCAGCAAACGTGCTGGTCTGCTGGAAACTATAAATAAGTGGGTGGTTTGAACGGGAAATCCACGTCTACGTCTACGCAGCAGCAGATCTGGATCCACGCGAGTAGGAGCACTTGACTGCTACTAGGACGCAGTTGTTCGTCCCGTCTTGCTCCCTCCCCTACTTTTTCTTTTGTTCCGTTTTGTTGTCTTCTCCGAAAACAACCCTACTTATGTTTTCAGCAGTGACAGTGTCAGAGTGCTGTGCCGTCCCCCACTGCCTGATGCCATCGCGATCTCCATCCCCGTCCTCCTGAAATAAGCCGCGCGTCCCACGCACGCAGCCGCCCTTCCCAAATCCTCCCGGCTCGACGGTGCCGCACCCGGAAGGCCGCTCTCTCGATTCCTTGCTGCTGCTGCTTCTTGTCCTTGTTCTTCTCGCGTACATCCCCTGTTCTCTCCCCGCTTTTGAGGGAGGCAATGGCGGTGGAGGTCGGGAATGGTGGCGGCGCCGGCGACACCAAGGCGGCTTTCGCGCAGATCTACGACGCGCTCAAGGAAGTGTTGCTCAAGGACCCCGCCTTCGAGTTCACCGAGGAGTCGCACCAGTGGATCGACCGTGTAATGCTCCCCTCTTCCTCTGTTATCTCTCTGTGTGCTGGTGATTCCTGGTTTGATCCTGCTCGACTCGCTACGTACATGCTTCTTTCCATCTTTTCTTTTGTGCCGGTTCTCTTGGGGTTTATTAGATTTGAGGACGGATCGTGGGCGCTACCGGTCCGTGCAAGATCAGGTTCTTGACGGGTGGAACTGTGGAAGCGCAATTAATTTGGTTTAGTAGGTGGGGTTGCTCGTAAAGGCTGGATCATAAGTAGAAAGGGATAATTAGCTTGTTTGGGGTCTTAGTACAGGTTATCACTCATGTTGGAATGAATCAGCAAGTACAGAGGAAAGCCTGAAACTCCCGTTCAGTTAGGTTGAATTGATTGCTTTCCAATTGGCAAATGGTCTTGTGGAAGACTGTTTCTGAGTTGAGTGGGAAATAATGTTGAGAAGTTAGTTATCGAAATTTGAAAAGGAAAATGGATGTGATCGTCCAGGTCGAGTGAAATTCTTGGAGGTGAATTACAGTTAAAACAGAGCAAAGCTTATGATTGTTAGCTCTGTAAATGGAAATCCATTTGCCTGTTATTAATGTATAGGTATTAAGTTGGATCTTGGATGATTGGCAACCTACATGCTTTTATTTTATTCGTTACTGCTTTTTATTTGAATTCTTTGTAACATGATCAATAGATTGTATGTGCAGAAATGGTCTTATTATTTCCATTCCGCTATTTTAACTTGTTTATCTTCTTTGGAGCAGATGTTGGACTACAATGTACTCGGAGGTGAGGAGATGAATTTGACTTAGATGCTGAAATATACAAGAAGCTAGTGGATTTTCTTATTCATCGTTGTTGCTAATGGTAGGAAAGTGTAACCGTGGGCTATCTGTGGTCGATAGCTATAAGCTGTTGAAAGGTGTCGATGTTCTGGGTGAGGAGGAGATGTTTCTTGCCTGCACTCTTGGTTGGTGCATTGAATGGGTAATTTTTTTTTCTCCTCGATGTTGTTCTGATGAATGTAAAGCAGCCAAAATTACTCCCTTAAGCTTGCTTTTGTCTGTGCAGCTTCAAGCTTTCTTTCTTGTGCTTGATGATATCATGGATGACTCCCACACTCGACGTGGCCAGCCTTGTTGGTTTAGGGTGCCTCAGGTTGGTTAAGTCAGAATTGTCGTCTTTAGCTACAGTGTTCAAAATCACTTCATGTGTTAAATTACTTTATCTGCAAACTGTTTTTAGTACCTTTTTTCACTTGTTACCCATAAAGCTTATCCTAGCTGCCCTTTGTAACACAATAGGTTGGCTTCATTGCTGTAAATGATGGGATTATTCTTCGCAACCATATTCCAAGAATCCTTAAGCGTTATTTTAAGGAAAAATCTTACTATGCTGATCTCCTTGATTTATTCAATGAGGTAATTATTATATATTTCGGTGAACAAATTCAGTCTGAACTTGCAGATTATTGCAGGTACTGATTACCTTGTCATGTTTTTCTAGGTTGAGTTCAAGACAGCTTCAGGTCAAATGCTGGACCTTATAACGACCCACGAGGGAGAAAAAGATCTAACAAATATAACACAGGAGTGTAAGTTAATATTGTAATTTGTTTGGGGGGAAAATCTTTTTTATGCTTTATTGTGCCTAATTTTTAGGAGCATAAGTCTGCTTCTCTTGTTTTTGTCACATATAACGCTAGAAACGAACTGCTTTTGTCTAAAGATATCTTTGGTAGTTCTGATTTGCGATATACCCTTTATTTATTGTTGATTTTAAACATCTGACATTTTGGCAGTCACCGCCGCATTGTTCAATTCAAGACAGCCTACTATTCATTTTATCTGCCGGTAAAATTAACATTCTATTTCTCGTTACAAATTGATACTGGATGCAAGTAGTGTTGATATGCTGCTATATGAAAGGTTGCATGTGCACTGCTGCTCTCTGGTGAGAATTTGGACAACTACGGTGCTGTAGAGAACATCCTTGTTGAGATGGGAACATACTTCCAAGTCCAGGTAACTCCTATTTTTTTCTATGCATTACAATATTAATCACTTGGCTGCAACAAACATTAGTCTACTTAGCATTAATATGTTTTTTTGTTCTTACAGGATGATTATCTAGATTGTTATGGTGATCCTGAATTTATTGGCAAGGTTAGTGCATTACTGCATTTACCTGTTGTAGTAGGTTGAATGAGCATCAATTATTATATTGATATTTTTTATTTAGTTCTTGCGATTTGATCAATTTAAGTCTTATTATAGATTGGAACTGATATTGAAGATTACAAGTGCTCCTGGCTAGTTGTCCAAGCTCTTGAGCGTGCTGATGAGACCCAAAAGAACATTTTATTTGTAAGTCATCTTCATACTCCTTTCCAATGATATGGAGGTTGTTGTCTAAACAGTTAATGCTCCTACAGGAAAACTATGGAAAGAAAGATCCGGCCTGTGTGGCAAAGTGAAGAATCTCTACAAAGAACTTAACCTAGAGGTTTGTCTTAACTGTTAATGATGTTATATATTTAACTGTAGATTGTAATAGATTGTAATTGCTTGAGTAGGACAACCATGAATGTAATGCATTGATACAATTATGAATCAGAATATAACACATCATGCCATTTCATTCAGTTAAGCATTTCTAGTTTGACGAACATGCCAATTGGCAATGTTTTACTGAGTAAGCATCAAAGTAACATTTCTCCTTATGTCTACTGTAAATAAAAACTTCACTCGACGTCCTTCAGGCCCACCATGGGGTATGAACAATGATTTACTCTAGTATGTTTAAATTGGTCCAAATTGCCAACATAAAACTTCTTGCTCAACTTGTCAAAATAGTCTACTTGTTTCTGTTATAATAAGAACTAGTGGATTTCTCATAGTCTGCTAAATATGGCATGCTCATTATTTTGCGTACTTTTTCATGGTAGGCGGTATTTCATGACTACGAGAGCGAGAGTTACAAGAAACTGATTGCAGATATTGAAGCCCAGCCAAGCATTGCTGTTCAGAAGGTTCTGAAGTCGTTCTTGCACAAGATTTACAAGAGGCAGAAGTAGTGTGTCTCTTTAACAGGAAACTGTTCCATTGTTGCATGCTCGATAGATGACTAGAGTGATGTCGATTCATGATTTAGTGCTTGATGTTGTATGTTGCACCTTGCTGCGCTAGATAATAATGATGCAAATCTCTATTTCGGGTTTGATGGACCGCTTGGTGGGTACTGAGTTGGTGTAAGACAGTACACTGATAGTTCTGTAATCTGCATCTTACCCTTTAGCGTTTTTTTGTAGCTGTATTGGACAGGTGAATTTTTCAGGTATATTTCCATGATAAACGTTGAGGTTACTGTTAAGGAACGCGATCGGGTGGAATAGATAGGATGTACGATGAATTTGTGTACTCGATTTTTTTTTCATGCAACTGAATGCTATGCATTACCCAAACGCACGCAAGATTGCATTATCTTAACATTAAAAAAAACTGCAAATATCCCCCAAGACTCTAAAATGTAATCGTTCTGGTTTCTTAAAGGGTTTACAGTCAGTCTGTCAACAGGGTTCAAATGTTCAGGGGTTAGTCCCACAACAACGGTTATCCATTGGCTTTTCTGAGAATAATAAGGCGACACTAAAGGGCAGGATTTTGCTCATTCGCAAGAATAAAGAGCTTGAACATTACATCTTTTGGATAAAAATGCTGTGGTGGGAAGGCCACATGATGAAGAATATCAGGAGATCTGAAACCCATAAACTTTAGCAGTAATAAGAAGTTTAGCTTATAATATTCTAAGCAAAGTGTGCCACTAGCGCCAAAGGAATCTGGAACAATTGCCCATATTTTAAACGCAGATCAATGCACTAGAGAAGGGTCCAGATGGAGATTCGGGGCGATTTTATGTGTTAACGACAGAACAATAAGAGAATATAATGGGCAAGTGTGCAATACAATACAAAAAGAAATTAAAGGGAACACTGCAAGATATTCTACAGGGAATCCCATCACTGTTTCCACAGATGGTAATAAAGCAAGTGATACTTCATAGATGATACCTGTCCTGTAAAGGAAAGAACAGGATATAAGTGTTTTTGTTAAGTTAGCATATTCCGTGTCCCATCTTTTCTCAGGACCTAATTCGTATTGGATTCGTTGGAATCCAGAAAGTTAGTGCAGTTGATGCAGTCGCAAACATTGCTCGACGAGGGGCCCATTTCAAAGCAGTGATAGGACCAATATGACTGTTCCAACAAGCAATCTGCTAAAGAAATATAACACTAAGACAAATAACAACACAAATTAAAAACATAATTTAAGAAAGAGTACCTCATGTATTGTATTGATGTTCCAAGCGTGCAAGGTACCATCACCAGATCCTGCAACATCAAGCATATATTCTTTTCAGCAACAGCTTTCACCACGAAAACAATCCAGCAACTTTCAAATTTCCAGGTTTCTGTCTATCTTTACATAAACATATATAAGCCTTCACTTTCAGGATTTCAGCAGTAGTGCTCCAGAACTGTGAATGGGCAATATACCACCAGATCAGACACATTATCATCCGCTATGGTTTTAAAAGAGACCAATTATAGAAAGAAGACAGTAGCTGAGTGAGTTTTACTTTTTATTAGGCATGGAAGCAGTATAAGTGCCTCTATAATGCTGACAAAATCTTGCTGTTCAGATGGCTGGTAAATAGTTAAACACAAGTTGAAGGTGAAGAACATATTGGTGAATTCTTGTAAGTTCTCTTCTCAAAGTAGCCCTCGACAAATACAAAAGGCAGAGGTTAGAGCTGATTTTATTTTTTTTAGGGTTAAACCTGTGGAGTTTAACTACAGGAAAATGAAAAAAACGAAAATAAAATCCAGTATTACCTGAAATTACATATTGACCATCTGGAGTGAAAGCAGCTTCAGTTGTTATATTGGGAGATGGCTCCAAACTAAAGCCACACCTCTGCAAGGTAATAGACAGAGATGAATTAGTAGAAGATAAACAAAAGGCGTGAGGGTGTTAATGATAATACACATGAAGTGGTGCACTTCATAGTTCAATATCTGAAGCAAAATTCATTAATGATAGCACTAACTGACCTTATCCCCTCCATATGCATCCAGAACATATATATGGTTGTTAGTTGTCGTCAAAAGCATAGATTTGCCATCGTTGCTAAATTTAATGTCAGAGACTTCAGCAGTATCTCCACCAACCAAGAAAGTGTCAAATGGACCCTGAAATTGGATTTGTTTCCCAAGATAAGAATTCCCATGCTTTCTAGAAATATGGTTTTCAGATTCAAGTACAAAAACATACCTTGTCATATGATCGAGAATCAAAAAGCTTAATAGCGCCTCCCTCCATTGCTACAGCAAAAACAAGTCCCTGTTGATCATATGCAACAGAAGGCCTACCACGCAAACGTAGTATACCCTGGATGCTAAACAAGTAAGCATGGAAAGCGCTAAGAGGATAAGTTGGTACTTTTCATCAGCTAAATTATAGATTATGTGTATTTGATTGCTATTAACTAGTCAGACTGAGGATTGGTCGACCACCCTGACAAGCATTTACACGGAGATCCCATATTCTAACACTATGATCAAGTGACCCTGACATAAAGCTATCATTGACAGGCGACATACATAGTGAAACAACCCTGAAATGAGATAAAAAAGAATGCACCTCTAAGCATCTGTCCCTTGAAGTTGTTGCTACAAACAAGGAGGCAAGGAAAATATATCGAACCTTTCTTTGTGTCCTTTGAAATATCTCAAGCAACGGTTGTCATATAATGAAAGATAACGAAGTGATTCTGCTGACTCTAGATTGTATCTTGATGAGCATAAGATGGAACTTGGATGATGAGTAAAACAGACACGGTCAGCACCATGTTTCCTATGGTAGGTCGTCTTCAACAACCTAAAAGAATAGTCCAAATTCTAGCATTCATTACTAACAAATCAGAAAAGTTACACAATGCATTAGTTAATAGTCAATACCTCAATTACATGAACCAAAGCAAAATTCCGGTATCATGCAGAACTTACTAATACAGGTTACGTGTAACGAATAAAACTGGAAGGACCAGAGTATGGAAAAGGAGACCAAAACATAGTATTTCATAACCGACGAGCAAATACCGCCGGTGTAAGCACCTCGCCTCCAGGAATATGGTTGATCAAATAGAAACAATATTAAATCAGCTATACTGAAATGGACCGTACTACATGCTAGATCAGGTTAGTAGTGGTTGACGTCAACAATAGCTTATGGCATTGTACTTGTCCAGTATATCGCCACAAATTTATTAACATCTATTGAATTGCATGCACCAACTAGTTCACCCAAAAACCTAAATTAAAGGGAGAGAGACGGATATCATATTTCAACACTCCTCCACGTCTAGGCTCCTCCAAGCCTTAGACATAGGATCAATATATGCCGCAACTATTTTTATTGATAGTGCATTGGCCGGATCCTGAACTCGAGACCTCTTGCTCTGATACCATATTGAATTACACGTACCAATCAGTTCACCCAAAAGACTAATATAGAGAGAGAGGGCTAGACCCAACACAAAGCTGATCGTTAAACTATTGTGTATATACACCAACAATGAAAATGCAGTTGTGTCCAGGCTCTTTCCATCCAGATGATGCAATCTATCTACCACTCCGAGGTCTAAAGAAGACAGAAGTAACAGAAAGATGTAAAAATAAAACCAAGCGGGCACGGCGTACTCACGTGGCGCTGGTAATGTTGTAGAGACGTATGGAGTCGTCCTCGCTCGAGGTGACGAGGAGATCCTCCTTGCGGTGGAAATCGAGGCAGTTGATCTTCCCAGCCTGCCACCGGTTCGAGCGAGAAACCGCAGCAGATTAGCATGGGCAGAAACAAGCAGGTGGGTTGGGGATTTGCCGCGATGGGACTCACGTAGTCAGTGAAGACCGCGCCGATGGCCATGCCGCGGAGGGTGTCGTCGTCCAGCCGCGACAGCGAGGCTGCCATCGTTCCGCTCGACCGCGCCGCCGCCGCCGCCGCCGCCGATCTCCGGTCCGGGCGCTAGATTGGTTGGTGTAGCTGTTGCCTGCGCCGGTCACGGTGGGGAAGAGCAGATGGGGGGACTGGCGCCGCGCCTGGGAGAAGGAGAGCGGGACTGGGAGAGATGAAGCTAGCCGCGGCCTCGGAGCTCGGAGGAAGAGCCGGAGTTGGGAGCAGCTCTCGTGGAGAAGAGGGGCCTGATGGGCTGGGCTGGCTGGGATGGGCTGGTCAAGACGTGAGATGCGCATGAGTCGAACCGGGTCAGTGCATATCCGTAAAAAAACAGCGGTATCGAGGATATTTTTACTCCAAGATATTAATCAGTGATGTAATCGATAAAAAAAATTCTCCTTACTCTAACACCAACTTAAAATTTTAGTAAAATCTATATATCTATGTTAAAACCCTAATATATATTCTCATCATCCATCAACTTTAAATTTAAAAATTTAACTTCATCCAAAATGTTACTCTCAATAAACAACTCTCAATCATATATGAGCTGAAGCTTACCAAGAGCTGAGCCAAATAAAATATGACAGTTATAATTTAGCATATTCAGCAATTTAATTTATTTATTCGTCGCAACACTTGGCTAGTTAACTGGACGTCCCGATCAATCCACATGGCTTCCACGTCGGACTAACTCGGAGTCGACGACGAGCTGGAGGAACCAGGATTAGCCCCAGCACCCGTGGGACAGGAGAAAACCGCCCGGATCCAACGCAACCCCGCCGTTCCCCTCAGCCCCGGCTCCCGTCTCCGATCTCCCCGTCCATCCCTCTTCCGCCACTCAAACACCGCACGCGCGCGCGCACAGCAGCCTCCCGATTCCAAAGCCGCCGCGGCCGAGGCCCGCGACGCCGCGCCAACCACCGCAGTGCCGCGCCGCGCCAAAATGGCTGCCCGCCGCGGTTAGTTCAGGTGCGTGGAGAGAAATACGCCAGGTCTATCGGCAGATCCAGATCCAGCGGCCGAGGGCGCGGCCGGCGAGTGTGCGCATGGCGGGGGCGGTGTCGGCGCTGTTCCTGCTCGACATCAAGGGCCGCGTCCTCGTCTGGCGCGACTACCGCGGCGACGTCACCGCGCTCCAGGCAGAGCGGTTCTTCACCAAGCTCCTCGACAAGGAGGTGAGCCGCTCGCATCAACGCCTCGCGGCCCTTCCTCCCCTCTGAGATCTTTGCAATGGCGAATTTTCTCTAAGCTTTACCCATTATTTTTCTTCGTGATCAGGGCGACGCGGAGGTCCACTCGCCCGTCGTCCACGATGACGCCGGCGTCTCCTACATGTTCATCCAGCACAACAACGTCTTCCTCCTCACCGCCGCCCGCCAGAACTGCAATGCCGCCAGCATCCTCCTCTTCCTCCACCGCATCGTCGATGTACGCTGCCGCCATTTTCACTGCAGCCCATAGTGCGTTTAGCGTTGCGAGCAAGTAGCTTTGGCTTTTGCTCATGTGATTTTGTGCGTGGGCGTAGGTGTTCAAGCATTACTTCGAGGAGTTGGAGGAGGAATCTCTGAGGGACAACTTCGTCGTCGTGGTATGTGGTGCGTTTCTGTGTTAAGTGAGTTGGGTTTTGTTCAGTGGGAATTGCTGGCACTGATAGTGGAGGGGTTGATGCCCTTTGTCTGTAGTATGAGTTGCTTGATGAGATGATGGACTTTGGGTACCCACAATACACGGAGGCCACGATCCTGAGTGAGTTCATTAAGACAGACGCATACCGGATGGAGGTCACACAGAGGCCACCCATGGCAGTGACGAACGCCGTGTCATGGCGGAGCGAGGGGGATTCGGTACAAAAAGAATGAGGTGTGATACATTGCACCTCTGCTCTTGTTTACTTGCTTCATATCGATACTTTTGTTGATGGATTTAGCAAATTACCAAATTGCAGGTGTTCTTGGATGTGGTTGAGAGTGTCAACATTCTTGTTAACAGCAATGGGCAGATTGTGAGATCTGATATCATTGGCGAGCTGAAGATGCGGACATTTCTGAGGTAACTGCATGATATCATTCTCATACGGGCATACCACAAATTCACAGTATGCATAAAACTCAGCTGTTTGTAGTGATAAATTTAATGGAGTCACATTCATGTAGCTGTGGGAAGATATAGGTAGATTATGTGTCCAACATGTTCTTGTGACATTTAAATTAAGTGTTTATGACACAGTTGAAATATATTTACAGTGATGGGTAACGACTAATGAAGTGTGTATACGTTCTCTGCCAGCTATGACATATATATTGCAAGTGTGTCTTAAACAAGTACAGTACTCATACGGATAATAACATCAAGGTAGTAAATGGTAAATAACTGGATAACAGTATGTTACGAGTGCTAATTGAACTCCTTGAACCTACTTGTTTCTCTCAGGTAGAACGTCCAAGTATTATCCGACTATATTTTCAAAGTATCCTGTTGAATATATTCATCATGAACTAATACGTATCTATTTGTAACAGTGGAATGCCCGAGTGTAAACTTGGCTTGAATGATAGGGTTCTTTTGGAGGCCCAAGGCCGAGCAACTAAAGGAAAAGCAATAGATCTGGATGATATCAAATTTCATCAGTAAGATGACACTATTAGTTTTTTTGTGTCTTTTTATCAAATTAGTCACATTATAGCTTTATCTTCACCGATCCTTCTTTAGGTGTGTACGGTTGACCAGATTTGAGAATGATAGGACTATATCGTTCGTGCCTCCAGATGGATCTTTTGATCTAATGACCTACAGACTTAGCACCCAGGTTTGTCCTTGCTTGTGCTTACAACCAAGAAGAATTTGGTGATATATGAAATGCCATATCTCAGGCACACATTTGACAAAACCCATCTTCCTTTGGGCCCTCCTGTAGGTGAAGCCTCTGATCTGGGTAGAAGCACAAGTTGAGAAACATTCAAGAAGCCGAATAGAGATCATGGTAAAGGCAAGGAGCCAGTTCAAGGAAAGAAGGTGCTTATTGTTAACAATAATATGCCTCTGTTACATTGATGGCCAACTTTCATTGTTTTTGTTTTTCTCATTTCCAGCACAGCAACAAATGTAGAAATTGAAGTACCCGTGCCTTATGATGCCACAAACCCAAATATAAGAACTTCAATGGGCTCTGCAGCATATGCACCTGAGAGAGATGCAATGGTCTGGAAAATTAAATCATTTTCTGGTGGCAAGGTAAGTCCCGATTCAATTTCATATTATTTTGGCTTCCATTTTATGCTAGGGGATTGTTCTAATACCCTGGAAATTTCTCTATTAGGAATATATGTGTAGAGCAGAATTTAGCCTTCCAAGCATAACCTCGGAAGAAGCAACCCCTGAAAAGAAGGCTCCAATACGTGTGAAGTTTGAGATACCATATTTCACTGTCTCGGGTATTCAGGTACTCCATCAGCTTTTGTTGTAGGTCCATTAGCAGTTAGCTTGCTTGGAACTTTCTCTGGCATCCTTCTCAAATACCATGTTCCACTTTTGCAGGTTCGCTATCTGAAAGTCATTGAGAAGAGTGGATATCAGGCCCTTCCTTGGGTTAGATACATTACAATGGCTGGTGAATATGAACTGAGGCTTATCTGATCTTCTCTGCTCTGGCTGCATTGACGATTGAACAGTTTGCTAGAATCCGAGGAGGACATGTAGTCCTGCATCAGATTTAAGGCGTCAGTGTATACTACATTGCAGCAGGTTGGGGTTCGTCTCCCTATACTACATTGCAGCAGGTTGGGGTTCGTCTCCCTAAAGCTCCATCATGCAGAGTTCTGTTAGTGGGTTTTACCCATGTTTGCTGTATGTTGGCCGTCAGTACAGTTCCCTAATTGAATTCTTGTTTTTCCAATTCTTTCCCGGTTGATATCACTTGTATCATATTTGATTTATTTACTCTATTGATGTCACAAGCTTGGACTATGTTATTGTCTTCCTATTTAAAGTCCCTCCCAGGCTAATTAATTGTAATTGGAGATGTGTTAACCTCTCGTATCGTAGACGAGTAAAACTGATCACAATGGAAGGCAACCTTGGATGGGGAATAGGGATAGGCGCAGAGTTCGGCGGCACTGGGGGCATCCCTGTTCCCTCTGGTTTCCTGGAGAGTGCAGTTTTATTGCGTCAGTTTGCCTGTGGAGCACCTGAAACTAGCTGTAGCTACAGCGTGAACTAGACTGCTAGTACCAGTGTTACGAACCCGTCTATTTTCTGTGGGAACGAGTATGGTGATGCGGAGCCAGAGGTCAGGGCGAGAACATTCTGGCCTTGCAGCCAACCGGTTGAGATCGCAGGAAAGCGTCGGCGAAGTGCGGCAGGGCTCACCGCGTCACCGTGTCTGGGACGACACCTCTAATACTGGGCGTTTCGCCGAACATCTCCGCGGCATACCCACCATGTCGTTCCGGTACATCCACCCCATCTCCATCCGTAGATTGTAGGTGAGCACGTTCTCGGTAGCAGAGATAGGAAGTTTTTGGAAGTCTAGGCGAGCGGCAAGCCCAACTATGTCTCCGGCAAACATGCATCAATATATCATATAACTTTAAAGCTGAGACCCACAAATCTGCATCCGTTTTCAAGTAAAAGAAGGGATATGATACACATTTAAATGTCAACAGATGAAAATAAAGGCAAAATATGACATCAAGTACTATCTCCCAAGTCACTACCAAAGCTTCCCTCGACTCGCCAAGTCACCAGCGGAAGTAACTCAATAGTCTGGTGGCGACCGCAGTGTTCGGCCTAGCTGGGCGTCGACGCAGCGCTCCTTGGTGCGTGCGCGTGGCTCAAATGATGCGCGCGGCCGGAAGAAACTCACGAAGCCGCGCTTGCCGGAGAAAGGGACGCTACACAAGGCCGCGCCTTGCACGGCGACGGCAGGGCTGCTCCATGGCTGCTTGCAAGATCGGTCGGTGACCCGGTGTCCACGCCACGGACACAGCCGGATGATTCAATGGGCCTGGCCGGCGGTGATACTATGTTTGCTGAACCTTAATCTCATGCTTGCATCATTCAACCAAAACTCTTAGAAAGAGGAGAGCGAAAAACATCCCAAAGAGACGGACATACGAAATGACATGTATCATATGAATTTATGTAATCCACCTGTTTGCCGTGTTAGCCACCTTATATGTACTAGCACTACAAATTCTCTCAAGCCTCTTTCGCATATATATTTAAGTTGCGGCATACAACACCACCCCTACGCGCTCCTTACAACCAATATATCAACACGCGTACGCCTCGATCGCTTCAGATCTGCTTGGTGTCGGCGGCGATGTCGAGGGTGATGGAGACGACGCGGGCGACGTGGCGCTGCATGGTCGCGAAGGGCGAGGTGCTCTTCCGCTCGTCGAACCAGTTTTTGCAGTCGCCGGCGTACGTGCTGGCCGCCGTCATCTTGCTGACGAGGTTGGTGTTGCTGCCGTGGACCTTCATGAGCTGCTGCGCCTCCTCCAGCGCGGTCACCAGGTCGTCGTAGCTGTCGTCGCACGACTGCAGCATCGACGCCATCGGGTTCCCTTCGTGCGAGCTCTTCATCGCCTCGTCGAACCTGGCCTTGGCCATCCTCGCCTTCCGCAGCGACACCCGCAGCGCCGCCTCCAGGAACGACCGCGGCGTCGTCACTCCGGGCATCTTCATCAAGCCGTAGCACACCTTCTTGAACGTCGCCTGCAAGTTAACGGAAAAATTGAGCACTAATTTCGCGCTGCCGTGATCGCGCGTGCATGTGTACAAGAATGTAAGGGTTGCATGCTAGTATGCTACCGTGGTGCCTACATGGTCGCACGTCCGGGCGTTCAGGTCCGCGTCGGTGAGTTTGGGGCCGTCGACGACGCCGGCGACGACGGAGGAGGCAGCGGTGAAGGTGTTGGTGCCGTGGAGGGGGGAGAGGACGCGGCCCTCGGCGGCCACGAAGGCGACGGCGAGAAGGGAGGCGATGATCATGAACCTCTTCATGGTGTGTGTTTTATTCTTCTCTTGGCGACCGCCCTCAGATAATTATTTAGCGATGAGTGTATGTAGAGGGCAGTCAGGGCCAAGGAGGAGAGAGCGAGGGAGAGGCAAAGGCTGAGATGGTTCAGGTTGATGGCTTTTGCCTTCGAACTGAATCGGGTTATATAGGGGAGAGGAGGTTAACCTGCGAGCTTACATGGCCATGGCATTTTTTCCGTTGGTGGTTGCGCGCCATGGGCTCGCCTTGGTTTCAGGCTCTGCTCTAAACTTAGCGTTGCCCTTTTCTTCTAGGGAGATTGCTTGGTATGCAGGGATACCGCGTGGCTCTTTGCGAAAATTGCGTAAATATTTCCATACTGCTATAAAAGGTACGATGAAATTCAGATAATCTTAGTCACTAGATTAAACAGTCCACAAATTAAATTGAATCATTACAAATTATGTATCTCATAATTATATATTTAAGAGGGAGTTATGAGAGAGTTGATCCTCACGCTATGAGTGTTAAGCATCTGTTCTATTTTCCTCTTTCCCATATCCCAACTCTCGTGACCTTCCTAAACGTCTCCTGTCCAATGACTAGGGGAGGCGGCGCTCTTTGATGATATTAAAATAGTGCAGATTTTATGCAATATATATATTATACAAGACACGATTGCTTGTCCTCTTTGTTCTCGATGCGAGGGACGAAATTTTGCATTACTTTTTCGTGTACTATATCGATGTATTTTGCTAGATTTTTTCGGAACATTGCTTCCCAGGAACTTACTTTCTATTTCCATGCCTGTTTCAGTCTGGCACATCAGAACAGAGCCTAACGTCACGTTTGGTTTGACAAACTCTGCATCTGCCACATGCCCTGAAACAACAATTTGACACACAAATGGCAACACTAAAGCTGCACGGCTCATGTCCATAGATATACTTAGCTGATAGTACTAGTTTGAGGATACACCAGACTTGTGTTCTCGAAAAAAAAATGGATACAACAGATTACATACAGAAGACAAAATTGGCAGCAACATGATATCATGATTCAGTCGGCACAGCTAACTAAACTACACCTAGGAAACAAGAAGACCGTCTACTTCAAAACAAAAAGAAATCACAGATTCACATTACATACAACGAATATATCCTACTACACGTAGTGGTAGCTACACACGCACCAGACAAACAACACGTGGGAGTAGGTGAGGCCCACAAACAATGTGTCAGAGTCAAATGTCCAGCAATCTTTGCATTATTACTACGTGTTAATCCTCAGAAAATCTTCGCAGCGCAATCGAGATCTGCTGTGTCAGGCAGATAAACCGGCTTTTGCTCTCACAACGTCCCTCGTTTTGTCTTCTCCCTCCAGGCGCTTCTCCTCGAAAAAGACGACTGCTGCCGGCGGCGAGGCGTCCCCGTCCCGCACCTCCAACTCCAAGCGCGCCTCGCTCGCGGGCCTGGGAAAAGGACTGGGAAAGGAGCACAGCAGTGGGGCGCGGCCCGCCGCTGCCTGGGCGGCATTGCGCCGGCGCCGGAGATCGGGGAGCTCGCCCGCCCCGTCGAGGAGCTGCTACGCCGGCGGACGGGGCGGCGGCAGCGTCGAAGCCGCCCACGAGCTCCGCATCCCGCGTCGTTGCGGAACAGGAGGAGGCGCAAGGGTCCATTTTTAACACCTCGTCGGACACGGAGGTCGCGCCCGCTGCTCGCGCGAGTCTGCGACGCCTGCTAGCGCCTCGCCGGCGCGAACTCGTTGCTGTTCCTGACGGGCGACAAGCTCTTCGCCGTGCGCGACCCGTTCGGCTTCCGGCCAGTGGTGATGGGTCGGCGCCCAAACGGCGCCGTCTTGTTCGGGTGACCTGCGTGCTCGACCTCATCGACGCCGTATACGAGTGCGAGGTTGAGCCCGGGGAGGTTCTTCCATGTCTCAGACTCTCAGTACATCAAGACTTCATTAGAACGCATCGACTGCTGAGGCGGCGAAGAGATGCGACGTGCCGGCGGCCTCCGACCACCGCAAGGCGTCGTCGTCCTCGTCGCGGAACTGAGAAGGCAGAAATAGACAACAACTCGTACCGGTCGCCGTCGGTTGGGTCCCGTGACATGTTGCCAGACGCCGAGAAGAGCTTGATCCCGCACGGCGGCGCAGGTTCTTTATAGGAGAGGCCGCCGTTGCCCTCGTCAAGCGCCGGGCCTAACAAGTCCTCAACGATAACTGTCGATGTATGGAATACGGGGGGATGCTCGAACAGCACTGAGATGAGAAAAGACGGGGTGTCGCCTCAGGTCAACTCGGCGCCACGACAAGGATTTACCCAGATTCAGGCCCCCAATGCGGGTAATGGCCCTACGTCCTGCTTCGATGGTATTGATATGGGTGAAGTACACAGGCTGGATACAAGGGAGAGCACGGCGAGTAAAGAACTCGACGAGATTACAACGGTGGACCTCGGTGAGTAGGGAACTCGGCGAGATCGGATCTATAAATCTACGGCCTATTGGAAACCCTAGGCTTCCGGTGACGAGGCTAATCTTCCCCGCTTTATCCCTCCAAGGAGGTCTGGTCCCCTTTATATAGGTGAGGATGAGGGGGTCTCCTCCCCGATTACGAGTCCTCCTCCAATCCGAATAGGACTCCGCTTTTCGTATAAGGCAGGGTTGCCTCCGATTTCCTTGCGCGTTACTTCTTTCCATGCCAAGTCGTTTGGGCCACGAACTCTTCCTCATGGGCTGCAGAACATCTACCGGACCGTAGACTTCGGCCCACCGGTAGTCGCACTACCCATCGTCAAGCCCCCCCATCAGCATTTGCGAGGAAGTCGCTGAGAGGTTTGATCAACTCGAGTTAGGGGAAGTCTCACTACGGCTCGACTTGCTCGAGAAGTCGACGCGTCGAGCCCTCGACTTCTCCTCGGACTCCCCTAAAGTCGGACCGTTAGTGGTCAAACCGCCCGGCGGATTCCTCGGATGGTGATGTCATGACGCCGTACGGTCCCTCGAATCGCGCGAGACGTGGGGCACGTCGCCCGAGAAAAGCGCCCTTTTACCTTGTCAGAACATTTAATGCCGGTCATTTCACTTTGTACTGCAGTCATTCTCTCCCCTGCCTCCTTGCTCTTCCAGCGACCGTAGCGCTTCGTCTCCTCCGCTTCCGCCGCCAGCCTTTGTCTCTTTTCCTCCGGCGGTCATCCTTCTTCCTGCTCCAATGGCGGATTCGTCTGCTACTCCGGAAGTGGCTGCGCCCCAGGCGGCGACAACCACGGGAACCTCCGCGGCTCCTACCATGATCCCCTCCGGTGAGACCTCCTCGGCCCCTTCCTCGCTTACTGCCGGTGGAACCTCTGCGACGGCGATGGCCACGGCGGCGACTCCGGAAGCGGCGGCCGCGGCATCCGGGAGCGCCGGAATGAGCGCTTGTCCCGGGCTTTCCCGTCTTCCGGTTACGCAGCTCACCGCCGAGGAGCTGGTCCGGATGATCCGGGAGGGCGAGCTCCCTAGCTCCATCGGCTACAAGCTGCCGGGCGATATGGGCGCGGCCTTTCTTCTGGAGGAAGACATAGCGGTCTTCGTCGAGTTCTTCAAGTGCGGGTTCGGGCTTCCCATGTCCGAGTTCCTCCGCGACGTCCTTTCTTTCTACAAGATCGAGTTGGTAAACCTTCCTCCCAACTCGATTTTATTCCTTGCCGTGTTCGCCCATCTCTGCGAAGCGTTTGTTGGAACCAAGCCGGACGTCGAGACTTTCCGATACT
The DNA here is from genome assembly GCA_019208055.1 of Stipa capillata. Lineage (NCBI taxonomy): Eukaryota > Viridiplantae > Streptophyta > Magnoliopsida > Poales > Poaceae > Stipa > Stipa capillata. Next base: position 86,121 of record JAGXJF010000992.1, on the reverse strand, counting down.
TCTACATCCTCAAGGCTTCTTCGAGGGGCCAACCCTACAGCGCCTGCCGGTTCTCGCTCCGAGAAGACGCGAAGGTGGTGTACCCTCCCTTCTCGCCAAGGGACTCGTGGGGGAAGTGGGCTGCCTTCTGGGTCTTCTGTTCTAAGTCCGCGCACGACCCGGCAACTCGGTGCGACGTTCCGGCTGTTCGCGACTTGTGGAAGGAGCAGCCCCGCTTGACGCAGCGAATTCGAGCGGTGAGGGATCGCATCTACGAGTTGCGCCGGGCTGGTCTCACTGCCGTCCACGTGGTCGGCGACTTCATCACCCGTGGAATTGCTCCGCTCCAGGATCGCCAACTCCCCGGGTGGGAAGATGAACCCGGGCTAAAGCTGGCTGAAGAGAGTAAGGGTACTTCTCCCCCTGGGGCCTTGGTCGCAGACACCTTTGCTGGTTTTTTTTTGATATGGAAATGATGGAATCGTATTGTCTTGCAGGGTTGGTTCAGAGTCGTGTCGACGACTTGTTCAAGGCTGATCGCTCCGACGATGGGACTCGGCTTCCACCCTGGGACTCCCGAGCTCATCCCGAACTCGAGTCTTTGGCTTACACGAGCGAGGAGACTCGCTCTGCTATCCTCACGGTACGCCATTTCTGACTTCGCCTTCCTCTGGTAACTTGTCGAAACTGGGTAGAGAGGTTACCGACTTGTTCCGGTTTCGGTTTCCAGCGTCCTTTTCTGGGAGTCGGGCCCTGGGAAGGCGCCGGCATACTGGTGGAGGAATCGTCCACCCTGGGGGCCGCTCGACCCCGAAAGGACCCGGCCGACAAGGGCAAGAAGTCTGCTCCTGCCCCTGTCAAGAGAAGGTATTCGTTTAAGCGCCCCTCGAGTTCAACAATCTCGCAAGGGCCGGCCAAGAAGTCGGTGCCGCCGAGTTCCGGGTAAGCCTCCATTTTTTCTAGTCGATCTCCATTTTCTTCCGAGCTCTTTCTCCAGTAGCCATGAATTGGTTGCTGTTCGGCTTCGGGCCAACCCTCATCCCCACTTCACTCGCCGAGTTCAGGTGCTCCGAGGATGACGGACGAACCGATCGACTTGGAGGTTGAAGTCGCTGAAGAGGGGTGTACCTCTCGAGCCGGACCTTCGGCGGAGGTTCCCCTACGTCGGGTCATTCCCCTTCCAGCGGGGCCTTTTGTCGGGGTTTCTCGGGACCTTGAAGCCGCGGCCGCGGGGGTGCGCGACCCTCATCTGACTGGAGTCGAGGCGGTCCCGCGTGCCACCGAGAACGAAGGGCTGAACCAATCGCCCCGCACTGAGATACGTACCTACATGGATTACATCGGCCACTGGATGATGGTAAGTCTTCGTGTTATACCGGCCGCCGTGCTCCTTATGCCGAGTTGGATCTCCTGACTTTTGTGCAATGACAGCGAGTCCTTCGTGCTTCTGATGCTCGAGAAGACGTGATTCTGGAACGGGTTCGCACTGCGGAGGATGAGATCCGTCAGCTTCGCCTGGCCTGCGTCAACCTGAAGTCGAAGCTGACCGAGATGACTCGGCGTGCGCGCGATGCCGAGGCAAGATCCGGGCAAGCCGGTGAACTTGAGGCCGTGAAGAAGGCCTTGGCCGCCTCGAACAGCGGGCGCGAGGTTCTGAAGAACGAGAATGCCGAGTTGAAGGGGCAGCTCGCCCAGGCTGCTCGCCAGGCCGAAGAGGCTGCCGCCGTCGGTAAGTCGAACTTCGAGCAGCTCGAGAGCCAGAAGGAAGAAGTCGCGCAGTTCCAAGCGCGCGCCCGAGTTCAAGCCGAGGCTGCCCTCGAAGCCTGCGGTTTGCTCGATCAAGTCATGGTGAGCACGGACTTCCGCAATCGCCCCGACTTGTCCAGGTACTCGGCGGAGGAGGCCCCCACTGCAGTAGGGGAGTACAAGACTCGGGTTGCTGCCTTCCTGACTTATTTGAAGGAGGATGCCATTCTGCGCGCTCGTGGGATGGCCTCCGCGGCCATAGCCTATGCCATGGCCCTGGCCAAGGAAGCTGCGCCGGGTCTCCCCGCCGATCTCCTTCAGCGGGAGTTGAGCGCGTTCTCGCCTGAGGAGCCTGGGGCCGCAGACACCCGGGTGGATATTTGGTCCGAGGCTGCGGAGAAGTTCGTTGTTGATGCCGGGTTTGACGCCATTGAAGAACCCGCTGCTGAGCCCGAAGCCGAGAGAAGTGACTCAGAAGATAATGCTGAATAGGCTAACTTGTCCGATGTTTATGTAGAAAACTTTAACTCTGAATGCTGGTTGTGTCCGACATATTTTGTTATCTGTTCTGCCCTGAATGTGCTGTGTTTTTCCTTGTGTGATATGTACGTCCCAGCCCCCTGCTGCTCGGGCGAGTTTTGATAAGAACCCGGGCGGGCAGACTTAGAAAAATTTCGCGAAGTACCAGCCCCCGGCTGTCTGACCGAGTTGTGAGGAACTCGGTCGGGCAGGCTTAGAAGAAAATCGCAAAGTCCCAGCCCCCGGCTGTCTGATCGAGTTGTATGGAACTCGGTCGGGCAGGCTGAGAAGAAAATCGCAAAGTCCCAGCCCCCGGCTGTCCGATTGAGTTGTAAGGAACTCGGGTGGGCAGACTTAGAAGAAAATCGCAAAGTCCCAGCCCCCGGCTGTCCGATCGAGTTGTAAGGAACTCGGGTGGGCAGACTTAGCAGAAAGTCGCAAAGTCCCAGCCCCCGGCTGTCTGATCGAGTTGTAAGGAACTCGGTCAGGCAGGCTGAGAAGAAAATCGCAAAGTCCCAGCCCCCGGCTGTCCGATTGAGTTGTAAGGAACTCGGGTGGGCAGACTTAGAAGAAAATCGCAAAGTCCCAGCCCCCGGCTGTCCGATCGAGTTGTAAGGAACTCGGGTGGGCAGACTTAGCAGAAAGTCGCAAAGTCCCAGCCCCCGGCTGTCTGATCGAGTTGTAAGGAACTCGGTCGGGCAGGCTGAGAAGAAAATCACAAAGTCCCAGCCCCCGGCTGTCCGATCGAGTTGTAAGGAACTCGGGTGGGCAGACTTGGCAGAAAGTTGGCAAAGTCCTAGCCCCCGGTGTCGAAGTATTATTCCGGCAATACTAATTATGGGGCGGTGTGAGCACAGCAAATCAGGATGGCTGCACACGGGAGACAAGATTTAGACAGGTTCGGGCCCTCTCGGAGAGGTAATACCCTACGTCCTGTGTTTGGTGGCTGGTATTGCTGTATCCCGAGTGCCGCAGGCCCTAGAGAATCGATCTCAAAGGGGCCTGAGCTATGAAACAATGGAGACGATGCTGGATGTAAAGCCACGCCGATCGGAGGTCCCTTACCGAGCCTTATATAGCCGGCCGGGGTAGGGTTACAGAGTCCGGATCGGGTTAACAGATATGTTTCCTATTTGGTTACAACTGATTCCGGATAAGCCGGACAGGTATTAGTCCTTGTCTTGTACTCCACGTCGGTGAGGTGCCCCCGTGTTGTAATCGGACTCCGAGTAGTCGGCCCGGCCCATCCCGTGGCCGGGAGGCCGGATTCGCCCTCCTTGATGATACCCGGGTGGCATATCACCATCAGTAGCCCCCGAGTCCTTCGTGGTCTTGCCGCTGTCTGCCTCTTCCCCCGATTAGGTCTTCCAACTGGCCTTGGCTTGCTGGGAGATCACGAAGGGCTGACTGGACTCCTGTGGAAAGGACAATTAAAGCCAAGTAACATTCACCCGTAAGGCAGGAACGTTAAAGGCAGGTGAGCTATTTACAGGTAATCTCTGGTGGCATCCGGTCCGTCCCTGGGGACAGGGACCGGCTGATAACCCAGCGTGGGGCTTGCCATCAATCCCGACTGAGTTCCCGAGTAGCACCCGGCCTTCACAAGTAGGTCAAAGCCGGCTTGTGTCCCCCTGAAGGAATGCCTCTGAAACTCCAAGTCCGGACCAGAGAAAACAGCCACGGTGCATAGGTTCCTGAGTTTCGAAGTCTTATGCCGGGTCATTCCACTGAATCTGGGGATCCCAGATACCAAGGCTTCGAGGCCGGAGCGCCCGATGAGCCTGGGTGAAGAATCCGGCAGCTCCGAGTTGCTCAGCATCCGACTTGAGGCCCTCGGAAGGCACGCCATTTCTGTCCCTCACTCGGGTGTAATCAGCCGACTGCGTTCCTCGCTGGAGGCCAGCCTCTGATACCCTCTGTAGCCAAAGCGCCCGGCGCCGAGTCCTACCCGACAGCCAGCTAGTGATTCTCGGAGAAATACGCTTTTGTCACCTGTAGCGGAGACGCATTCCGACGGGTTGAATAGCCTGGAGGGCTAACCGTCGGATCTCCCTTATTAAGCCGCACGAGTCGTGGCGCCATCAAGTCGTGGGTGCGGGATGCCCGAAACGCGCGGCGGAATCCGAAACGGCGCGGACGTGGCCGCGGTGAATCCGGAACGTGCGATCGTGGGGAATCTGAACCGCCCGGTCGCTCCCCTTTATATTCGGCAGCAGCTGCGGGAGAGTCCCACGCTCTCAAACACTTCCGCATTCACCCAGCACTTGCCGCTTCGTCTTCCCCTCGCCCCCAATCGCTCCGCGCGCTCCAAAACCCTAATCCCCGTACCGGCTCCGTCGGATGCAAGCCCCGGACTGGGAAGCCGATCCTAACGAAGCCGAGGAAGACGCCTTGGTCTGGAAGCTGCTGACCGGAGAAGAAGGAGAAGGAGCATCCGCCGAACCGATGGCCTCTTGGTAGAAATCGACGACGACGGAGGCAAGACTGGAGACCCTCGTCCGGATGGGGGTCCTGCCGCCCAAAGAACTAGTCGAGTGGCACGCCGCCGTGGGAGAGGACATTCCCACCCCAAACACCAGCGAGCTGGTGGTCCACAGCCTGTTCTTCGAGCGGGGGCTCTCGGTGCCAGTCCACCCATTCCTGCGCGGGCTCCTCTACTACTACGGGCTGGAGCTGCACAACCTCAACCCCAACAGCATTCTGCACGTCTCCAGCTTCATCACGCTCTGCGAATGCTTCCTCGGCATTCGCCCACACTTCGCGCTGTGGAAGCACCTTTTCATGGTGAAGCCGCAGCCGAGCAGGGATCACCCGGCCGTAGTCGGGGGCGCCGGGTTCCAGCTGAGATCCGGTACGGCGAAGGGTTACCCGGCTCCGCCGATGCCGAGATCCCTCAAGGGGTGGCACGCCCAATGGTTCTACTGCGCCAACCCCGACCCGGAGCTGCCGGCCTTCTCAGGCCAAGCACCAGTAGTCAAGCCAAGCTGGTCGGACCTGCCTCTGGAGCGAGAGGAAGGCAGCACCGCCGTGCTGATGGGAAAACTCAGCCAGGCGATAAACGCAGGGCTCACCGGGACAGTCGTCGTCGCGACCTTCGTCCGGTGGCGGGTGCAGCCGGCCAAACTCCGGGCGCATCCCATGTACAAGTACACCGGCCCGGAGGACCCGACTCGGGAGGCCGCCGACGAGCTGTCGGAGGGCGAAGTGCAGAGCCGGCTGGAGAAGCTTCTGGCCCAGGGAGCGAGCCTGGACTTCTCCGACCGACCGGCTCCTTTCTGCCGGGCGAACGCGCCGAACGACGTAAGTGTCCGAAGCCGTGCCTTTTTGGGTTAAATCGCTGACCGAGCCTGACTCGGGTACTGTCTTCATTTCTTCGCAGGATCTGTTCGGCTTCTGTTCCCAGCGCTCCCCTCCCGGAGGACGAGATCTGGAACCAGCCACGGTACGCAGACGTCCCGGCGGGCGGAGCCCCGCCGGCGGGGACGCTCTCTTCTGGTACCGGCCCCTCGACAGGGGCCGGGTCTTCTAAGAGCACCGGGCCCTCCAAGGGGAAGGGCCCGGCGATTGTAAAGCCCCCTCCGCCGAGCACGGCTGCCCAGGACGAGGAGGAGGAGGAGTCGTCGGATGATGGCAGTGCCTTCCGGGTGAAGGCGAGGAGGAAGCCAGCGGGCACCGGCCCGAAGACACGAGGCGGCTCTGACGCCGCGCGAGGCGCCGCTCCGGCTAGACGGGGCGCCCCGGCCTCCCATGCCTGCCCGGTGGCTCCGCCCGCCGCGGGGGTCGCGCCGACAAGGTCGGGCGGTCGCTTTGCCGGGGGCGCGAGCCCGGCGGCGCCGGCTGGCGCTGGTGCCGCGCCATCGGGACCAGAGGTCTCTGCCGCCGGCGGCGGTCCGGCGGCGGCTGGTGATGACGCTCCCCCCAGTCGGGGGGAGAAGAGAGACGCCGATGCTGCCTTCGGGGCAGCCGGCGGGTCGGGAACCGCGCCGACCCCGACTGCTGCTGCAGCCGGGCCGCGGGTCACGGGGTCCTCTCGTCGCTCCTCGGTCTTCAAAGTAAGTCCCTTGCCGAGTACTTTTGCAGTTTCTTGCCTTCCTTCATGCGCTGACGTGGTCGGTGTGGCCTCCGCAGGACGCGAAGGGTGGGGGACATCTCGAAGGTGGTCCCGGACGCCACAGGGTCCGGCCAGGGTGAAGGCCCTGCCACTTCGGATGCCCGGGCGTCCTCGCCTCCGGCTGCGGCGAATCCCTCGTCGCCCCGGCCGCAGTCGCCTCCGCCCGCGGGTGCTCCCCAGCCCTCCGCCGAGCGGCCCGGCGCGCAGCCAGCCGCGCCGGTTTGCTCCTCAAGGGAGGGCCTCGCCCGGAGCTTCGACGCCGGTGGCACCCGCGGGTGCCGGTGAAGATGCGGCGCTGGGCAAGGATGCGGCGGCGGCTGAAGGTCCGAGTCCCCGCGCGCCTTCGCCGATGCGAGAGATCAGCGCGGCTCCGCCTCCCAAGCCATGCTCCGAGCTGGTACGCCGACCGCTCCGAGTCCGGGGTGCGGACGGTGGGGATCCGGCTTCGACGGTCGACGACGTCGAGGAGGAAAAGGAGTGGCGAGACGCGGCGGCCGCCGCTGAGGAGATCGGGGAGATCCTCCCTGCACTGATGAAGGCGGCGAAGGAGGGCGCCAATCTTCTGAACGGCAGGCTGCTGCCCCTGATGGAGGTGAGTTGTTTCTCCCGTTGAGTAGATCCCTTAGGGAGTAGCCCCCGGGCCTTTGCCCGACTGAGTTAGTCGGGCGGAGGGTCCTTTGCTTTTCCCTTGTAGTCTTCACTCGGGGTGCACGAACAGTGCACCCAGAGGGTGTAGCCCCCGAGCCTGCGGTTGACTAGAATAGTCGGGCGGAGGGTATAGTTGTCTTCTTTTGTCCTATGTCAGTCGGACTGGGGGTGCACGAACAGTGCACCCGGAGGGTGTAGCCCCCGAGCCTCCGCTTGATCCTTGGGACCAAGTGGAGGGTTTAATTGATCTTCCCGGGTGACTTCATGTTCTGACTTTTCGTTTTGCGCAGAAGCTGTATCGGCGGTCGGAGGAGAAGACCGCCTTTCTCCAAGACCGACTGCCGGTCCTTGATCGCCTGGATCTGCGGAAGTCCGAATGGGACAAAATCACCGCAGAGCGGCAGTCGGCGGAGGACGTGGCCCGAAAGCGCGGGGTGGAGATCACCGGCCTGAAGGCCGGCCTTTCGCAGGAAATGGCGAAGTCCCAAGGTAAGTCAAACGAGTGACCTTGGTGCCTTTCCCTCGTCTGTTTGTCGTTGTGCTGACAGGGTGTCATCTGCAGCAGCCGAAGAGGAGGTCGCTCGGCTGAGGTCGGAGCTCGAGGCGATGACGGCCCGAGCCCGCGATCTGGACACCGCCAGAGAGCAGGCTCGGAAGCTCGAGGAGGAGCTGGCGGCGGAAAAGACCCGCACGGAGGAGCTTGGGCGCGAAGCCGAGTCTGCGGCCAAGAAGGCCGTGGACTTAGAGACGGCGCTTGCGTCGGAGAAGGCTCGCGCCGACTTGGCGGAGAGGATGGAGAAACAACTCGGACGCGACGCCGAGTCGGCGGCCAAGAGAGCCGCGGACGCGGAGGCAGCCGCCGAAGCCGCGAAGAAGGCCCTTGCGGCGGCGGAGTCCAGTAAGTGCCGTTTCTTGGCTTTGGCCCGTCCGGCTGTCTCCTTTTTGCTCAATTGCCTTTTGTGGTGCAGAGTCGAAGGCGGCCCTTGAGAAGTCCCGTGGGATCCTCGGGTCGCTGATGAAGGCCGGGCAGGCGGCGTGCAGCGCCCTCTGGCCGGACGAGGCGGCGCCGGACTCCGTCGCGGTGGTCGCCGAGCGGCTGAGTGAAGTACCGACCCGAGTGGCCTTCATCGAGGAGGAGAGCGCGAGGACGGGGGGCGGCCTGGTCTTGGCAGTGGCGCGGTCCCACTACCCGACGCTGGACCTGGAGGCCATCGGGGAGGGGTACGCGGCGGACCTGCCCGACGAAGACATCCCGGGGATGGTGGAATCCGTCGAGCCCACCGTCGAGTCGCTGCTAAGTCGCTCCGGCCTGTAGATAATAGGAGTAGATGTGAACTGCTCGGAATAGCCGAGTAGATTTTGTAAAGGACTCGGGGGTGCCGAGTTGCTTTGTTGTGCACTCGGGATGCCCGAGTGACTTGTGTTAACTTTGCAAGTTTTAACAAGTAAATTTTTGGTCCCATCGGAAAAACTTGTGTTCCTGTGTATGTAAGCTTGTGCGTTTGTGCTCTTTGCCGATCCGTCGTAGCCTCCTTTGCGTAGGGATTAGCCGTGGGCGTGTGTCCCGAGTAGCGTAAGGGTGTGGCGTAGACCGGCGATCGGAATCAAGGAGTTAACGTTAGACTTGTATGCACAGTACTTAAGCATTTTGCGCTGATGGTGACCCGGATGGTAATCCGTCGAGTGCCTGCCACGAACGGGCGCAGCGAGGCAGTCAGGTAGAGAGATACTTTTGAACAAAGGCGAACTCTTTATTATTATGTCTGATACACTTTAGAAAAAGGGTTTAAGCGTAGAAACGACGTAGCTGTTCTATGTTCCATGCGTTGGTGAAGACGTTGCCGTCGCTGTCCTTCAGTTGGTAAGCTCCCGGGCGTAGCACCTCAGCGATTATGTACGGGCCTTCCCATGGCGGTGAGAGCTTATGCTGCTCCTTGTTCGATTGGACTCGTCGTAGAACCAGGTCGCCGACATTGAAGGAGCGGCCGCGTACGTGCCGACTGTGGTAGCGCCGTAGGGCCTGCTGGTACTTAGCCGACCGAAGGAGGGCGACTTCGCGGGCTTCTTCGAGCTGGTCGAGGGCGTTGTGCCGAGCTTCTTCTGACTCGGCTTCGTTGAAGGTGCGGACACGTGGGGACCCGTACTCCAGGTCAGTCGGGAGGACGGCCTCAGCACCGAAGACCATGAAGAAGGGTGTGTAACCGGTGGATCGGTTAGGCGTTGTCCGGAGGCTCCAAAGTACAGATGGTAGCTCGGCTGCCCACTTGCCTGCGAATTTGTTCAGTCGCTGAAAAATTCGAGGCTTGAGGCCTTGAAGTATTAGCCCGTTGGACCGCTCGACTTGCCCGTTGGCGCGTGGGTGTGCCACGGCGGCGAAATCGAGGCTGATGTTGAAGTCGTCGCAGAACTGGAGGAACGCGCGACCGGTGAACTGAGTGCCGTTGTCGGTGATGATGCTATTGGGCACGCCGAACCGGAAAACGATGTCCCGGACGAACTCGACGGCCTTCTCAGCAGTTATCGTGGCGACCGGCTTAGCTTCAATCCACTTGGTGAACTTGTCGACTGCGACGAAGAGGTGCGTGTAGCCCCCGGGCGCTTTCTTGAACGGGCCGACCATATCCAGTCCCCAGACTGCGAAGGGCAAGTAAGCGGTATGGTTTGGAGGGCCTGGGCCGGCAAGTGTGTCTGCCGGGCGAAGTACTGGCACCCTTCGCAAGTGCGGACGATGTGTTCCGCGTCGGACACGGCAGTCGGCCAGTAGAAACCTTGTCGGAATGCCTTCCCGACTAAGGACGCGGGCGCCGCGTGGTGTCCGCATACTCCCGAGTGGATGTCACGTAGCAGTTGTTTTCCCTGGTCCTCAGGTATGCACCGTTGGAGGATCCCGGAGGTGCTTTTCTTGTAGAGCTCGTCGTCGATGATGACACGGGACTTGGCGCGTCGCGCGATGCGGCGTGCCTCGGTCGTATCCGGCGGGAGGGTGTCCCGCAAGATGTAGTCGAAAAAAGGTGTCGTCCAGTCGGAGGTGACCACAAAGACCTCCGCAGGAGGTTGCTGAGTGGTGTCATTCTCCGGGACTTGTTGTTCTTCGGTCTCGGGTGTTTTTTCCGCCTTGATGGAGGGAGTGTGCAACTCCTGGAGGAAAACTCCCGTCGGGACGACGTCCCGACTGGATCCCAGTTTGGCGAGTGCATCTGCATCTTCGTTGTCGCGGCGTAGAACGTGAGTAATCTCAAGACCATCGAACTTGGCCTCGAGCTTGCGAACTTCTTGGCAGTAGGCTTCCATGGAGGGGTCGCGGCACGACCAGTCCTTCATTACTTACCGGACCACCAGTTCCGAGTCACCGCGCGTAAGGAGGCGGCGAATCCCGAGTGAGGCCGCAAGACGAAGACCGTGGAGCAGAGCCTCATACTCGGCGACATTGTTGGATGCCGGGAAGTGGATCTGTAGTACGTATTTGAAGCGCTCACCCTTGGGAGAGATGAGCACAATGCCAGCCCCCGCGCCCTGGAGCATCAGAGAGCCATCGAAGTAGAGGACCCAGTGCTCGAGGTCGATGACAGAGGGCGGGGACTGGACTTCTGTCCACTCGGCCATGAAGTCGGCGAGAGCCTGGGACTTGATGGCCGTGCGGGGAGCGTAGACGATGCTGAACGCCATAAGCTCCATGGCCCACTTTGCGATCCGACCCGTGGCGTCGCGGTTGTTGATGACGTCGGAGATCGGGAAGGAGCTGACTACCGTGACGGGGTGGCCCTGGAAGTAATGGACGAGCTTCCGTGATGTTATGAAGACCGCGTAGGCTATCTTCTGGATCTGCGGGTACCGCGCCTTGGACTCGGAGAGTACTTCACTGATGAAGTAAACCGGGCGCTGTACCTTCTGAATATGACCGGGCTCGGGACGTTCCACGACCAAGACCGTGCTGACTACCTGAGTAGTTGCTGCGACGTAGAGAAGCAGTGGTTCATTGGGCATGGGAGACGCCAGCACCGGGGGGGGTAGCTAAGAACTTCTTCAGGCCATCCAAGGCGTCCTGGGCCTCGGGAGTCCAGGTGAAGGTATCCGACTTCTTCATGAGTTTGTAGAGGGGCATGGCCTTCTCGCCGAGTCGGGAGATAAATCGACTGAGAGCTGCCACGCACCCGGTAAGCCTTTGGACGTCTTTGAGGTTCTTTGGTGGGGCCATCTTGAGGATGGCATCGATCTTCTCCGGGTGGACCTCGATCCCTCGTTCGGAAACAAGGAAGCCGAGTAGCTTGCCCGAAGGGACCCAAAAACACACTTCTCGGGGTTAAGCTTCATGCTGAATCTTCGAAGGTTGGCGAAGGTCTCTCCCAAGTCACTCAGGAGGTCTTCTTTCTTTTGGGACTTGATCACCACATCGTCGACGTAGGCTTGCACGTTCCGGCCGATCTGGGACTGAAGGCAGCGCTGTATGCACCGTTGGTACGTAGCGCCGGCATTCTTGAGTCCGAAAGGCATGGAAACGTAGCAGAAAGCGCCGAACGGAGTGATGAAAGATGTCTTTATCTCGTCGTCCTCCTTCATCTTGATCTGGTGATAGCCCGAGTAGGCGTCGAGAAAGCATAGAATTTCGCACCCGGTCGTGGAATCAACCACTTGGTCGATGCGAGGAAGAGTGAAAGGATCTTTGGGACACGCCTTGTTAAGGCTAGTATAATCAACACACATCCTCCACTTTCCATTCTTTTTGCGAACAAGAACTGGGTTCGCTAACCAGTCGGGATGATACACTTCTTTGATAAAACCAGCTGCTAGAAGCTTGGCTATTTCTTCTCCTATGGCCTGACGTCTATCTTCAGCAAATCGGCGTAAGCGCTGTTTGACCGGCTTGGCGTCCGGCCGAACGTTGAGAGAGTGCTCGGCAGCCTCCCTTGGAACCCCGGGCATGTCGGAGGGTGTCCAAGCAAAGATGTCCCAGTTGTCCTGAAGGAAGCTGACGAGCGCGCTTTCCTATTTGTTGCTGAGCGCAGTCCCGATCTGCGTCGTCTTGGAGGAGTCTTCTGGGTCGAGTTGGATCGACTTGGTATCCCGTGCCGACTGAAAAGATGTCGACGTTGAAGCTTTCTTGGATGACGGTGCTTCCTCGACCACGGCTGACTTGAGGTTGGAGAGTATGGCCTCGGAGATCTGGGTCGCGGCGAGGTTGCAGTTCTCGAGATCACACGTGTAAGCATGCTGGAAGCTGCTCTGCACTGTGATAACCCCATGGGGGCCCGGCATCTTGAGCTTCAGGTAGACGTAGCTGGGGACAGCCATGAACTTGGCGTAGCAGGGACGACCCAGGATGGCATGATATGATCCCGAGAAGTCGACGACCTCAAATGTGAGGGTCTCGGTCCGGAAGTTGTCGGGAGTGCCAAATGTAACGGGCAGGCTGACCTGCCCGAGTGGACTCGCCATCTTGCCGAGTACTATCCCATGGAAGGGAGCACCAGTCGGCCTGATCTCGGATCGAGGGATCTTCATGTCGTCGAGAGTCTTGACGTAGAGGATGTTGAGACCACTCCCGCCGTCCATGAGGACCTTGGTAAGGCGGACGCCGGAGACAATCGGGTCCACCACCAAGGGGAAGCGTCCCGGCTGGGGTACGTAGTCGGGGTGATCCGTGCGTCCGAATGAGATTACGGACTCGGACCATCGCAGGTACTTGGGCACGGCCGGTTCCGCTGCGTTGACCTCTCGTTCAATGATCTTCTGGCGACGTTTGGTCTCGTAGCCGTTGGGACCGCCGAAGATCATCAAGCAAGCGGTCTCTTTCGGGAACTCGTCTCCCTCGTCTCGAGGGGGTTCCTTCTTGCCTTTGTTAGAGGCGTAGGGCTTGTTCAGATTCTTCAAGAGGTTGCAGTCGCGTGTCAGATGATTGGACTTGGGCCCATGGAAGTGACACGGCTGACTCATCATCTCTTCGAAGGTTGTGTTGGTGCGCGGTGTGCGGCGCGCCGGAGCGCGCTCGGCAGCAGCAACGAGGTCGCCGCCCTTGCGCTTGTGGTGCTTCTTTCTGGACGACTCGGGCTGGTCGTCCCGACTGGAGGACTCGGGCGCCTTGCCCTTGCCTCTGCCCTTGTCGTCCCGAGTAACACTGCGGACAGCCTCTTCGCCGGTAGCGAAGCTGTTGGCTATGTCGAAAAGCTTGCGCGTAGTTTGTGGATTCTTCCGCGCAATCTTGTGGATCAGGTCGGTGCTCTGAACTCCTTTGGAGAAAGCGGTGATGACGTCGCCCTCCCGGATCTCGGGCAGAGAGTTCTTCTTCTTGGAAAAGCGCTGGATGTACTCACGGAGAGTCTCATCCGCCCCTTGTGTACAGCTGTGGAGATCCCACGCGTTCCCGGGCCGATTGTAGGTGCCCTGGAAGTTGTTCACGAAGAGGGTCTCGAGGTCTTTCCACGTATGGATGCACCCCGGAGGTAAGCTGGTCAACCAGGCTCGCGCCGAGTCGGCCAGGAAGAGCGGCAGGTAGTGGATCGCGACGTAGTCGTCCCCACCGTTGGTTCGGCACGCTGTGTGGTAGTCGGATAGCCAGATGTCCGGCCGAGTCTCTCCCGTGTACTTGTCGATGCCGGTGACCCGGAATCGCGGCGGGAAGATGACGCTGCGGATACGAGGGCCGAATGCTTTCGGACCCGAGTAACCCATGCCGGAGGAAGTCAGAGGGGAACGTTCTCGGCTGGTGGCGCCGCTACCATTGCGGTGGTTGCCATGATCTCCTCTCCTGGAACCATGATGAGCGCTTTTCTCAGCGTCTGCTTGGCTCCTCGGTCCGAGTCGATCACGGGCCGGTATAGCTTGGCGAGCGTTTTTGCCCGCGTCCTGGCGAGCGCGGGTTCTCGCATCTATGGTGCCTCGGGCATCTCGATCGGGTCCGAGTCGCCCGTGGACGTTGCCGGCCGGCTGATGCCGGCCGGGGCTTGCTCGCTGGCTATCCATGCGTGACGGACTCTTTTGAGGCGTAGAACGCCGACTCCTTGCGGCTGCGGAGGAGCCGGGGTGGTCTTCGAAAACTTCAGCGTGCTGGAGGGCGGTCTCTTCCAGCAGGACGCGGAGCCGTCGAAGTTCGTCATATCCCGGGTTGCCCTCGGGGATATCAATGGCACGAGCCGCCACTGTGGCCGCGACGATATTGTGACTCGGGAGAGGAAATATCGGGACTCCTTCCCTTTCACGCATACGGAGCTCGTTGTGAACCTGGCGTCCACGAGCCCTCATGTCATCATTGCGTCGTTGGTCATCACGCTGGCGGACGAGCCGGGTCTGCTGCTCGATCAACTCTTCCTCCTTTGCAAGGAGTCGGAGCCGAGTGGCCTCGAGCTCGGCCGGCGTTTGTTGCTCGATGGGAACTTCTTGGCCGTCGCCGCCATCTAGCGAGCCGGCATTGGCCATGAAGACTTCCCGGGACGGATGGTGGCTGCCAGAGCTTTCGTCCTCGTCCGAGTAGTACTCGAGGACGGGGAGGAGAGATTCGATAGCGCCCACCAGCCGGGATCCGAGTGCGAACTCGTGCGCGACAAACGGATCTGGTTTCGGCGAAATCCCCTCCCTGGGGAGAGGGGCCGACGTGCGCGGGCTCCATGGGGGGCCCGTGCTGGAGAGCTGGTGAAGCCTCTGCCGATCGGGACGCCGCCGAGTGGCAGAGGTGAAGCTGACCGACCTTGTCGGCGATGAAATCCAACCTTCCGAAACGGAAAAGATGGCCAGGGTCTGGGACAGCGCTGATGAAGGCGAACTTCAAGATGCTTCCCGAGATGAAGATGTTGTTGTTGATGAAAACCATCCTGACTCGTGCAGATGGATCTATGCGCACAAGCCCCTATCTGGCGCGCCAACTGTCGGAGTATTATTCCGGCAATACTAATTATGGGGCGGTGTGAGCACAGCAAATCAGGATGGCTGCACACGGGAGACAAGATTTAGACAGGTTCGGGCCCTCTCGGAGAGGTAATACCCTACGTCCTGTGTTTGGTGGCTGGTATTGCTGTATCCCGAGTGCCGCAGGCCCTAGAGAATCGATCTCAAAGGGGCCTGAGCTATGAAACAATGGAGACGATGCTGGATGTAAAGCCACGCCGATCGGAGGTCCCTTACCGAGCCTTATATAGCCGGCCGGGGTAGGGTTACAGAGTCCGGATCGGGTTAACAGATATGTTTCCTATTTGGTTACAGCTGATTCCGGATAAACCGGACAGGTATTAGTCCTTGTCTTGTACTCCACGTTGGTGAGGTGCCCCCGTGTTGTAGTCGGACTCCGAGTAGTCGGCCCGGCCCATCCCGTGGCCGGGAGGCCGGATTCGCCCTCCTTGATGATACCCGGGTGGCATATCACCATCACCCGGTGATGAGATGGTACCGGATGTCGGGAAGACGGAACGGGTTGTGGAACCCGCCGTGCCTGTCCCGCGCAGATGCATGGTGCTTGTCCGTCGTAGCCGGTAGGAAGGGGTGAAAACATCGAGTCCATACCCATCTTCTTTCCCAAGCTAGACATGCCTCGCCGGACCCGGGGGGATGCTCCGTTGAGAAACGGGTGGTGACTCCCTCCGTCAGGGTGGTATTTCGGGGCGTTATGGCCTGTATGCCTGTGTCGGGGACACTATGTGGCAAGGCCGGTGGACGATTGACCGAACCCGGGGAGGCGAAACGGGTTGCGAGTCCGTGTACGTACCTCCCCCGGGCGCATACGGGGCGACCATCACGGTACCGTGCTGGAGTAAGCGGAACGAGGCGCAAACTCGTCTTCGACGCTTCTCTTGTGAGCACGCGTTGCTTGGTGGGGTGGAACATAAAAATATTGAAAAGGTGTTATTGAAAATATGCTGCTGTTTACATGCCGGATGGTTGGGGATAGACCTCCTGGGGTGTGCTTACACAAAATACTTGCATAGCTGGTCGATGTTCCATGTGTTACGCAGGGTGGAACCATGCTCGGCTAGTTTGAAGGCGCCTGGTCGTGGGTTAGCCACGATAGTGTACGGTCCTTCCCATTTTGGGGACAACTTGTTCCGATGTTGAGTTGTCTGGACTCGTCGTAGGACGAGGTCGCCGACTTTCAAGTTGCGCGGCTTGACTTGCCGTTCGTGGTATCGGCGTAAGTCTTGCTGATATTTGGCCGCCCGAAGATGTGCGCAATCACGTTGTTCTTCGAGGAAGTTGAGGTCGTCGGCGCGGTGGTCGGCCGTTTGATCCTCGGAATGGTGGGCTACTCGGGTGACTTGTACTTCAACTCGCATGGTAGTACGGCTTCGGCGCCATAGACCAGGAAGAATGGAGTATCTCCTGTTGCTCGGCTGGCTGTAGTCCGAAGTGCCCAGAGGACGTTCGGTAACTCGGTTACCCATGACTTGGCGTGGCGCTGGAGTGAGTCGTAGACACGTTTCTTCATGCCAGTGAGGATGAGGCCGTTGGCGCGCTCGACTTGTCCGTTAGTCTGAGGATGTGCCACCGAGGCGTAGCTAATTGTTGCGCCGTAGGACTCGCAGAATGTGATGAAGTCGGATGAGGCAAACTGCGGGCCATTGTCAGTGATAATTCGGCTGGGCACGCCAAATCGGTGAAGATATTGCGCTGCATGAATTTTTGAGCGGCGGCTGTTGTGATTCCGGAGAGAGGCTCGGCTTCCATCCATTTGGTAAATGTGTCGATGGCGACGATCAAGTACTTGTGGCCTCCGCGGCTGGGTGGAAAAGGTCCGAGGAGGTCTAACCCCCAAGTCGAGAAAGGCCAAGATAATGGTATTGCTGGAGGGAGTAGGCGGGTTGATGTACCCGGCGCTGATGGAACTGGCAAGCTTCGCATTTCTGGACCAAGTCGGCGGCATCGCGCAAGGCCGTTGGCCAGTAGAACCCTTGGCGGAAAGCCTTACCGACTAGTGTACGGTGTGCTGAATGTGCTCCGCAGAGGCCACTGTGTATCTCTGCCAGCAGATGCTTGCCATCTTGAATGGGGATGCATTTCATGAGGATGCCGAGGGCGCCCCGGCGGTAGAGTTCGCCTGCGATGAGTGTGTATTTCATGGCTTTGCGGGATATTTTTTCGGCTTGTTCTTCCTCCTCGGGTGGAACTTTGTCGAGTAGATATTGCCGTATAGGAGTTCTCCAATCCGTGACGGGATCGAGTTGTGCGATGACTTCGCCAGCTACCCCTCTGGGAGCGTCGAGTTGGGAACCGGGCGCTCGGTCATAACTCTCCTGATTCGTAGGCGTTGCGGTCCCACTACTTGGGATCTGAACGGAGGGTTTAGAGAGTTGCTCCACGAAAGTGCCGGCCGGAGGGGGCGATCGACTTGAAGCACATCGGGCCAAGGCGTCGGCGACATGGTTGTCGCGGCGAGGTAGGTAATGAAACTCCAACCCATGAAATTTTTTCTCCCATGTTCGAACCTCTGCCAAGTATGCTGCCATAATCGGGTTGGTGGCCTGGTAGTCTTTACTTGCTTGTCGGACAACGAGTTGAGAATCCCCTTTGACGCTTAAATATCGGATGCCCAATGCTGCCGCAATACGTAACCCTGCGAGAAGTCCTTCGTACTCGGCTTCATTGTTTGTAGCTCGAAAGTGTAACTGAATGGCGTAGTGAAGGGTTTCGCCGGAAGGAGCAGTAATCACGATGCCGGACCCGGAGCCAGTTAGGGTGAGGGAGCCGTCGAAGTGTAATGTCCAGACTTTATCATTGTAGTCGGTAATCTCCGGGCCGATGTCGGGGGTCGTCCACTCGACGACGAAGTCGGCCAGAGCCTGTGACTTGATGGATGTACGGGGAGTAAACTCGAGATCGTATGCGCCCAACTCGGAGACCCACTGAGCCACGCGCCCCGAGATCTCCCTGTTTTTGGTGATCGGGCCAAGCGGGTAGATGGAGGGGACGATTATTTTGTGGGCCTGGAAGTAGTGCTTCAATTTGCGAGAACTCAGAAGAACTGTGTAAAGTAATTTCTGGATATCCGGGTAGCGCTCTTTGGGTCCATGTAAGACTTCGCTGATGTAGTAGACTGGTCGTTGGACTTTTTCGGACCTTCATCTCGACCCTAGCGTATGCGTTTGAACTCAGATCTAAGAGTATATGCGTCTCGGGTTGTAGAAAAACTCTTTATGAAGATGTCCTGGAATTGTGCCCAACTGCGGATGGAGCCTTCTGGGAGATTTTGAATCCAAGTCGCCGCGTCATCGACTAGGCAAATTGGCAAGAGATTTGCCATGCATGTTGTGTCGCCTCCAGATGTCAGGATATCTTGAGTAAATCTGATGAGGAACTCTCTGGGATCACCTTTACCGTTGTACTCGAGATTTTTACCGGAACGTACGTGTCTCGGGATGCGGATGCGGCGTAGTCGAGATGATAAAGCGGGACACCCTGTTATTACGCCTGGGGCGAAGTCATCGTCTTCGGATGCAGAATTGCTCTGATAGTGTTGTTGTCGATCCCCTCGTTCTCGGGAGCGTTGAAGATGGCGATCGTGATGTCGATGGCGTCGGTGGTCCCCCTTCGGGTTGTCTTGATCCGAAGGTCCCGACCAGCTTCTCCGAGCGTGGTCGCGACGCGGTGATCGCGAGTATTCACGTTCCTCACGGGAGGGGTTTCTATGACGTTGGTTCTGATCAGGGTTATCGAGTACCCTATTGTCCTGGCAGGCGGCTTCCGCTTCGCACTGGACGTCGGCCAGGGCCTGCTCGTGTTCCTCGAAGAGCTGGCGAGTTGCATCGTTAAAATGCTCGGAGAGCGCTTGCTTGACTTGTGCGGCTAGAACTCGGGAACGAGCTGCTTTCTTCGCGGCTTCTGAAGTCGGGGCTTTTGAAGAGGAAGCATTGGTATCGATGACTCCCGGAGGAGTGCCGTCTTCAATAACGTACACGTGTGGGAAGTCGAAGTCAAACCTCCGGGGGGTTGATATTTCAAGGGGATCTCCTTCTGGCTCATTGGACCCCTGGCTGCTGCATGGAGATGCCAGCCGCAAGCTTCCATGCCCACAGCGAGGATTGCGTCTGGACTTCTTGATATCCAGGTAGCGGCGCAGATCAGTTGGATGCAACTCGGGAGTAGTTGGTTGACGTGCACAGTGGCAAAGCCTCCTGCTTTGGTGATCATGTTCCTTTGGAACGTGCGAATACCTCCTGTCTTGACATCCATGAATACGTTGAGCAAACTGGTGTGGAGTCATTTGATGATCTGGTGTTTTCAGGCAAAATTTGCGGCAACTGGTCGCGGGGTGGCGGTCGAGACGACGCTGAGTTATGGCATGCCTAAGATCACGAAGATCCGAAGCAAACGGGTTGAATGTCGAGCGTCCATTAGCCGTGACTGATACCCGAAGCGCGGCGGGCAGAGCGTGATGACGCGGCCCAGGTTGTTGATGATGAGTTTGTGAACCGGTAGGGTACTCGAACGGGACGAAGATATCGTCATGCGTCCGGGTGAAAGCGTTGTAGAAATCGTCGTCGTTGAAGCCAGAGTACCCCATCTTGTCGGGTAGTATTGTCGATGAAGAACCGAGTTGACGTGAGGGCCCCACGGTGGGCGCCAGCTGTCGATGTATGGAATACGGGGGGGGGATGCTCGAACAGCACTGAGATGAGAAAAGACGGGGTGTCGCCTCAGGTCAACTCGGCGCCACGACAAGGATTTACCCAGGTTCAGGCCCCCAATGCGGGTAATGGCCCTACGTCCTGCTTCGATGGTATTGATATGGGTGAAGTACACAGGCTGGATACAAGGGAGAGCACGGCGAGTAAAGAACTCGACGAGATTACAACGGTGGACCTCGGTGAGTAGGGAACTCGGCGAGATCGGATCTATAAATCTACGGCCTATTGGAAACCCTAGGCTTCCGGTGACGAGGCTAATCTTCCCCGCTTTATCCCTCCAAGGAGGTCTGGTCCCCTTTATATAGGTGAGGATGAGGGGGTCTCCTCCCCGATTACGAGTCCTCCTCCAATCCGAATAGGACTCCGCTTTTCGTATAAGGCAGGGTTGCCTCCGATTTCCTTGCGCGTTACTTCTTTCCATGCCAAGTCGTTTGGGCCACGAACTCTTCCTCATGGGCTGCAGAACATCTACCGGACCGTAGACTTCGGCCCACCGGTAGTCGCACTACCCATCGTCAGTAACTCCGGCGTCAAAGAACTCGATTTTGTCGCCGTCCGTCCGAGAGCTGAGTCAAGGCCAAATGCTTGTTAACATGGGATGATCGTATCAGGATTGCTCTAGGACCTCATTGAAAATGCCTTTTCCAAATCGTTGATTGTTTCCTTGGTATGCTGTGCTGATGAGTGAGTATGCAGGGAAGCAATTTCCTGAGTTGGATCCGCTCCATTAGGAGCTCTCTGAGGTACTGAGGTTGGTGTGCTGCATTGTTCACATTTTTTGTACATGAACATGATCTCATCTCAATGAATAGTTGAGATTTATGTTCTCACTGGAACATGAACATGGCTGCTTTTATGATTGAATATTCGTTTACCACTGATTTGCACAGTGCACTGTAGCCTAGACCAGTATACTTTATCTAGAAATTTTTGATGAAATGCATGTCTGGTGCTTGTTGTTCGATCTATTTGAAACTGGCTAACAGTTTAACCAAATGTTACTTTAATTATCTGAGATGGCTGTCTTTTGTAATCTATTTTTTTTCCATCAACACTGTCATGTTGACGAAGAGTTTGATTTTCTGCCTCTAAGTTAGCTGCTTTTCCCTCTAGCCTGTGTTGTGGATACAGTAGATTTTCTTGTTTTTCAGCTTCCAAGGAATCAAGTTTTGCCGCTATGTTTTCTTCAAGCCTGTTTTTTTTGGGCAACTTTTTGGCTGCGTGATTTTGATAATCAATTATGGATGGCCGAGATAAATATTAGATTTCACAACAAAAAGGGAAAATTACAAAAAAAAACCAGGATGTTATCTGACATGTATCACATAACCCCTAGATTTATGAAAAGTTTCAGTTTATCTCAGATGCTTTAAGTGCTTTTCTATATACAATCTTTCCATTACTACTCCTTCAACTTTGATAGGTTTGCCATGTCAAAAGACATTTGGCATGCACAGCAGCACATGGCACATATGTGCCCTCAATGCTTTGCTTTTTACACGACTACCATAGAAATTAGGGTTGCGAGTCGGAGCCGAAACGACGCGGTAGCGTCGACGGAGGCGTAGCCGAGTCCACTACAGGACTACCATAGCGGTTAGGGTTGCGAGGCGGAGCCAAAGTCGACACGGGAGCATCGGCGGAGGCGTAGCCGAGTCCGCTACAGGACTACCATAGCGGTTAGGGTTACGAGGAAGAGCCGAAGTCGACGCGGGAGTGTCGACAGAGGCGTAGCCGAGCCCGCTACACGACTACCATAGGGGTTAGGGTTGCGAGGCGGAGCAGAAGTCAACGCAGGAGTGTCGACTGAGGAGTAGCCGAGTCTGCTACAAGACTACCAAAGCGGTTAGGGTTGCGAGGCGGAGCCGAAGTCGACGTTGGAGCGTCGATTGAGGAGTAGCCGAGTCCGCTACAGGACTACCATAGCTGTTAGGGTTGCGAGGCGGAGCTAAAGTCGACGTGGGAGCGTCGACGGAGGCGTAGCCGAGTCCGTTATAAAACTACCATAGCGATTAGGGTTGCGAGGCGGAGCCGAAGTCGACGCGGGAGCATCGACGGAGACATAGACGAGTCCGCTACATGACTACCATAGTGGTTAGGGTTGTGAGGCGGAGCTGAAGTCGACGCGAAAGCATCGACGGAGGCGTAGCTAAGCCCGCTACGGAACTACCATAGTGGTTAGGGTTGCAAGGCGGATCCGAAGTCCGCTACACGACTACCATAGGGGTTAGGGTTGCGAGGCGGAGCCGAAGTATCCCGCATCGACGGAGGCGTAGCCAAGCCCACTACAGGAGTACCATAATGGTTAGGGTTGCGAGGCGGAGCCGAAGTCGACGCGAAAATATCGACGGAGATGTAGCCGAGTCTGCTACAACACTACCATAGCAGTTAGGGTTTTTGGTCAAAAAAGGCCCAACAATCGTTTACATTATCCGTTACAGGACTACCATATAGTGGTTTGGGTTTCCTGTAAAAAAGCTTTTACTTATGTTATGTTAGCTTTGTGCACGAATAAAGATGTTGAGGCTCATTGCCTTGCCTGGGCATGTACCTCTTCTGCCGTTCGGCGCCACTTATAGCTCTTAATCCCAACAGACTGCGTTTGTAATCCCAACAGATGATGGGTCAGAATATTACCATGAGCTAATGGTTCAGGAAAAAGGCTTTTGGCTCTCTGAAGAAAAATGGAAGAAGGTTCTTGGCTGTATGCCTTGAGATACTGTAGTTTTCTAGGTTAACTGTTCAAATGAAAAACTGGAAGCAAGACTGCCAATCGTGAATGTGACACAACACTTGATCGGTCCTAGCATTTTACGCCTCCATGCAACCGACCTAGTATTTCACGCCAAAGTACAATGTGCATGGATCAAACACAACAACGCTCTTCCTCCCAAATAAAAAAGAGCCCAGCCTGCTGCCCCTGCAAAAAGTACCATGCATACACGCTGCTCCCTGCGAAAAGTACCATACATGCATGCAACTAATACTGACACTTTCAGGATCCATCGCTAACACGTTGACCGAAGAGGGACCTACAAAGGACAACCACATGTTGGAACACCAGCCCGGATCACTCACACACGAGGTAAACACAGCGATGAACACTACAAGGAGGAAGACACACGCGAACACAGTGGAG
The DNA here is from genome assembly GCA_019208055.1 of Stipa capillata. Lineage (NCBI taxonomy): Eukaryota > Viridiplantae > Streptophyta > Magnoliopsida > Poales > Poaceae > Stipa > Stipa capillata. Next base: position 63,377 of record JAGXJF010000992.1, on the reverse strand, counting down.
AGAGATCAGTTTTTGCGACGCGTTAAACTTGCATCTTTTTCGTCTCTTCCTTTTATTCTCAGGTAACAAACTCGCACGAAAGACTTGCCCACGATCCGTTCTTCCTGCGCCATCCCACGGACAGATCGTGGCTAGGCCTCGCACGTTTACATGACCATTCGACTCGATCTACTTGACAGCTACGACTAGATGCTGCCGCAACGTGAACATAGCATGTTTCTAGCATTATTCCTACATGCAACAATAAGCTAAACGTGACAGAGTTCAGCGCAACATGATTAACACCTACATTTCACCCCCTTAAACTTGGTGCACTGACCTCAAAACTTGCATGCCGATCTTCTCTCTCATTGCTTGAAACTGAAACCTGGGTAGTGGCTTCGTCAGAATATCGGCATGTTGATCTTCAGTTCTGACATGTTCCACAGCAACTTTTCCTTCTTCAACACAGTTTCTCACAAAGTGATGTCGAGTGTCGATATGTTTGCTTCGCTCGTGGAACACAGGATTTTTGCATAGTGCAATTGCTGACTGGTTATCTACCCTCAGCACCACCTTGTCAGGCTCCCGGTTGAGCAATTCTCCAAGGAGCCGAGCCAGCCATAATCCTTGGCAAGCTGCTGAAGTTGCTACTACATACTCAGCTTCACACGAAGACAGGGCAACAATCTTTTGCTTTTGTGACGCCCAAGTCACAGGACTGTCCCCTAAGTAAAACAGCAGTCCAGTCGTGCTTTTCCGGTCATCAATATCCCCTGCGAGGTCACTATCGCAGTATCCATCCAGCTGTGGATCTTTCTCATTGCTGTTCACGTATCTACAGCCGAGGTTGATAGTTCCTTTCACATACCTCAATATGTGTTTTACCGCCGCCATATGCTCCACAGTGGGCTTCTCCATAAAGCGGCTAACAAAACCAACCGCATAGCTCAAGTCAGGATGAGTGTGAATCAAATACCTGAGGCTGCCAACCACACTCCTGTACTGAGTGGCGTCAACATCCTTTGCCTAAGTTGCTTTGTTGAGCTTCAGCCTCGCCTCCATAGGCGTGTGGGAAGGGTTACAGTTTAACATCCCTATTTTTTCAAGTATCCGAACTGCATAACCTGATTGACACAAGGTGATGCCATCCACTGATTACTTCACCTCAATTCCCAAATAATAGCTCAGTTTTCCAAGATCACTCATGCATGCTGAACTTGGACTTCATCTGTTTTTTGAAGTCTTCAATGACATGATCGCAACCACCTGTTATGATAAGGTCATCGACATAAACTCCTACAATCAGCATTGAGTTACCTTGAATCTTTTGTAAAGACCAGATTTCGAAGGGCATTTTTCGAGACCAAGATCAATGAGGGTTGAGTCTAGCTTGGAGTTCCATGCTATTGGAGCTTGCCGAAGGCCGTAGAGAGCTTTCTGAAGCCTGTACACCTTGTTGTCATCTCCGGCAATCTCAAAACCTGGCGGTTGGCTGACGTATACCTCTTCGATCAGATCCCCGTTAAGGAATGCTGACTTGACATCCAAGTGATGCATCGTCCAGCCGAATTGAGCAGCAAGTGCCACCAGCAACCTGACAGATTCGAGACGAGTGACAGGAGCATAAACTTCTTCAAAATCTACCCCTTGCCGCTGCACATACCCTTTAGCAACTACTCTCGCCTTATGCTTGACCACCACCCCACTGGGATCCTTTTTCAGTTTATAAACCCACTTCAAACCAATCGGTCTGTGTCCCTTTGGCAGATCAACTAGTTTTCACGTGCTGTTTGCTTCAATAGAGCTCAGTTCCTCCTTCATAGCGTTCTGCCAGCACCTCTCTTTCAACGCCTCAACATGGGAGGTAGGCTCTTCCATCAAAAACAAGCACAGTCCAGAATACGCTGCCTTGACCTGCACAGTTTCTTCATAGATATCACCCAGGGGGCGCTTTCCTTGTGGACCCTGGGATGGCTCTGAATACGGTGTGTCAGGTGACCTCAGTGCCGGGGTAAGACCCAGCGGTGACGCGGTCAGATCACATGGGATCACCCCTCCATCTCCAGCTCTGCGAGTCTTCATGCCCTGGCGTGGTGCTGCCACGGCAGCGGAATTAGGCAGATCCGCTGCCATGGCAGGTGTTGGTGTGTCGTCTGCTGTCGCAAGGGTTTTGGGCACCAAATTGCAGATGCTTCTCCTATGGCACCGTCTTCAGTTTTAGTTGCTACTGCACGAGTCTCTGGCTAGTCCGGATAATGGACCACAAACGAGTCAGGCTTGTCTCTGCTGACTGTGCCCTTGGGATTCCAATCCCAGCACCTGTCTTCCTCGAACACCGTGTCACGCGTGACCACCAGCTTCTTAGTGTCTGGGTCATACATACGATATGCTTTGGAGCCCTTTTCATATCCAATGAATACCATATGTTTGCTGCGGTCTGAGAGTTTTGACAACCCAGGACCGGTCTTCTTCACATGAGCTACACAACCGAAAGTTCTCATGTGCTGCACCGATGGCTTCTGCCCGTGCTAGGCTTCATAGGGGGTCATTCCCTTCACACTCTTCGTGGGTGATCGATTCAAAAGATATACAGCTGTGGTGACAGCTTCACCCCAGAAACCAGCTGGCACCCCCATACTCTTGAGCAGGCTTCTAGCCATCCCAACCACCGTCTGATTTCTCCTCTCAACTACGCCCTTCTGCTGGGGTGTGTAAGGGGCTGTCAGGAAGTGCTTGATTCCATGATCATCACAATACTCACCGAATTCCTTTGAGGTGAACTCACCCCCACGGTCTGTCCGCAGTGTCTTGAGTTTCAAATCTCGCTCGTTTTCAGCTGCCTTCTAGATCTTCCTGAACGCATCTAGCGCCTCATCTTTACTGTGCAGCAGGGTGATCCACATGAATCGCGAGTAGTCGTCGACCAGCAATAGAAAGTATCTCTTCCCGGCTAGGGTTTCTGGCGAGATCGGCCCACACAAATCACCATGTAACAACTGAAGCTGTTGAGCTGCACGGAACGGAGACTGGGCCAGAAAGGGGAAGCGCCGTTGCTTGGCGATCATGCATCCATCACAGACCTGATCGATCTGCTCCAAGTGTGGCATGCCATCTACCATGCTGTCAGCAGCCAACGAACGGAGAGAGCGGAAGTTCACATGGCCTAACGCATGTGCCAGAGCCAAGCCTCTTCTTTTGTGTGTGATAACAAGCAGACAGGTTCAGATTGCTGGATGTTCAGAATATACATCCTATTGCGGGTGCATTTAACCTTGGCCAGCACGTTCCTCTGTCTGTCCCAGACTGTCATAACCCCATCTTCGCTAGCATATTTGCACCCGTTTTCATCCAGTTGGCCTAGGCTAATTGTTCTTCAGACATGGGATGAAATACACATCCGTCAGGATCCGGTGCTCACCGGTGTGGCACTGCATCAGCACCGATCCACGGCCACAGATTTCGACAGCTGACCCATCGCCAAACCTCACCTTCCCTTTGACAGATTCATCCAATTCAGCGAATTTCACTAGATTCCCTGTCATATGATTACTGGCTCCTGTATCTAAATACCAGGAGATGTCCTGGCTGCCTATTAACTTTGGCACTAACTTTTCCTCGTTGAGGAACACTTGTTCTATGGCTGCTGGCTCGTTCGGCGTCAGCTCACACGCCTCTACCATGAGTACAGCAGGATCGTCCTCCTCGTCCTTCTGCGCGAGATTTGCTTTCTCTCGCCTCGGTTCAGGGCAGTCTGACTGGAAATGACCCGTCTCGTTGCAGTTAAAGCACCTGACCTTAGTAATGTCGAACTTCCTGTGTTTTTTTCTGCTTGCCGCGGTCCTTGCTCTCGCCGTGTCCAGCCTGTCCCGCCATCACCGTGATCACCACGTCCACGGCCGCGTCCATGGCCACCGCCTCTACCGCGTTCGCCACTGGAACTGCCAGCGACACTAGCGCCTTTCTTGCCCTTCATCAGCTGCTCGAGCGCCTGGGTCACAATCATCAGCTGCTCGTCCTTGCCGCCACCAGAGTGGCGCCGCCGGCCGCGCTGGCTCTCCTCAAACGCCGCGGGACTTCCGACGGCCTCTGCCACTGTCATGGATGAGAGGTCACCCCACTGCTCAATCGTGTTCATGATATCCCCAAACCGGCTAGGGACGGCGTTGGAGGGTCTCAATCACGGTCTCATCCGCCACTGTCTCGCCCAAGGACCTAATTTCCCCGACGAGCGTCATCAATTTCTGCACGAACACGCTGACAGACTCACTGTCGTCCATCTCCATGCGGTCGAGCTGCCGCTTCAGCTGCTTCACCCGCGCCTTCTTGACACGGTCCTCGCCGACGCGCATGCGTCGGATCGCCTCCCAGGCGGCGTGCGTGGTCTTGCAGTTTGCAACCGCCATCATCACCGAGTCCGGCACCGACTGTGAGAGGGCGACGAACACCTCGTCGTCCTTACCCTGATCGAACTCGCCGGTCCCCTCGAGCGCTGGCCACACCCCAAATGGACGGAGTAGGATCTTCATCTTGACAGCCCACAGGCCATAGTTGGTGTCGTTGAGCATCGGATACTGGATCGGGACGCCGCCGGTCCTCGACGGTGCACGCGGCACGATCGCTCCATCTGCAGACGTGCCGTCTTCCCCAATTCTCTTCGGGGGCGGCGTGTACTTTCCGCCGCTGCCGTCGTCCTTCTTCGGAGACTTGTCGCCCATCGCTGCTCACCGCCGCCATAGCTCCTCCTCACTCCGCCGCCGGGATCCGCCTCCGTGAGCCCGGCTGTGATACCAAATGTTGGAACACCAGCCGGACCACTCACACACGAGGTAGACATAGCGATGAACGCCACAAGGAGGAAGACACACGCGAACACAGTGGAGAGAGATCAGTTTTTGCGACGCGTTAAACTTGCGTCTTTTTCGTCTCTTCCTTTTATTCTCGGAAAAATGGTAATTTTAGCCGTGCGGACCGTCGTCAACGCTAAAAATAGCTCCGTTGCCAATACAATGCCGCTTCTAACGCCGCGACTGGTGGGACAGCCAACGCGTGTCCACCGTCGCGCCGGAGCACCGCGACGGAGATGTGTTGCGCCCGGTGCAAGCGACGCCGTCCGCTCGCGTCGCGCCATCGCGATGCAGGCCTTTCGCGCGGGCTGGCCGCGACGCTAGGCCTTTCACGCGGGCCGGCCGTGACGCCAGGCTTTTCGCGCGGGCGGGCCGCGACGCAGGCCGACGCCCCCGCACAGCAACATTTTCAATATTTTCAATTTTTGTAATTTCAATTTTTTACATTTATTGATTAAATTATCATGTGAGGAAAAAAACTAAATAGGCTAGTTGGTTTGGAGAGCAAAAACATGAGCATGAGTTGTAGGGTTCAATTCCTAGGTCTACCAAACTTTTATTTTCCGCACAATACCAAATAATTTTGTATAGCTCTATTAAAATTTAAAATTTTGCTATAGCACGGGAACCGTACAAAATTTTATTACCCGCACTATTAAACCGAGCAATAAATTTTTTAGACTCACAGTAGATTGAAAATATGCATATGAGGTAGAGGACAAACATACGGTTCTAGTTCAATAAATAAAGGGATATTTAATAAAAAAACTACAAACGAGAATAATATTAAATATTAAATAGAAATAAACAAAATCATGATAATCATCGTCTTCCTCTCTTATGCCTTGGTGGCATGTGATCAGAGGGAAAGGTGAACTGTGACTGCGCCGTTGGGTTAGCCCGGAGATTGTAGGGCGGAGTTTGCTGACTGTCCTGCGTAGGATATGGCTGTGTAGGAATCTGACTGTAAGGAAGCTCGTCAGCTTGAAACAAATTGTCGATCCAGTGACGGCGCTCAGAGCCCTCCACCATATCACGGGACGAACCACCCTCGTACGCAGGTCCGCCAACGAGGGACTAGTACGAAATATTTGAATGAAAATACGGGTTCTGCACAGGAATGGCACTATCTTCCATCGGCGAATCTAAGCGGTGCACTGTCTGGAAAAAATAATCGTAATTAATTGTGTGAGATTAAATTTAAGGAAAGAGTTGGTATGTTAAATTTAATTTTTGGTACCTCTCTGCTTGCACCTCCGTACGAGCTCTGGCCCTGCTCATACGGGGATTCCATGTCGTACTGAGGGATAAAGTGATAAATTGCATAGTAAGAATAAATTTAATATTTATTTTCTTTACTAATTAGAAGATAGAGCCAACTGTCGGCGTCCCTTCTTGCGATTCTTTAGAGCTGCATTGGGGACCCATTCCACAAGACCGGGCCAGACATCCTTGTAACTCATGTCTAAGCCATACGAGCTGAACTCACTACTCCATGTCCCCAGAAGATGGTGGATGTCGAAGTATGGGGACACGTACTGCTGTGAGGCCTGTTTCATGTGCGCGCACGCCTTATACACGTGCGAGCAAGGATAGTGAAGGAGCGTTGGCTTGTTGCAGGTGCAGGTGCAGATAGCAGCGTCAAGCTTGCATTCATGCTTTCTATCACCTCTCACGTGACTATGCATATGCTTCTGCCTTAGGCAAATCTCGTACTTCCTCCTAAGTCCATCAATAACTCTGATGTCATGGCTCTGAGATTTTTAATTTTCCTATCCATGTACCTTTGCATGACTTCGGACCACTGTTTTCCTTTGTCCATAATTTCCTTAGCAGCCCTTGATATGTTATTGAAGTAACCGACGGTCCAGGTCCAGGTTTCATCAACGATGGCAGTTATTGGGAGGCACCGAACTCCTTTAAGCACGCCATTGTAAGCTTCTGACATGTTTGTTGTCATTATGTCGTATCTTCTGCCCTCCGTATCATGAGCCAGCGACCATTTATCCACCTCCGGAGCGTGTCAGGCAATCCACTCGGACAGAGTCTTAACTCTCGTACTCGATCCCGCATTAGATTGCACTGTCTGTTGTTCCTCCCCCATGCGACTGACCACTGTACGATGCGGTTGCGGTCTCAAGTGCTGCCCAAATGGCATGAAATTTTCTTAGTTGATTCTGCATGCACATCTTCTTAAAGGTCTTCATCAAATCCTTACTTCTAAACCGAGTGAAGAAATTGGCTGCCAGATGTCTCATGCACCACCTGCTTTCAAGATCACTCCACCTATAAGGAGCTGGAGCAGTGTTCTTCAACGTGTTGATTGCATTTAGTAGGCCCGCATTACGGTCACTTATGATGCACACGTTAGGCCTATCTTGCACAACAGACATCTTCAGATTCACAAGGAACCAAAGCCAGCTATCCGTGTTCTCATTCTCAACGATTGCGTAAGCAACTGGAAGGACTTGATCATTTGCATCCGCTGCGATAGCTACTAGTAGCGTCTGATTGTACTTTCCCGTAAGGAATGTACCGTCCATGCAGGGCATCGGTCGGCAGAACTTGAATGCCTCTATAGTTTGGCTGAATGCCCAGAATACACGATCGAGTATTAAACGGCTGGGTACTCCATCAGGATGTGGTCTATCAAGCTTGTTTATGTAAGTAGCAGGGTTTGCTTCTGCTATCTGATGGAGCATTCTTGGGACATAGTTATACTCGTCCTCATATGTCTCGAACATCCTCTCTATCACCTTCTGCTTAGCTCTTCTGACCTTGCTGTAGCTGACTGCAAACCCAACTGCATCAGCGACATCAGACATCAGTGCCTTTGGGCCCACTGTTATATCCTCTGATACTAAGTGGTACACTTTCTCCGCCACATCTACAGCAGTGACATTGCGGTGTTGTGTCAACGGCTCTGCTAACTCGCAGGTGTGATCTACAAGCACCGTTATCTCAAAATTCTTCATAATCCCCACTCCTTGGGTTGCACAGACTCTTCCTGGACAACCTGGACGTGTGCATACAGCCTTCAAACTTGTTGGGTTTGACCTTGTTGTTCTATACTCTCGACTGATTGCGACGGCATGCCTAGTGATGGCTGTCTGCACGGCATGCTTGCTTGGAAATTGTTGTCCGACCATGAGCGTGGAGTCATCAAAGCCCCAGTGCGAATTGTCCTCCTGCGAGATGGCTAGGCGTTGTATACTGAGTTCGTCCATTTTTGCCGCTACCGCTGTTTGAGAAGGACCACCACCCCCTCTTTCTTCGTTATCATCAGATCCTTCGTCAATCTCCTCATCATCATCCAACTCGTTCGCCATGTTTGGTATGATTTCATAGCAGTCGATACGACTGGACCAAAATGTACCAGCATTTTCGTTCAAGACAAACTAATCTTCAACTGCCATGGGATTGCCCTCTGTCACTGCTTGAGTTACTCCTTCTGTAGCGTCAAGTTGCCCCTCTCCAATTGCACTGCTGCCTTCTTCACCGGTCAACAACAGAGGACGCCCAATAAATTGAACATACACCATCGGTCGGCCGTACATTGCGGCTCTAGGAGTGCTTACAAGCCGCATGTACCCAGCCCATGATGCATTGCCGGTCACTTTGTGTAGCTCCCAGAAGGGGTCAGATAACCCTTCATCCGGACTCCTACATGTTACTGCCTCTATTACAATCTTCTTGCGCGCTGTCTCTCGATCAAACTCATGGCGTATGCACCTCTTCAGGTTCAATAGGCTAATAGCCTCCAGCTCTTCAATTTGTGCAACCTTGTATTCGCATTGCGACAGATCTAGGCCACAAGGGCCATCCCGTACTACGTTTTCACCATAGAACACTAACAGCTGATTCATCGTACCTACGTACACACGAAGCAAATTTGAACATTATTTCATTATTTTATATACATTATTTCATTATTTCATTATTTTTCATTTCAAATATTTGCATATATAAAATATCTCAAAGCTAATTTTTGGACTAACATAACAACTAATCATTATTATCATGCAATAAATAATTTACCTGGACTTCAAGCTTCTCACTTAATCTATAATTTGTTGTCCGGCGAGAACCATTGATTTGAACTATAACTACAGCATTTCTTCTTCTCTTCTCATCTTCTTCACCTAATATTAATCATTTCAATATCAACAAACATGCAAGTAACAGCACACTGTAGTTTTACTAACATGTCTACTATTGTCATAGCCACACACAAGCATATATGGTTATCTTGGTAAGCACAGTATAGTTTAACTACCATGTCTAATATTTTTATTTAGCTAATTTTGGACTAATATAAGAACTAATCATTATTATTATGCAAAATAAATACCTGAAGTTCAAACTTTCACTTCTTCTACGATTTCCTCTACCACGAGAACCCATTATTTCGATTATAATTACGACATTTCTTCTTCTCTTCTCTCTATCTTCTCTCTGCTAATATTCATCATTTCAATATCAACTAATTAACATGGCAATTCCACTAATATTTTACTAATTAATAACTAAGCTATCATGCATTAACTATACTTGTCCGTAGCAGCACGTCAAAGTTTAACTACCATATATAATATTGTCATTTCGCTAATTTTGTACTAATATTAGAACTAATTATTATTATCATGAAAAGAAATTACGTACACTACAAGATTCTCACTTGATCTACAATATATTGTACTAAATGAAATACTAATTTTAATTTTACTTACCAGATTTTTTCTTCTCTTTTTGCTATCTTCTTCTTCTTTCTATTCCTCCTCTAGCACCAGGAAATAGAGATGAACACAGCTCCTGAACAGAGTCGAGCAGCGTAGAAGAGAGTGAAATGGGAGAGAGCCGAGCAGAGCAGGGTAGAAGAGAGTGAAATGGGAGAGAGTGTTTGCGAGAGAGTGAACGTTTGATTTTATGCCGGATGAGTGCTCAGCGGGCGAGGCATGCATGCAAAAAGCGGAAGTGCCCCATTCCTGGATTCCCGCACCGAATAAAGCGACGCGCGCGTGGCCAAAGAAAAAAGCGGCGAGCCATCCCGTCGCCGCGTCGGTGCCGACACCGTGGCCCCCACCCACCCACCTGTCGCGGCCAGCCAATGCGACACCCGACCTGTCGCGGCCAGCCAACGCGACAAGTGAGTGTCACGGTGAGCCGACGCGACAGGCCGGCGCGCGATGGGGTGGGACCGGAGCTCGATAGCTTCGCGTTCAGCCAACGCGAGATGTGCCACGCGGCGCATGTCTGGCCAGTCGCGGCGTCAGATTTGGCGTTGCGATGAGAGGGGGCTCAGTTCTGACGTTGACGGCAGTCAGAGGGCTAAAACAACAATTCTTCCTTTTATTCTCAGGTAACAAACTCGCACGAAAGACTTGCCCACGATCCGTTCTTCCCGCGCCATCCCACGGACAGATCGTGGCCAGGCCTCGCACGTTTACATGACCGTTCGACTCGATCTACTTGACAGCTACGACTAGATGCTGCCGCAACGTGAACATAGCACGTTTCTGGCATTATTCCTACATGCAACAATAAGCTAAACGTGACAGAGTTCAGTACAACAGGATTAACACCTACACCACATGCATCAGCACGAATCTTAGAAAATATCGGGTGGTTTTTAAAGCATGCGTAGCTACCACCATGAGTAACAAATCCACACTCTTACATACAAACTCCGGCTTCTTCTGCTGCTGCATCACATTACAACATGAGCGCGAAGTTTTTGCTACAGCTTCACCAATCCGCATCTTCTTCATCGTCATCATCATCTTCTTCTTCCGCCACTGCTGCGTCTCGCCGCGGCGTTCTGCTCGGGACCTGCCGGATGAAGTCCTCTTTGCCGAGGCACGACTCCGGGACGACGGCACCGACGTTCTTCCCGAACGCCTGGTGGCAGTAAGCCGATGCGTTCCCCCCGCCGACCGTCGTCAGGTTGACTCCCGTGAGCGACAGGCGCTTGCACGGCATGGCGTCGCTGCAGGAGAACGTGACCGCCCGCTCTGTCGCCGACGTGCCGGTGATGTCGATGTAGTTGATATTCTCCACCGCCACCGCGCTCACGTTCTGCAAAAAATTCCCCAACGCAATGTTCGGAGATTTCAGAGATGGTGGCACACGAGCAAATTACACCGAAATGATCAGAAGGTGATGGGAAATTTGCGAATTCAGCGTTACCGGGGTTCCGCACGGAGTTCCCCGGTTGGAAATGGAGTAGTGCTGGTCGATGATGATGGGGTTAGAGACGTTCGTCATCACGATCTGCGCGAACTTCACCTTGCGCGCGAAACCGCAGCCGTCCTGAACAACAACACATAGTTACAGAGCTTTTGACTTCAGTTGCGTCCTGGGCTCCTGCCACGGATGTTCTTGATTCAGACGAGGAAGGAATTGATCATTGCTTTTTTACCTGATAGGTCTTGACCCGTACGCCGTTTTTAGTGTTTGAAATGAACAAGGTGTCCATCTCGATCTTTTCTATTTGGTGAAGAGTTTGGTTCTCGCCCAAGCCTCCAATGCTGACGAACACACACTGTCAGTTCTAGTACTAGCAACTAGGAAACGTGTGGAGTTCTTTTCGATAGGGAGCTTTCTTGATATTCTAGTTCACAGTTTGATGAAAATTCTTCTAGCAAGATGATACATCTACCTGATACCGTGGCCAGGTCCGCATGAGATGGCTCTTAGACGAACATCTGTGCAATTGCCCACAATCGACACGCAGTCATCACCTGAAAAAGGGCAGGAGTAAACAGATAAAAACAACACCAAAATCTTGCCTGCCAGAGGAAATTCAGTTCAGAAACTGTGTACCGCAACCGCATACACTCCCTATAACATACCTACGGAGAACAAGTCATCCATGATGTGGACGTTGTAGGAGCTGACGAGGTGGACGCCGACGGTGCCGGGGCTGTCCTCCGGGGAGGTCACCCTGAGGTAGTTCGCCTCGACGTTGGAGCACCGTGTGAAGGTCAGGTGCTGCCGCTGGCTGTTCTGCAGCGTGATGCCCTTCACGCTGATGTCCTGGCAGTCCTCGAAGTGGAGCGCCTTCGGAGCAGCTTGGGAAGTGCAGTTCTCGGTCGCGTTGAGCTTCCCGTTGCACGACTGCGCCCACCACTGCTGGCCCCTGCCGTCGATGATGCCGCCGCCGCTGAGGGCCAGGTTCCTGACGCTCTGGAAGTGGAGCCATTTGCTCCTGTCGCTGCCCTGCCAGTCGTCCGGGCTCTCTGGCGCGATGATGTTCCCAGATATCTGACGAATTGCAATGCAAAAGTGTACTGTGACGCGCTCGAGAGAGAGAGAGAGAGAAAAAAGCAGAATGGTGCAGGCGCGGCACGTACCAAGAGCTTGATCTCGTCGCTGCAGGGGCCGGTGAGCGTGACCGGCCAGATCTGGTAGGACTTGCCGGCGGGGACGTTGAGGTAGGTGTGTTCGCCGGTGGCACACGCGGTATTCCAGGCGTCGACGAATGCCTGAGGAAAGAAACAGAGGGCGCCATGCATTCCGAGCTCTTACTGATTCCGCGATGGCGTAGCTAAAAGGCAAGTTCGCCACGCAGCGACAGTGCGCACGCGGCGCGTATACCTGGGTGTCGTTGGCAATGCCGTCGCCGATGGCGCCGAAGTCGTCGAGCGTGAGGAGGAGGACGCGCGCTTCGGCGGCGCTCGGCAGGAGGAGCGCGACCACGCCGGCGAGAGCCGCGACCAGGAGCGGCGTGCGCACCGGCGCTGTCGTCGCTCCTACTGCCAGTCGCATCCTCGAACGAAGCGCCATGCACGCACTGCCCAGCTAGCGAGCTCGGTGTCAGTGTCTGTCAGGGTGCGTGAGGAGCAGCGTGGATGGAGGATAAGGAGACACCGGCAGGCCATGGGCGAACGGACGGACGGACACGAAGGCACGTACAGTCGTGAACTCGAGATCCAAGGTCTCCGGCAACGCAGAGCTAGCACGTGAACGCGAATCCCTCGTGCTGGTGCACTGATCTCCTCCAAGTCATCGATCCGTTTGACTTTATACAGGATCGTAAAATTAAAAATTCCTGCTTGGAAATACAGTACTCCAGTATATTTTAGCATCGTGATCCACGAGTCACGCACAGCATCTGGACGTACACGTTATTGAGTTGATAGAAGACTAGTAAATGTGCCCGTGCGTTGCACCGGGAGAAACAAATCCTCGGACGCCCCTAGTTACCCATTCGTGTTCAAAAGGTTGCAAGCAGTGCAAGATGAAATATAAATGCTTAAGTTGGTCGTAAATGAACCTACCAAGTAGAAAGTGAAACTCTGAAGGACGCAGGTCAGTGAAACATCAGCATTTATTCAATCTCCACAATCCGCACAAGATACAGTTGGCAGTTGGTGGTACCATGCACTGAGCAAGAGCACTAAAAAGAATGATATACCTATTCCAATAATGCACAAAACATACATAGTTTAGCATTGAGATATTCAGAAAAGGGTGTGGAAACATAGTTGCATTATGTCGCAAAAAATTCAAAAGTTGCATCACCTATTTGGTGAGGACTTCTGTGTAGACAATATTCTTTGTGTATGTCTCGGTTGTACTGATCTTCTTATTCTTATTCTTCTCCTCCTTCGTGTATGTCTCGCTTGTACTGATCTTCTTATTCTTCTTCTTCTTCTCCTCATCATGTGTACCTATTAGTACCTTTATGTTCGATGTCGCGGTCGCTCTAGAAAGCGCGACATATAGTTGACCATGTGAGAAAACTGGTTCAGGCAGGTAGACGCCGACATTTGGTATTGTCTGACCTTGTGATTTGTTTATTGTCATTGCGAAGCTGAGCCTGACTGGAAATTGTTTCCTTTTGAAACTGAACGGGAACATGTCGTCGTCAGATGGGCATAATGGTATTCGAGGCAAGAAAACTCGCATTCCAGAGTGCTGTCCTACCACAATCTCTGCATCAATTGTATTTTTCTGAAATCCACGTACGACCAACCTTGTGCCGTTGCAGAGGCCATTAGCGGGGTCGATGTTCGTGAGTAGTATGATTGGACAATTAATTCTGAGCTTTAGCATATGTGGAGGCAGTCCGTTTGGTGTAAGGGTGTTTAGGAATTCTGGTGGATAGTAGTTATGTGGGTCGTCTTCTACAGAATCGAAGCTGTGGTACACCATCTCCTCCCCTTGGAAGCGATCAATCATTTTTAAGTTGATTCTGTCTACGCAGTCGTTCCTTGTGGATAAAATTGCTCTTGACGTGACGTATTTTGGATCTTTTAGGGAAGCGTTGTCCGTTTGGTAGATATTGTCGATGAGTCTATCCAGGCCATTATCATCCGTCTTATTTGGCACACATATACTTGTAGGTAGAAGTATTTCGCCGTTATCATTTGTCTCCTCGGTTCCGTTTCCAATGCGTAGTAGGTACTCTGCGAACCACGGGTCGTTTTGAGCCCTCATGTTGCGCACAAGCTTCAATTGATGCATGCAATTCTAGAGCTCGGACCTGCGTAGTGACGCATCTACTATCTGGGCTCTTGTACCCTTTCGGACAACAGGGAGCACTTGCCTAAAATCTCCTCCAAATACGACCGTTTTTCCACCGAATGGAAGATCTGGTCTGTCCATTATGTCCCGCATGCTTTTGTCTAGCGCCTCAACTGCCTACCTCTTAGTCATAGATGCTTCGTCCCAGATTATTAGTGATGCTGCTTGGAGTAGCTTGGCTGTCCCACTTTGTTTTGTGAATCCGCAAATAGCTCCATCGTCTATTCTTAGTGGAATCTTGAACCTCGAGTGCGCGGTCCTCCCTCCGGGCATTATGGAAGCAGCGACACCGGAAGTGGCCGTCGCCACAGCAATCTTGCCTTGTCCGCGTATTGTGGCCAAGAGCGCCCTGTAAAGAAATGTTTTTCCCGTGCCTCCCGGTCCATCGACAAAGAATATACCTCCTCTTTGGCGGTCAATCGTGGCTAAGACTTCGTCGTAGGCCTTCCTCTGCTCGTTGTTTAGGTTCTTATGCAAAGATGCGTCCTCGGGGTCTAGCCCAATCAAGGTCTCCTCGATGATCTCCCTAGGTACGTTGTCTGTCGTGTCATGCTGTTTTTCGATCTCTGGCAGAGGAAATGACTGTATGTCTTTTCCCATTGAGTGCAACATGTCCCTGATATTTTTCAGTACCATTTGTTGGACCGTGTGCTTGCATTTGCAGTTTCTGCTATAGTCTTCTGACATTGCCTCGAGGTGATTGTTCCAGAGGCTGCGGACGTCGCTGGGCTCACAAAACACCAGGATTGTCGCGAATAGCCTGCGTAGCGACGATGGCATTCGAAACAACTCCGCTTCTGTCATGCAGTCATCTAGTGTGTTGTCTGCCTCAATTAGCCCCCTTTTTTCTGCAGCTTCACGGAAGGTTGGCATTACTTGTCCATCGACTGTTCGTAGGTCTTCGTAGCTGGTGGCGCCTGTGACGTGGTTTAGGAGAACTCGAAGATAGTACCGTTCTCCTTCAGCCGGGTGTGCTGAGACGATCCTGCCAACCTGGAACGTAGCGGCCCGTTTCCTCTCTTGCCAAAACTTCCCTCGTCTTTGCCAAGTATAATATTCTGGAAAGTCCCTGTATAGCATGCCTCGTGCTTTCTCATGTAAGCTGTTTGCTTCAAAGTATGCTATCAACATTGACCTTTCTGTGCCACCACGGCCGATAACATTATTGATTTTTTCTTTGCCATTATATGAAACCATGTGCATATTTGGGAGATGTAGCTGTAGTTGCAAGACTGCTGGGTGTATTTTGCTTAGTTCGAAGCCATATATTCTCCACAGTGCTTCTGGAGGTGTCACCCACCGTGCGTCTCTGTACTGTCGAATCTCGTCGATTTCGACTTCATTTACTTTGTCAGTTACAGATACAGATGCTCGGTCATGTCCCTTGTAGATGTACTTGAACAAGTACTTAACAGCTTTAATGCTTGAGCATATCTCAACATTTATGTGGCAGTTGAACATCCTCAACAGATAGGGGTTGTAAGGAACAACCCACCTGTTATCTAGTTTGCAATTTCGGACTGTTTCAGTCCGGCCGTCATTGCGTCTCCTATATAGTGGGTAGGAGTCCTTGCCTTGAATTGTAGTTTTGTTAAATGGCCTTGGATAATTGTTCTTGCATGACGGACGATTCTTTGTACATGGACAATATTTATTCAGTGCACCGCAAGGACCGTGCATCATATGTTTGATTACCATTTTGTATAGCTCTGGGTAGTTGTGCTTGTTAGGGAGCTCGGCGGAGATGATTCTGTCATATTGTTCTGGACATGTGTACTTGTATTTTCCAGTCATGATCAGCAAAAAGTGAGCATGGGGTAGTCCCCTCTTTTGGAACTCTACAACATAGGTATATGCCTTAACCTTTCCAAGAATGTTCTTCTCAAATAGTTGCTTCTTCATTTCTTCTAGCTTCGCCCTGAAAACACGAATGACGATATCTGGGCGATCTTGTGGTGTTTGTCCAAACTCTAGTTCATGTTTGATCTCTTCCCAGTTGGGGTTGCAGGTCATTGTGAGGAATACGTCTGGCTTTCCATATTTTCTAACTAAAGCCATAGCATCTAGATACCGGCGAAGTTTATCTCGTGGCCCTCCAATAAATGATGAGGCAAGAACTGTCCGTTTTCCGACTGCATTTTCCTTTTGTTCTCCAGCTTGAATGCTGTCCAGAAGGCCTTGGTATAGATCTGCCCTTATTTCTTTTTGATGATGCCACATGTAATCCAGTCTGGAGCTTTCAATCTTGATGTATGTATCTACAGCAAACTGCTGGAAAAGCCGTCCGCCGTGCAATATTGGGTTGAATATGTTTGGTCGTGTATGGAATTTATAACAGTAGTATTCTCTCATGGTTACCCACAGCCCGTTGATTGAATCTGTGCAAATATTGTAACATAAAAAGTTAGTTGCGTATGTAGGAGTGTACCATATATCAAAATTGAATTTTGAAGACAATAATATATGAAATATTTACCTGGGTCATCGTCATTGTTGTTATTATCAGCACCAGCCTTTGTCACACCTTCCTCTTGTGTATCGGCCTTTGGGATTTTCGAATGCCAACCCAGTTCAGCTCTTGGAAAGAATAGAGGATACGACAACGGATCATAGCACCCGTAATATGATCGAATACCCTGTATTTCGTTGTTGTTCCCATGTAGTATTACATTCTTGTCATAGGTATTTCTTCTTTCATTTCCTTCGACCCACACTGCAGCTACCTCCGAAGTGATTGGTGCGTTGTATGTTCTCTGGTCCAATCTTTGGTCAAGGTTCAAGATGAGTCTGTAGTCCTCAAGGTTTTGGGCTTGTCCCAAACTCCTAAACTGTTTAGAGTATGGGTTGTCGCGTAGAATGTCGGTTATTATGCCAACTACGTGCTTGTCTTGCTCGTACATTTCCTCGCGGCAATGGCGGTACCGATGCTCTAAGCTTGGATCATCGTCATAGAAGTATAGCTCCAGATGCTTTGGATCTGAGCGACTATTAGCAAATGAGTGTATATTGTGATAGATCTGACCATGAGCTCGAAAGGTGTAAATACCAGTTGTTCGCATGTCAGTTGTGTCTCTGTCAAGGTGGCAGTATAGAGAAGTAAATGAGAAGTGTCCATTGAAAAATCTTATATTGTTCCGAAAATGTCTTGCATCAGAGTCGCTGCTTGTCCAAAGTCTCATGAATTCAGGTGGTGTATCTGGATAGTATTATCTGTCCTTTTCTGTAGCATAACCCCTTAGATTCATACTGGAATTTTTTTGCATTGCAGAATCTGCAATTTTGTACCGTGTTCAGCATGTGTGTGTTGTTTGGTATGTTGCTGTAGACGAAATCATACGGATCAGGGTTGTGAAATTCCTCGTCTTCTGTGATTTCGATTTCCACTTCTCTGTCCCATTCTGGTTTGATTTGTAGCATCAATCAAAAATTTAGTAAAGGAGTAATATAATGATGCAGATATATTTAAATTGTATTGAGCATACCTTGACCAGAGAACATGTATTCATCCTCGTTGGTGTCTTCTTCAAATATGACTTCATCATTACCTATGTAGTAAATTTTGATTGTATATATATATTTGTTTGTACTACATAAGAATATATATAAAATTGATAACCTTACCGTGATCATCATTGTAGAATGATTGTGTTGGTGCATCTACTTTTTTGATTGTTGGAAACATTGAAGAGGGGATGTCTGGCCACAAAGCCACCTTACTGTGATCACCATTGTAGAATGATTGTGTTGGCGCATCTACTTCTTTGATGTTTGGAAACATTGAAGAGGGAATGTCTGTCCACAAAAGATGGTTAGTTGTACGGACATATGTATATATTTGGAATGCGAGAGTATTGTATAAAATTTAGAGCATTACCGTTAATCATGACTTCTGGCTGCTCTAGAGCTTCTATGTCATCGTCGTCGGTTCTCATCATGGATGTGTCCTCTTGTGATGATACCGGAACAGTTTTCATCCGTTTTGCCGTGAATTCTTCGTTACGACGGTTTAGCAACGTTTGTCTTTCTCCCGGCGTGATATGCTTCCTGTGTTTTACATTAAAGGTAGATGTACTTACTTCATGTTCTGTTGTGGTATATGCAGGGTTCTCCATCGCAATTGAGTCTTTGCTTGCTGTGCTGTGCTTCAATTCTGTGATTTGTTCTATTCTAGCTTTCTTTTGTTCTGACTGCATATTTGCATATTTCTGCCTACTTTGTGCACATATTTTCGTTTTCTTTTGCTGATAGGCTTCACGGCGTTTTTTCAGTTTTTCTTGCTTTTTTTCATCGGTACTTTGTGCGCATATTTTCGTTTTCTTTTGCTGATAGGCTTCACGGCGTTTTTTCAGTTTTTCTTGCTTTTTTTCATCGGTCATCTGGGCATACCGCTCTCTATCTCTTTTCCTTCTCTGTTCCTTGGTATCCATGACCGGAGATTGTGACCCAAATGGCTTGCCTGCATGAGATTTTTGGAAACGGTAAGAAAACCGATTAGAATAACTTGTGTGAAGGCACCATTTATTTGTTCTATTCATTCGTGAAATTCCGAATCACTGATGATAAATTTAATTTATACATGACAGGTAGCACAGTGTTCGTAAAGATGTTGAAGGATGTCGTATGGAAACAGATAAAAATACCTGATGCAAACTGCCAAGCTGGAGAATTGAGAGAAAGGTCAAAAATAAAGAGGTATGGATAGGAAGGAGAAAACGAAAGGATGTTGTGTCTACAGGAAATTAACTGCATAGAAAGAAAGCTGACCTAGTGAAACTGAGAGCAGACAACTGATCCAGAACAGCCTCGTTAGCTTGCTGCCCAGCTGAATATAATAAACCTCCAAGCCAATCTCCGATGCTTAAGTCAGCCAAGAGAAGTCCTGATGGCCCTAGCTGAACAAAAACAAGTGGTTTGCAGGGATTACCTCAATGACATTGTAATGGCACGCAACGAAAGATTTTCGTTTTCATGCTACCCAAGAGGCAAGAGATGCAACAAGCAAGAACAACAGGCTATAAGCCCAAACATAGCCCAGATAGTTGCAGAGTATTTTGCACAAGTGTACTTGATTAATTGCTCTTTCCTATGCATAGCGTGTTGACTAAAAGATGTATTTATAGCACTCACGTACCTATCTCCAGGTGGGATTCGAACTCTTTCACCAACCTAGTAGGATTCGGACGAACTCTTTCACCAACCTAGTAGGATTCGGACTCTTACCTTCTAACCTTCCCCCTCTATTTATCTCCCCGGCTGCCTCCCCACGCCATTTCCCCATCTCCCAATCGCTCCTATACTCCTTCTCCCTCCTCAGGTGAACACAGGGCCGGGCTGCCCAACCCCTTTTTCCTGAGCTCCTCACTCCTCATTCTTCCTCTCTCGGTGCATCAAGCCACCGCAGCTCCCAAGCCCCCTGGACGTCTGCGCCCTCGTCTGCCGCCGCTGGCGCCGCCTCGAGCGCGCCACCCGCCGGTCCGCCGACACCACCTCGGTGTTAAGTTGCTGTGTTCAGACTTCAGAGCTGGAGGCTGGAGCGGTGGACATGCGCGTAAGCTCTGCAATCCCGTCGCCCACGTGGACTCGCCGACACCGCGACCACTCGAGAGCTCCGAAACGCGAACACGATGTGGCGGGCGAGGCGGTGGCCGTGGCCGCGATGGCTCTCGTCGGACGCGACGGCGGCGGCGAATTCTGGAGAGCCGGCGCGGCGCCGGGTTGC
The DNA here is from genome assembly GCA_019208055.1 of Stipa capillata. NCBI lineage: Eukaryota > Viridiplantae > Streptophyta > Magnoliopsida > Poales > Poaceae > Stipa > Stipa capillata. The sequence continues at coordinate 43,304 of JAGXJF010000992.1, read as the reverse complement.
GGCGCTGTGGGGGAACGGGGACTACGGGTGGCTGGGGCTGGGGGCGCTGGAGTCGCGGTGGAGCCCCACGGCGTGCCCCTTCTTCCTCGCGCGCCCCGGAGAACCCGCCTCCCTCGCCTGTGGCGGCGCCCACACCCTCTTCCTCACCCGTACGCTCCCCCGCCCGCTTCCTCTTCTCTTATGGCGACAAATCGGATAGATATATTAGATCAAGCTCTCCTGAGGCCTGGCCGTATTGATAGGAAGATTGAATTTCCAAATCCTAATGCAGATGTAAGTGATACAGTACTCACCATAATTGTGTTAACTTTGCACGAGCAGCCAAGTTCATACTGCTTGCTCAGATCAGTGATAATGTGAATTACTTACCTGTTCAAAAAAATTCCCTCGACCTCTTTCCAATATCATGCGAGGTGTTTGTTCGTATGCCGCACTCAGAATTCCCCGTTTTACTTTGCTAAAGAAGCTAGGCTTTGGTTGCTCACTTAACCACAAACCTCCTAGTATTCTTGAGCGCCCATTCAAGCTATAACCACAAACCTAACTCAATTGGTGACATGTAGCTTTGTGATATACCTCTTCATTTCATTGGAAATAACATTATCTTTGAATGAATTTCAGCAAGCATATCCACCTGGAGGACAGTTTTCAATCATGTATTTATTGTAGTTAGCCAGTGGTAGTATTGTCCTGTACATTTATTCCCTTTATGTTATATATATTCAGACCTTTCTTACTGTCTTCCCTATAAAAGTTAATTTGCCTGTTCTGGACTGGGAGGGTTGCTTGGTATGGAACAATAATTTTTTTCTTATCTGCATAAAATTTATTTCGTGTCAAATGCTTGTGAGCGAGGAAAACTGTTTATGTGGGAATAATTGGTCAATTCTGATAACATGACTTGGCCCTGTGTGGCTGTATCAGTCTATCAGCTTGGTACTCAGATATGTGACACAAGCCTGCTTTATGATGCTAACACGTGTTGGCTGTCTTATTTGTGTTTACTGCATTAATCCAAGGTCCTTCCTTTGATCTCCTTTTATCATTGGCTGTGCTAATCACTGATTTCAAGGTTACAGCAACTGGCAATGGCTTTTTCAGCTTGAAACAAAGCTGTTTAGTTTGATATTTTACCAATTTTAGTTTCTTGAACTTAAAATCAACTTGGCTGCAAGGTTGCGAACTGAACTTTGCATGTGTTTTTGATAGCTGAACTGCTTGTAGGTGATTTTGCATGTATGATGTTATATTATCTGAATTTTACCTTGTTTGACTAAAGTTTCCGTCAATATGGCAGGTCTGAAGAATATACAACTTGGTGGCGAGGGTTTTGATATGTTTGCTATGGCCGTTGGTGGCTTTGATGAAGTTGCGTGGAGCTTATGTGGTGAGTTGAGCGCTTCATTTGAAGATTTAAAATGAAGAATTGTACAAAGAGATACTCCATCCATGTACAGCCTTTTTTTGTTAACTTAAAGGGTACTCTATGTACAGCGGATAACATAATATTGGCCTTGGTACAAGCTAGGGATGATAGATGGGATCTGTGAACCCTTCCATTTTGGTTGGATAATAGGGTTGAACATGCAGTGCAACGGTGGTGTATTCCTTGCCATTCTTGTTTTCCTGTATCGTTTCATCTGTCTGGGTCAATATGGCAGGTCTGAAGAATATACAACTTGGTGGCGAGGGTTTTGATTTGTTTGCTATGGCCGTTGGTGGCTTTGATGAAGTTGCGTGGAGCTTATGTGGTGAGTTGAGCGCTTCATTTGAAGATTTAAAATGAAGAATTGTACAAAGAGATACTCCATCCATGTACAGCCTTTTTTTGTTAACTTAAAGGGTACTCTATGTACAGCGGATAACATTATTATTGGCCTTGGTACAAGCTAGGGATGATAGATGGGATCTGTGAACCCTTCCATTTTGGTTGGATAATAGGGTTGAACATGCAGTGCAACGGTGGTGTATTCCTTGCCATTCTTGTTTTCCTGTATCGTTTCATCTGTCTGGAAAAGAGATTGTGAGAGGTTACCATAGGGTTATGTTGTGATGGGGTTCCATCGCGCTGTTGATTCAGTTGGGTTAGAAGATATACAACAAAATGCAGTTGGGCCCTTTACATTCAGAAAAAAGGCTGTGATTCGGTGTTCTTTCTGAGATGTTGTAAGAACCTGGTTTCAACTACCAGATCCCCCTTGTATACATTCTCGTCAGTCCCAGGATCATGCTGACGGTACACAAGCGAAATGAATAACATCACATGCATTCAAGATAAACATAATTTGAGTACAATATGCCACATGGCTTACAAGGTACTATGTCTTAACGACATTTATTACATCAGAGGCAAAACAGCGGAAATAAAAGCGAAGCGGCTCCATCCATGCCACAAGCAAATTGACGGAAGCCCACGCGACCTATTCTTCGGGATCATCATAGAAGAAGTCTTCATCAGCTCCTTCTTCGGCATACTCATCTGCACACCACCACGAAACACATGCACGGTGAGTACTTCACGTACTCAGCAAGCCACCTGGCAGCAGATGGTCCTATCAAACTATATGCAAGGCTTCAAAGGAAGGCTGTAGGGTTTATTTGCGTAAATGCGGTTCTAGATGAAATATTAGGATAGATTCGAAGGCAGCATTTTGATGTAAAACAATTTTATTAACGGGGGTATTTTTCCAGCGTGTGGTCCTCGACCAACACCTTCGAGCAAGGAACTCCTGCCTTAGCTCGGCCATGGGTTTCATCAGCATAGGGGTAGAGGGAAGTAGCAAGGGGGAGAAAGACAGGTCATTTTCATCCAGAATGAGTCATGTGCTGTCCATAACCGTGGACACGGCTAATCGATTAGTTTTAACTCTGCAGAGTGTGTACACTTTACCCACACGACACAATCTCGTCTTGTTGCCACTGGCCGTCGCCAGCGTAGTACACACCCATCGGTGTACCGGCAGGGAGATTGTGACGAGGTCTTTTAGCTAGATCCCCCTAAGGTGTGACGTGCCCACCGGGTCTGGCCCGGAGTCGAGAGTACATCCCCGCACTCCGTTCCCCCCATCTGTGCCGAGGGTCCTCGTCGCTACGTCCACCCCTTCTGCGGTACGGCAACATCGGCACCAAAGGCTGACTAACCTACTTGACCAAGCCATTGCCCATTTAGCGTGTGGTTGCACTGTGGTCACAATTTCTCCAACTTCAAGACTTCGGCCTTATGCGGTACGGACGACTTATGGTTCCTTTAAACCGGCCTTCTGCGGGTAGGCAACCATTTGCTCCTTCATCACAATGATCCAGCTGCCGCCCGCACCATATTAGATGGTAAGTTTCACCCAGAGTAGAGTAGGAGGAATAGAGAGAGAGAGGAATCATCGGGCATCCGGCCCTAGCTCAGCGAGCTCAACAAGTTTCAACAAGGATCACCGATCCGATATTCATTCCTCCGAGGAGGCAATTCAAAAACAACCTAGGGATATAATTGAGCATGGCTAAGCATTTCTACTCTATTCAGAATAAAACCTACTAAACTACTCAGGGTATCAAGATAAAAGGGCGACAAGCGGACATGGTAAAAGTGTGTCAATGGACACGCTAGCTACTGGATTAAAAACAGCATGCATGTTTGTAAAATAACAAAATATAATGAATTCAAAAATATGGGATCAAATATGATCAAGAGAAAGATGGCATGCCTTCGTTGTAGAACTCTCCCTCTTCAGCTGCTTCGGTCGTCGGGTTGGTCTCTTCACTCCCTATTGACGCAACGCAACGAGCAAAATAAATAAACATCGACGTCAAAAGACACACCGGAAAGCAACACGAGAGAAGCCCGACGAAGGTAAGGTAAGGTGGAAAGGATCGATGGCGCGATCGCGTCATCGCGAAGAAGAATGGTCTTCTAGGGTTGGCCATAACCATAGACATATATATATAGCATATAACCCCTATCGGGTATATTTAATAGATATTCAATTATACATACACACATACACCTTAGCATGCTAGGAATTATAATAAAAGGATAAACAATTCATAATTAACCACAAATAAATATTTAGGTGAATCCGAACTATTTATAATGGTTAACAACAGTAAGAAAAATAGATTATCAACATATAACTAGATTTACACATGCTTTTCTAATATTTTAAAGACTAGAAATTAAGCTAAATTGTATTCTCTACTATTAACATGTACTAACTAAGCATGAAACAACTTGGAACATGTTAACCGTACTGGAACAGTACCAATAATGATTTAATAATAATTTCTAATCTGAACATTATTTAATTAAAGCATTTTCTAGCATTTCTAGTGTAACAAATAAGTAGAAAATACTAAATAACATCAAAAAATCATACCATTGGACTAACATGTTCTAATACTAATTCCAGAGACATTTCATAATTACATGTGTTCTGGAAATATAACTTAAGCAATTAAAATCATTTTTCTAAGCATGGAAATTACATTAAAAGCATGGAAAAACATTAATAAATTATCCAAAATGGTTCTCATGACTTTACAACATTAAAATAATATAATATGAATTATTGGGTACTGGACATGCATTTTTAGAGGTTAAAACAGATTTATAATGGACTTATTACTAGAAACAGTATTTAAATAACAATTTAAAAAGGATCTAGAATACAACTTGATTTCTATAGCGCTAACCATTACAGGGAAAATACTTTGGTTGACATGGTAAATTGTCTTTAGGGTTCTCTGATCCTAAACTAAAATTGAATAAAAATAACAGAGAGCATTACTATTTTTAATAATTGATTTAAAGCTCATTTTAATTCTAGGAAATTCTACATTAATCCAAAAATCATGAAAATTTCCAGAAACACTCCCTATCATACTAATGATCTACAGAAAAAGATTCACTTCAAAATAACTTTCCAGTACAAAGATATCACAAAATTTGCTCAAATTTTATACTAAATTAATTATAATTCAAATTCCGACGGTCGGATTAAAAATCCGACTGCGCCGTTGGATTCGTGGGGTCCTAACGATTCCATTTTAATCCTAAGATCACAGATCGGACAAGATTTGATTTGGAGCAAAAAATTAGACATGGAAGAGGGCTTAGGGTTACTGTAGCATATGAACAGTACGTGCGAGTACTGTTCACGCTACAGTACAGAGGCAAGAATGGGAGATTCAAAGATTAATGGTCCCCAAGATTGATGATTATTGGTAAAATTAGTAGAGGGGAAATATTCTTTGGGCTGGTGGGAGGCTACCTCGAGAGGGGATTGAAGAGGGGCTCACCGAGTGCGACGAAATCGCGAAGAGAAAAGCTCGCCGGAGTTGAAGAAGATGGTCGCGGATCGGTTGATGTAGAGGACGAAGCTCGCGGATTGTTGCGGAGGAAGATGTGCACCGGCGTGGGGAAGCTCCTCGTGGCAACGTCTCGGTGTGGGGGTCGCCGGTGTGGCCGGAATTCCTCGCCGGAGCTTCGCCGGAGTTGGGGAAGAAGAGAGGAGGTGGAAGAAAAATTGGTGAAGAAAAGCAAAGAATCAAATATGGGGAAGGGGTCCCTTTTTATAGAGGAGGATTGGGAGAGGAAGAGGCAACAGGAATTAAGGAAATGAATTGCTGTATCAATTAGGAGAGGAAATTTTGGAATTAACTCGGGAGAAGAATCGGCGGCGGCGTAACGCACGGCTCGCGCGATTTACGCACTCGGGCGCGGCCGCACGCGCGCATACGCGAGGAGGCAGCAGGGCTGCATGCATGCATGCATGCATGTGGGGCCCTCAAAATCTTTTTCTTATTCATTTTCGATTAAAACAAATAGAGAAAAGAGGTAATTCCAAAACTGATCCAAAAGGGCTTCAAAAATTACGAAAAAATTCCAGTAAATCAATTTAGACATGGAGAATCCAATAAAAATATTTTCGGAGCAATTTTTCAAATGATGACTAAATTAAAAATCAAAAACACACTTTTTGCTCTCAAATTAATTCTAGGGCTTGGATTAATTTGAAATAAAAATCCAATAAAATATTTTTAACATATATTACATAGTTGCACATCCCCCTCTCTTTAAAAAAAAATTCAAGCTCGAAAAATTGAGGATGTTACAGATGTCTGATCGGTTTTCTTTCTGAGATGTGTGATTCGGTGCTAGTAATGGTTATTGTGAGCAGTAAGTGGAATGGAGTGTTGTGTATGGATGAATTGAATGCCTATGAGCAGAGTGTATATAAGAAGCCATGTAATGCATGATAGTTTTCAGCAACATTTTCTTTCTGTTCCGGTACACTGGAACTCGAAGTGGTTATGTTTTTCTTATACTTGGAGATGTAGAGTGCCTGCCTATCTGCATTTTTGAGATGGGCAGATTGATTAAGAGTAGACCACTCCTGCCTTGCCTTGCCTTGTCTGTATAAACAGATGGTTGATGTTTTCGGTTCGGTGCAATGTGAAGCAACAATTAGAACCAAACAGGTGCTACTGCCCATTGTTTATAAACCCGGTTATTGAGTAGGGTCTACAATCGTGGTGCAGTGTTTCTGGCTCAAAATATCAGAAGGTATCCCACTGTTAGGGGCAAGAAAGAGATAGATGACAATAAGAATCAAGGGAATCACATATAATCTCCATGCGATTTTTTCAGTAGTAAATATATTTTATTTTGTTTCCTTTTCATCACAAAGTTTCCGTGATAAAATAATTAGAGAGTATCAATAAGCAATTTTTTGTTTAAAGAAAAGAAAAGAAATCAGCAGCATAGTAGAAGCATACAATAGCAGATGGGCAGGTCAGGTCAGGCCACACCTACCAACCCACCCTTCCTCTCCTCTCCTCGTCACCCACCTCTCCTTCTTCTCCTCCTCCTCTCGATTTCAAAATCGGTGTGTGCGTGTGTGTGTGAGTTGGATCGATCCGTCCATTGATCGAGAGTGCGATCGGAGCAGCAACCAATTCCATCCCTCTCGCGCCGCCCGGCCATCGTTCGTGCGTTGCCTCCTCTTCCCATCATTCTTATTTTTCCTTCTGCTTTAGCGATTGCTTTTTGCTTATTATCCATCTCTGGCGGTGCCAACTTCGATCGATCCATGTATCAGCAGACAATGTGGTATTTCATAACCAATATTGGTGAGCGCAATTCTCGATAGTTTTATCTAAGGGTGATAATTGTTTATTGTTTGCTCCTTTTATGGTCCTAATGTAGTAATTTTTCGCTGGATTGTAAGAACCATTTTCGTTTCGAGAGCCTTGAGGACATGATTTCCATAATGTAGGGGTTGGTTCTTGTAAAACACTGCAGCGCAAACTTCATAAATATTGGCAGAATTGCTCTAGTGCTTGTGCCCGGTACCTTTTGAAGCAGCCTTGCCAAGAAGCCATATACAAGTTTGTGGATGAACAACTATATTGTTTTTCAGAAATCTCGACTACATGAATAAATTTTATGAAAGCTAAAAACTCAAGTTATTTACAGCCAATATAATATATAATTGACCCTACTGGTTTACATCCAATGAATCATGAGGTGCGCTTTCCTTAGCTACGTTAGGTTTTCTTGATACAACTGATGAATTCCAGTACACCAGCAGGCATGCTGTCTTGACATTCATTGTCCTTGAATGTTAGTAGTTGTCCCAAAATTTGTTTTCTGAGTTCGTATCCATCCTGTACATTCATATTTTTTGTAAACGAATAAGATTATTATCACATGTGTAAAATAATATTAATGATTTAAACGATTATGATATTGACCTTAAAAAATGGCAAATGCGGTTTTTCGTCTTCCCATGTGGACATGAAAAGGGAAACAAGATAACCAGACAGTTCCCTGATATAAAATATAAATTAATAATCAATGCCAAAAATAGTATTCCAATATAAATTAATAATGAATGCCAAAAATAGTATTCCAAAAAATGATTCTAAATAACGCAAAAATATTGTTAAATAATAGCATTCAAATACTTAGTATATTCTTTATCTGTTCTAAAGAAATGTTACCTGTTGTGAACCGGAATATCATGTAGGATTTTTTGATGCCATAGGAAAACATTCTCGTTCCATCTAGACCCAGGGCATGCCTTTGACATGGCTTTTGGTAAGTATTGAGCAATCCATAAAAGTTTGTGCACATATTTTGCGTGTGGGTTGTATTGGTAAATAGGATCAAGAGGAGTAGGGTCCAAAATGTATACAGTTTTAGTATCTTTGTCCAATATGAATACAATGAAATCACCGTTGGATTGTACTGGAATATGAATCTGAAATAGGCTAGATATTAGAAGATGTAATAACAAAAATGAACAGACAAGTGGGATGTGCTCTTACCGATTTGCATGTTGAAACACTATAGTTAATACCAGGCCAGCTACGAACGGAATATGCTAGTTGTTCCACATCTAATTTTTTCGGAAGTTTGGGTATCGTCCAAAATTAGTACTCATCTAAGATATAAGATAAGTGTTTAGAAAGGTCATGAACAAGAATTAGTACACACACACACACACATATATATAGTAAATGTAAGAACATACCCAGAATTGCATGTCTAGATAATGTTTTGATATTTTTCCTCTCTTTTTTTTCACCATTTGGATGTCGTCAAACATAATTTTCCGTATGACCAAATTGAAACAATCATGGTCCATGGGTAAATCTTCATTTAGAATTCCTTGCAGTTTCTTGAGAGTCAATCTAATGGAATATGGCTTAGAGCTTTGCACCCATACTTTTCTGTCAATCATTATCATTAAGGAAAAAGTAAAAAATAACGTATGTTGTCAATTGTATTCAATTACTAAAAAATAATTATATGCAGTAGTAATTTGAAATGGCTTACTCCAAGGTCTCTGCAGAATTGATTGATTTGATGTAGTCACAAAGGCCACCTACTAACTCATGTAAGCCCATGTTAGAAATAACAGATATTAGTGATTGGTATTTATTTTCGACAGATAATGAGTTTAACGCCTTTGATTTATTTTGATCATCTGGACTTTCCAACATTACAACATCATTAGGATCTCCCTCAGTGTCATCACTTTGTTCAAGCATTTTAGTCATTGCCGCCGTGTTTGTTTTCCAACATAATAGTATGCTGGCTAACTTATACCTAAAAGGAGTAATAATTTGCTACACAACACCAACAAATATTAGTATATATCAAAATTCAAAATGTCATCAACTATATAAACAAAAGAAATATATACCTGTGTAATCGGATGGGATAGTATATCTCCGGTAAAATATTCCATGAATTTAAGCATAAATAGACCACATGATGAACTGTATAATTAAAACAGAATTGAGTACTCCAGATGGATCACAATATTTCTTATATTGTTATAGAACATATGTGCCGCTTTATACCTGTCTTTCTGAATTGGCTGTCGTAGTTGTTCTGTAATCTTCCATTTAGTAACATCGAGGTCTTTCCAATTATGGCTAATCAAGTTTTCACTTTTAAGAATGTCCAAATGATACTGTAGTCCTTGTAGCTGTAAAATTATTAGTGATCACAAACAACACACATAAGCGAAGGATCAATTTATGACATTTCACATAATAAAGATTATACATGATGTAGTAACTAACCGTAATAGTAAGGTCATCTCGGTCAAACTCGCAACACAATGAGTCGAGTACTTGTATCTCACACTTTTTTGCATTGACGATAGCTAAATACCAATGTGTGTTGTTCATATTTATTGGAAGTTCAATCTATAATCAAGATAATGAGTAAAATTACGAATAAAAATGTATTAAACCTAGGACACGAAAATTAAGGATATGGATGTTACCATCTCATGCTTCACATAGTTTCTGACAATCTCTGTCATAAAGGTACCATCTTCATTTATTCCAAGATTGCCATCCCGTTTTAATAGTGAGGTAATAAAGGGATTCTTAAAATATACTTTACCATCATTTTGGACATGTACTTGGTCCTTTATGCAACATATATATGCGCTGATTACCTATAAAGATAAAAAAATACATTACTAAGCTTTATTAATAATCAGAAGCTTTTTCCTTGTAAGTAAGGGTACTTACATCATCGTTTAGCCACTTTCTATCATCTAGCAGGCACAACAGTTGATGTTGTTTGACAGATATTTCATCTATCTTCACCAGTAATTCTTTTTCCAAAGATGTTTCAATTGCTATATGAGCACATACATCACGGTCGCTCAATGCATAATCTGCAAAAAGGCAAATAATATGCATAATATATTGTGGTGGCAGGTACTGCAAATATGGATTAACCGTGCACATATACAAATAATAATTATTCAATAACAAAAGGGCATTGAAGATGGTAGATACAAAAGTACACATTATAAATCAAACAATTACCTTGTGGGAGATAGTCATATGTTTCATTATCAACTTTGATCTGTTTAGTTTCATCTGGTTGCTTATCATCATCTAATGAAACTTTTTCTTCATTCATCAATTCAGAAACCGGAGATAACGTCGAGATGGTTGATGACGGAGGTGATGACAATGGATCACCATTTGTCTGTCTATCTGGTTCCGAACCACTCGATTGGAAACATTCAGAAACCGGAGATGATGTTGAGATGGTTGGTGATGGAAATGGATCACCATCTATCAGTTTATCTGATTCCCAAACACCCGATTCAGAACATTTTGTTTTTTTTAAAGGTCGGTTATCAAAATCTTCAATAGTGGTTGATTCAACGTTTTGATCCATTTTCTGCAATCACAACAAAAAATAGCATTTAATTTCATGCATTTAATTTGAACGGTAGCACAAGATTTAGTATCTCTTTCAGATTCAGATTCATTAGAGTAGCATCTTCATATGCCATGTATCTTAGATTTGTATGCATGTTTGTTTGCTACCAACCATTGTACAGTACCACTGCAAATATTACCAGATAAATTCAAAATGTTTCAGTTATGTATAAACTAAATTTTCTACCAATGTGCTTCCTGTTTAGCTGAAGGGGATGTTTCATTGTTATGTCTTTCAGTTGATCATTTAGTAAGTGATCGTTGCATTTGCTTACAAGGCCTTATGTTCATATGGAGGTATCACATGGCATGAGACAAGAAAAGTATTGCTTTTACATCTAACGCTACCGAGCCGATGCACATGATCTTTTTGCTAAAAACATATAAAGTAGTTCGTGCTATCACGCGATTCATCCGATCGTGTGTCATCTTGTCGAACTGTTTGTTCAGCACAACATCCGTAGCTTGCATATAAATGTTCACAAACAGGTGAACGAAAACTGATGTTCATAAAAATACTCATTAGCAGGGAATAGAACTACTGCTTAATGCTCATAGCATTGACAAGGAATGCAGTGTTCAGTAATGCTCTTGCAAATCCACAAAAAACAACAAAGGTGCCGCCACGATTCTTAAGAAACAAGAACCAGCTTGCACGCATAAAAACCGACCAACGCACGCACTGACGCTGTGACGGACAATCACTGCCCAGTTACAGCAAAATAAATCTATTCCCATTTCATCCGGCAAGGCGTTAAGTTAAGAAGCAAACAAAAGAGAAAGGAAGCCCTAAAACAGAACCAAATCACCAAGTTTTGCAACAACTCCACTCTAGTACCAGCATTACTACTGATGGTACAGCAGCCGTCACCTCACTACCAATTGATCAGCTTAAGCGCCACTATTTTAGCTTATGTATGACATGCTGCTACATAGCCACTTAAATCTGTCTAATTCAAAACCAAAAAGATGCCCGTGTACTAACAAATTAAGCAACCTATCGTTAAACCTCGGCAGCACCAACCAACAGTTTTTCTCCTAATGAGAGCAAAATTGCTTAGGATAGACAGTCCACGATTTATCTGTAACCAATGCCTCATGTTCATTGCTCTTGCCAACATAAGATTCACCATCATATGAACTCTAAACTCCTAAACATAAGGAACCAGACAATAAAGCAAGCATAAACACAAGCAGATCATCACAGGCAGATCTAACAACAGTACAGCACCACATAACAACTTAGAGCTTACTTTTGGCAAATTTATGAAAAGGACAGTTGAAAATTTGAGCTTATTTTGGGCAAACTCACCAAACCGAGAGTTGCATCTCTACACACATGATTCAGCAGAGATTCACAATGGAACAGTATTATGAAACATCCCATATTTAGCTCAACCAGCCAATCATATTACACAAGGGAGCTGGAAAAAAATGCCAAATATATCATAAGGTAAAACAATATGTTTTCTGCTTAAGGTATTATGGTTCAATCCCAAAAACACATAGTTTTGTGTTTGCTTACTACCCCCAAATTCCCTCAATGAAAGTGGTAAATCAAGAGAATCAAAGTCAATTGCGCAGCATAGATTTGGGTAAGATCAATTTGCACAGTGAAGCATCTAAACACAGAAAATTTACAATGATTTACACTAACAGGTCATCATGGAAACCTGCCAAGCCTTGAGCATAATAATTTAATCAGTAGATTGCATACTGTTAAGAATAAATATTTACATTATTCATTCATACTGCAAACAAAGAGAAGTGCACCTGTGCCAATGAATGTTCCCACACAAACACCAATCTAATATAGCCAACATCACACCTAAACATTCAGATCTGAAGTAGAATAAGTCTGCTAAAACACAATAGAATTATGCATACCCAGTAAAGATGGACGGGAATTCAGCATTAATATTACTACAATCAAATTGACAACCAACAAACTCAAAGAAAATATCTGCACGTTACATGAGAGTGCTGCCGCTCAGCAGATGTCCAGTTCGCTACGAAGAATCAGGGCTGAAGCAATTGAACAGGCTAACGTGCAAATCACCACCTGGACAGTACTCGAGATTGTACGACGGCGAGATTGGATGCTTCCGTAGAGGGCTCGAGGCCTTTTATGTGGCAAAGGAGGACGGTTCCGAGTCGGCGACGGAAGCCAGCGAGGCGGGCTTCTGCTCCGAGGTCTTGGAGGAGGAGGGGGGTGGTGGAGGCTGAGGACGGTTCCGAGTCGGCGACGGAAGCCAGCGAGGCGGGCTTCTGCTCCGAGGTCTTGGAGGAGGAGGGGGGCGGAGGAGGCTGGGCTGCCGGCCTCGCCGGCAAAGGTCTGGATGTCGAAGGATGGCGCGGCGGGCGGCCTGGAGCGCGGCCGGTGGTGGCGCGCGCGGGCGGCGGGGTCGTTGAGCACCGCGGCGGCGCGGGCGTGCACGGTGCCGTGGGCGCGGAAGAGGAGGGGTGATCCCTCCCCGTGGCGCGCGACGGCGTCCTTCATGAGCCGCAGCGCCTTGGGCTGGTTGCCCCGCTGGAGGCACGCGAGGGCCTTGTCGCACTCGGCGCGCAGGGAAGCCGTATCGGCGCTGCCGCCGCCCCCCGCCGGCGCCGCATCGGGCAGCTGGAGGAGGGCGCCGGCGGGAGGGGGAGGGGGAGGATGAGTAGGGTTTGGTGGGGGGATGCGCTTCTTTCGGCCCATCGGGGGAATGAGATTTGGGCGAAGCGGGGGTGCGGGGGTGTGGGGAAGCGGGGGTGTGGGGGGGTCGGGGCGGGGGCGGGGGCGGGGGGTGGGGGTGGGTGGTGTGACGGACGGACGAAACGAAGAAACGTCCGTCCTTTAATATTAGGGAGAGAATAGGAGACTGACTAGAAGCTGTTTGGTTTCATAGCTACAACACGCGGATTCGTACGTCTCGTAGAGAACACATACGTATAGAGAGCCATACACAGAGACTACTAATACAGCAGTATCCGTCTTCTGACAGCAGAGCAGAGCTAGCTAGCAATAGCATCACCAAGAAGAACCCAAATCCTCCTCGTCGTCGCCCTGCCGGACGAAGTCCTACCTGGCGAGGCACGACTCCGGGACGACCACGCCGGCGCTCTTCCCGGACGCCCAGCGCCCGCCGGACCGCGTCAGGCGCCTGCACGGCACGGAGTCGCTGCACGAGATGTATTATACCGGGGCGACACAAGGAGGTGATGGGTGGTTAGAGCGGTACTGGTCGATGATGATAGGGCTGGACACGTTCTTCATCATGACGTTCTCGAACTTCACTTGGCAGGCGAAACCGCAGCCATCCTGAACGACACAGCTAATTAGGCATCCTGAGTTCCGGACATGGCTGCTGTAATTCATGTGGAGAAATTTGATGGACACTGCTCGTCCCTGTCAGGTCTTGATGCGTACACCATTCGTGATGTTTGAGATGAACACGGTGTCAATTTTGATCTTTTCTACTCTGTCAGAAGCTGGGTTTTCGCCATGGTTCCAATACTGACAGAACACGTGTAGTTAGATCTACTAAGAACAGAGGGACATGCTGTACTGAGTAATCTACGAGGCAAAAGCTACCTGATGCCATGGCCAGGCCCACATGAGATAGATCTTAGACGAACATCTGTGCAGTTCCCCGCCATCGAAACGCAATCGTCACCTGAAAAAAAGACTCAATCTGAAGCACTGTTCTACTTACTTCTATAACTAGCATAGTGTTTCGTGCAATTACATTAAAAACGTCTTTAGTCATCTTGAATATTTGGAACTTGTACATGATATTAGATTAGTACAGAAATAAATGTTCAGATCATAAGCCACTTGACCAATCATTGTACCAAGCCGGTAGGTTGTTTTTTATTAGAGAAGTGCTTCTATACTCTTCTAACCTTTTTTTGCACGATTTTTAAAGCGATGCACTGATCTCAAAGCAGCTGGAGCTTGTGTTCATGGGCTTGGCCCATATCCAAATCCGCCCACCTGCCTCCAATTATCCACCCGCCCCGCCCTTTGCTCCTGTTCTCCATGCGCGCGCGGGACCGAACGCCGTCGCCGCCGCAACTCCACCCCGTCGCCGGCACCGCGCGCTCTGCATCGCCGGCCCCGCCATCGCTGCTCCTCCACGGTCGCTGCCAGCCGTTGCTGCGACGTACGCGTCCAACCCGCCACTGCCACCGCCGCCCCTGCTGGCGCGACCTCTGGCTCCAACGCCGCGACTCCTCCGTGGTCGCCGCCGGCTGTTGCTGCAGACGAACACGCCATAGCCGCCCCCCGCCCCATCGCCGGCACCGCGCCTCCGCACCCAACGCCCCGCCGTGGCTACGCTCCTCTTCGGCGGTAGCCTGGCGAGAATGCAGTCGATGGCCAGCTCCGGCAGGTCGAGCACCGATGGCTCGCCGGTGGCCTCCGCGCTCTCCACCTTGGCCGCCGCACGCTTCCTCTTGATGGACGGCATGAGCGGCATGGCGTCCGTGGCCGTCGCCGTGGACGCGACCCCGCCGAGCAGCCTGTAGCGAGTGGCGGACGAGAAAGTGAGCACGGAGCACTCCGACTGCACGGTAGTGGTCCTCGTAGACACAAGCCCACACTAGTGGAAGGAGTGCTGCGCCGGAGCCGATTCGCGGCGTTGGAGCCAGAGGTTGCGCCAGCGGGGGCGGCGGCGGCGGTGACGGGTTGGACGCGCATGTCGCAGCAGCAGCCGGCGGCGACCATGGAGGAGCAGCGACGGCGGGCTAGCGGTGCGGAGCGCGCGGCGCCGGCGACGGGGTGGAGTTGCGGCGGCGGCGGCGGTTCGGTCCCGCGCGCGCATGGAGAACAGGAGCAGAGGGCGGGGCGGGTTGAGAATTGGAGGCAGGTGGGCGGGTTTGGATATGGGCCAAGCCCATGAACACAAGCTCCAGCTGCTTTGAGATCAGTGCATCGCTTTAAAAATCGTGCAAAAAAGAGGTTAGAAGAGTATAGAAGCACTTCTCTTTAGTTGTCCTTGTCATAAATGACTTAGAGAGAGGGGGTGTATGTCGAGTACGGACAAAGGGTTGAGAACGTTGAATAAGTAAAAGGGTGTGAGCGACTCCCATAAATCCGCGATGCTATGCGCCAAACACTAACACGAGAGACAAACGATATTTTTTAACCGGGTACGAGCTTGGAGAGACGTGGTCTTGTTGAGGGGTGTGACTATTAATACCTAGGTCCTCAGCTAGAGAAGCGTTCTTAGACTTTAGAAGAACTTCTCCCGCAGTAACGGAGGAGCCTTTGGACACGAGAGAGATCTCTCGAGGAACTCGGCCATATCTACAAGATGCGAGAGCTTGTATTCTAAGTGAGATGTGTCTTTTATACCAAGGAATGGGAGCAAAAGACCCACCATATTCTTGGCAGGGAGAAAAAGTAATAATAGTTTAATCAACTTGGTCTATAAGGCTTGGTCCATGGTCATAATAGACTTGATTCATGCCTCCTTTGATTTTCTCTTTTATATTTGTATTCCTTATCGGTAGTTTTATCTGTATATCATCGTGAAGAGAAGCCTCGTAGCATGAATTGATTTTGTTTCTTATAATAGTAGTCCTTTTGACTTGTAGATACCTGCACACGTATGTACATGTCAAAACTAAAGATCGACGTTGGCTTAGCTACTGCATTCTTGCTTGGCGATGATCTTTATGAATCCCAGGGACTTGTCAGCGAGGAACTCCCGATCCACATTGCTAACAAGGACTTTAATGAACATTTTTCGATACCCAGGACGTGAAGATATTTAGGAACAGTCCATGTTTAAAATCAGGGCATCCTAGCGGATTTGCAGCATGAGATAGCGCCTGGAAAATGATAACGTTTTGAGCATTCGGCCCTCCCGTGATTTTCTCTCCAGAAGAAAAGGGAAACGACGAGCGCGTCGGGCTGTAAAGCCGAGGACGGCCCGCTAAACTGCCCGCGCGGGCGCCTTCTTCCGCAGCTATGCAACTAGGCCGGGATAAAGCAATCGGCCGACAATTCCTGGAGCGAGCCCAACGAAATTAAACAGGCTAAGGGAACAGGCTGAGCCCAGAAACAGTTGAAGTATCATGAATCAAAACCCAACGACTTCGTCCCGTGTGGTATCTTCAGCTGGAGCTGTACCAGCACCCCGACCCAGTGGATGTGGCGGTTTGGAACTGCGGCTGCTGGCCTACGTTCCAGGTTTTGAGAGAAACTAGGGGCATGCTGTTTGATTTTAGCACCCATACATACTGGGTTGCTTCTGATTTACTCCAGAGAAGAGTACTGATCTGTCCAAGTCTTCTGCATTAAGTGCTACCAACTTCGGTTCATGTATTAATGGTTTCTTGTTCCTGCATCCCTGTGGACGGAAAAAACAAAATGGCCTCAAAGAGCCACTGATCTTAGAGCATCTCCAAGGGCCTCCCCATATCTCGCTCTCTATATCCCTATATGGAGAGCCTCCCCAAAAAAATTTCTCTCTATATTTCTTTACACTCCAACGGACTCTCCAAATTTCACTCTCCATATTTCAATCTTCCATATTTTATCAATATTTTGTAACTACCAAAATATTTATAACAGTAATAGCTTCCTGCAATTCCTTAAAATCATCACAAATTCCTAAAATCATTACAAATTCCCATTTCACTCCAAATCCTAAAATTACCTACAAATTCCTCCTCTCCCGATTCACCCCCATCCTCTGCGCCGATCCCCTTCCTCCTCTCTCCATCCACCCCCGGCAGCACTGGCCATCCCCTTCCTCCTTCCCCCGGCCCGGCACCAGCCAGCGCGGCCCTTTCCCCGCTCGTCTCGGCGCCCTCCTCACTGGCCGCAGTGGCAGCAGCAGCACCCGTCGCCCGTTGCCTTCCTCGCCGGCCGCAGTAGTAGCAGCAGCAGCAGCCGCACAACCAGCAACCGCCGCCTCCCTCCGTCTGCCCACTAGCACCGCCACCACCACCTCCTCCCTCGGCAGCACCAGCAGCTCCTCCCCCGCCTCCCCTCCGCCACTTCGCCTCCTTCCTCCATCTTCCACCGAGCCGCCCGAGCTGCCCCATGCCGGCCACCATCCTCCCTCTGCCCTCGACGCCGCCCGAGATGCCCCACGCCGGCCGCCCTCCTCCCTCTGCCCCCGACGCCGCCCGCTAGCTCCTCGTCCTCCCTCTGTCCCCTCGCCGCCCGCTAGCTACCCCATCGCCGGCCGCCCTCGAGATCCGCTGCCTCCTAGATCAGCTGTCTCCGGATCTGCCGCCACCTCCTCCTCCGGCCGAAACAGCAGCAGCAGCACCCACCGCCGCCCCCTTCTCTGTCCTCCAGCAACAGCAAGCGAGGCGCTATATCTGGCCGGCAGCGTCGTTCCTCGGAGGCAGGAGGCGGAGCCGTTGCTCGTCGATGGCGGGAGGAAACGGCGGACGACGAAGCCACAGATGGAGCCTGCTTGGCGAGGTGCTATATCTGGCTTCGGGGATGGCAAGATGGAGCAGCGCCAATTTTGGAGTCCATTTTGGGGAGGCCGTTGGAGCCCGATTTTTCTACTGTGCTCCCCAAAAATAGCTTGGAGTCTATTTTGGGGAGGCCCTTGGAGTTGCTCTTAGCGGGCAAGTTCGGAAACAAAACACAGGTGAGAGTTTGCTATTTTGTTTTTGTCAGTTTCGTATGTGTTATCCCACGGACCTTTGTTAGCACATGCTATTTTGCTCTGGAGGTGACCGTGTGGAGGAAAGAGTGGCATCCCGTTGTTCCCCTGCTCGTTCTCGATCGGTGGAAGGTTCTGCCGGGATCGTACAACATGCTGAACAGGTCAGGATACGGGTCCACGTAGGGCGAGGTGTGAACAGGACAGTAAGCAAGAGACTGAAGAAATGGTCTGAGAAAGAGCATGAGCCGATCGAGGAATATGTTCCGAAGAAGTTGCTCTATGCTAAATACTTGGGTCCTTCCAAGGTTGGTAGGCAGCACGTGAAGATTTTTGAGGATGAAGGGTTGTTTTAGGCTGTCTCAGAAGCTTACAAAAGCGGGCCGCGATCACATGCTTTGATCATGAATATGGGCTAAGTTTGCCGGTTTTTTATGACAAATCTATACTACTTTATAAAAGAAAAGGTTCTATCCTTTTATTTCCGACTCAATCTACACCGTTCGATCATGATCATCTAATGGCTAATATTATTTTGATGGTCTGCCACCTAAAAATTACCCACCATGCCATTCACTTAAAGTTGAAAGTAATTAATTACCCACTATTGCCCTTACTTAAAGTTAATAGCAATTACCTACCATTGTCACTGCTATACCCTCTAGCACCCTCTCTCCCGAATGCACCATGTGTGGCCGCTGCTGTCCATGCCACCATTTGGCCATGCCCGTGCGCCACTGTCGTTGTCTCCTTCGACGCAATGCAGTATACATGGTCTGACTATACCATCCGACGAAGCAATAATCTTGCCCTACGCTGATCCAGGCCGCACCGCCCTCCCTTGATCCCACGCTTCTCTCGCCACCCTCCCAGTGCATCGCTTGTGCATCACCGTCTCTTTCACTCTACAATTGGCACGGTTGCTGACAAGAAGCCGACGAGTCCTGACAGCGGCAAAGGCGTGCAGGATGCGCTGCGCCAGAACACAGGGGCGGGACCATCTCCTCCCGCTGCCACCCCTTTCTGCACCACCGCCGCCTCATTTCCTCCCACTGTCGGCACCTACCACCGCCAAGCACCACCCTGCCGCAATCGTTCGACGCCGCAGCACCATCGAGGATCGCGCCGCATTCCCCCTACCACCCGACGATCTCTACCGCGTCCTCCTCCACACCGCCCTCCCCCGCGTGAGCCTTCACCTTGCACACGCTGCCGCGTCGCGGAGGGCGCGACGCTGCCGCCGCCAGCAATCTCCTCCTCCTTGCATGACCCCACCACCACTGCTAGCCGAAGCAGCTCACACGCTAGCGGAAGCTGCGCCACATCAACGAGATTGACGCGCTGCTCGCCGATCTCAACATCGATAGCGTGTCCTCCTCGCCACTACAGTCCAGGACAATCCGCGATTCGAAAAATAGATTAAGCGAGAAGCATTTGTATTGTGTCATTTGTTATATTCGATGTTATTTTTTTGATAATACATATTCATCATTCTTTACTATTTCATAGGAACAATGGTGTTTACTTTCTTTTTGTATCATCTTCACTCGTAAGTTCTTCTAGCTACTTAAACATCATTTTTGGTAGAATGCATGTATAAATAGAAAATTATATTTGTAAATGTTAGAATATATTTTTAACGTTTAAATTATGTTAGTCAAGACGTGCGTTGCATGTACACGATTATTAGTATTAGAAACTTGTGAATTTTTAGAAAAAGAAAGCCTAGCTATGTATTTCTGCCATTATTTTGAGCACACGTGCTATTCTTGTCACGAACATTTGCCTTGATGAAGTACTAAGATGATTTTTGTTCTTTTGACAGTTGAAAGATCATCTAGGCCCCTAGTTGGTTTTGATGGTTATTGGCAACTCAAACTAAATCTAATGTTTACAATGAGTGTAAACAGAATTCATAGATTCTAGAAAGAAGTGTCATCAAGGAAAGGATGATTGCCCAAAAAGTACAAATGTGGTTTCTAGGACAAGGGGATGGCTGTGCTAGGCAGCTGTGCCACAGCTGTGAAGAAGCCGGTGCTGTGCAAGGAGTTGCAAGCAAGGTGATGGTGGCTTGATGCGTCAAGAGTCATGACTGCAGCTGGTGGCAGGTAAAGTCTAGATTTGCTAGTTTCCTTGAGTTCATAGAAAACACCCGTACTATCAAGAGGGATAAAGCAGTAATGATCTATGGAGATTCTTTTGCTCAATGTTCAGAATGTTGGACAGTGGCACTGATGCTTTGAGATCAGTGGCTCTGTATCAACAGTTTTGCACAAGTGAGAAACTGGTTTGTGCTAGCACTCTACAGTGCTAGTGGTAGAAAAACCCTAGAGCCTAGAATCACCTGTGTGACACAGCTGTGTTACAGGTGGTCTATCGCTCTATGACTCAGGTACATCTCTGTACCAGGGAAGAGCTTGTAAATGCTAAGAGACATATACTGCAATAGTTTGTCTGCCGAGTCAGAAGACTGTTGGAGGTTCTCTCCTTATTAGGGATCAGAGTTAGTTGTGCGCTGAGGGCATGTAATGTGCCAAGATCGGGCTGAATAGTTAGGCTACGTCAGTTAAGAGTTTACCTGTGTGTGCCTCCGGTGACACGGGTATCGATCTACCTGAGCCGGTTACCGTTGTGCATTGTGATTGGCTGTGTCACCGGTGTCTATCACCGGTGACCCACTTAATCCTACGTGGCATGAATGTAACGGTCAGGTACCTGTGAACCCTATAAATAGGGGACCAGAGAAGGTCTTCGACCTCAACCTTGCTCAACCCAGTGAATCATATTCGACCGTTGCAAGCCTCTCACCCTCTAAACAAAGTCAAACTTCCTAAGAGTTAGTTTAAGAGAGTTAGAGCTCTGAGCAAAGAGCATTGGTTCCTCCAAGAGTTGTTGTTGCTGAATCTATTACTCTAGGAGTGTCTACTCCTAGACGGGCGTAGGAGTTGCTGGTATCACCCAAGCTTGTGTGGGCTGAACCAGTAGTCTGTGAAGGTGATCTGAAGTCTACCTGCTGCAAAGCTAAAAGACTTCCACAAGCAAAGCAAGAGGCCTGATTACTCAGGCACTCGGAGAACAAGTACGATTCAGTGCTGGTGATCTCTTCGGAGTAACCTCTCCAACGGAAACGTATCTCTCTGAAAAGAGTAGAGAACTTCGGTGAAAAACACCTTGTCTCTCTGAGTACTTCTTTATATTGCCTTTAGTTACTCATTAGATCTGCATGCTTGTGTGTTCTTAAATATACATTGTTTATCTGTGATAGATCACTTTTCACCTGTGTTAGCGTAGCAGTGCCTCAGTTGCTGTATATCATATCCCTTACCTGTTTCAGCTACCTGTTACACAGCTATCTATCTTACTTATATGTTTTAAGTTATTAGTTCACCTGTGTTACATAACTGTGTGACAGCTACGTGTTAATTTACATAACATATATTGCCTGTGCTGTTCACCTGTCGTACAGCTAGTTTAACCTTGCAATCTGCTAAGACTTAATTTTGTTAACCTAAGCTAATAGAAGTGAATTAGTTAGCCTCCTATTCATCCCCCTCTAGTAGGCTCCTTCAGTCCTTTCAACAATGAGCAATCCTGACAAGGGGGAGCTCATGTTGTGCAGTCGTGCAGGGTGCCGATCGGCAGATGCGTGCTCACGATGAAAGCATGCCACGATAGAGGTGTGCTCACAACAAAGATGGTTGTTGTAGTGGAGACGACGCTCTCCTTATGATTGAGCAATCTTTTATTTTTGTCGTTCAAGTGAGAAGATCTCTATGATGGTTCCAAAATAGTTGCCATGTTGGCATCATGCCGTGTATATGTGGTTTTGTTATGTCCATTACTTGTGATTAAACAAAGGAGACCCTCACTTGGAGATATTCCAATGTGATAAGTTGTCCCGTGATTTCTCGACCTAGTTGGTAGGGAGGATTGGGCACGAAATGTATCTTGCATTCGCGGTTCGACTTAACATATGGAGTCCATGAGTGACTAGTTCATGAAGCTCCCTATATCTAGGGAATAATTCATTGAGTAGTTATCATTCATCCTATGTCAGAGGATTTGATGTGAGTTCTCCAACGTTGTTTATTCTGATGACTTTACTTAGTGATCTGAAAATTTAATCTTAATTTAAATGATCCATGAGATCAGCTTATAAATGTGTGATTTCTCGTAGATAGCAAACAAACATGCAACTACTTAGAGGACGCGTCAATGAGCCTCATAAATTATCTAAACGGCCTCGAATGGGGCTAACTAGAACCATAGATGTCCCCATGTATTTGTTCTAGAAATGTGGGGTTTTCATCTTTTACTTTCGAAGTGGATTATCTCATGATTAATTTTCCCATGGCCATATGGAGCACATGAAATCTTCTTGATTTGAGAAGTTTTTCACATTAGCATTATGACCACTAGAGTTGTTAAACACATTTCTCATTATTCTAAGAACGGGATGGCCAGGTCTATCATACCATAGACGGAATAATTCAAAACTTCTAAATGCAGTCTTAAAGGCAGCGTACACCGTTGGTGCTACAATTCTAGTGTAATATAGCTCAATGTCTAATGAAGGAAGCTTCTCTAATACCGTTTTTCCGTTTTCGTCGCGTTTAGTGATGGATGGGAATTCTAAAGAGTTCCAATAAATTACTGCAAGTAATGTTGTATGAAAAGAAAATAAAGATATAAAAATAATTCTACCGGTGTCTCAATATTTTAAACATGCCAATATATGAAATACCTGAAGATTAAAAATAAAATTTAAAATTACAATTAATTGTAACCATTAAAAGCATGTTAAATAATTGCCGAAACAAAAAATTGGCTCCAAAAATGAATTCTAAGG
Source organism: Stipa capillata (assembly GCA_019208055.1). Taxonomy (NCBI): domain Eukaryota; kingdom Viridiplantae; phylum Streptophyta; class Magnoliopsida; order Poales; family Poaceae; genus Stipa; species Stipa capillata. The sequence continues at coordinate 20,084 of JAGXJF010000992.1, read as the reverse complement.
CCCTTTGATATTAATCTATAATTTTGAGAGACTTATATGCTAAATTTCAGTACAAAGAAAAATTGCGTGTAATTGCTAAAAAGTTAAGGGGCCATTTTGCAAAATAGTCAGAACCGGACCGCGGCCATGTCTGGCTGCATGCGCACGATTAATGGGCCGCAAAATCCATTTATCTCCCTGCCTTTTTTCTTCCACCGCCTCCCACATGGGCCTTTGGCCCATCTGGCTTAGCCCGTTGCCAGACCATCCCAGCCCATGTAGGGGGAGCGGCGGCGGCGGCCGTACAGTAACGCTGGGTGCGGCGTTGGCGGTGCTTGCAGGTGGCGGCGCGGACCGACGTGCAGGCCCTGCGGACACACCACGCCACCCGCGGCGGCGACACTTGCAGGCGACGGTGCAAACCAATGGGCGGGAGCCACGGAGCAGCAGCATGCATGCGGCATGCAAGCCGGCAAGCGCGCCTGGGAGCGCGGCCGGTGGCACGATGCTTGGCCGCGGCAGCCGACGGTGGCGCGTGCAGGCGTGGTGGCGGTCTGACGTGGCCGCCACGCGGGACGACGGCGATGCCAAGCTGTAGCGGGCGGACCAGCCAGCCGCGGCGGTGGCATGTGATGGCGGGGCGCGGTGGTGCGTGCGGGCACAGCCGGTGAGGTCCGTTGGCTTGGTTGTCATGTGGGACAACACAGTGGCCGCAGCTACCGTGCAGGGTGCCTGTCTTGTATGGGAGGTGCGGCGCGCGTCTACGAGGCCGCCGTAAGAGGCAATTGTCAGTGTCGGTGACGACACGTGCGTGTGCACGTACGCGCGATATTTCCTCATGTGCGATCCCTGATCCAATAGCAAAAGCGATCGACATTGGCCATTGACCCCAGTTGGCAATTATTTTTTTGAGATTTCACACATGGGTAATAATAAAACAAATCTAGATGCCAAAATATAATGAAAAAAAATATATAGAGCAATAGTAGAACTCGTTTTTCATGTGTTCATCGGATCTATATTTTCTCGATCAATTTCAAGCGAACCTACGAAAAGGCTCTGGGTCGGAGCGTCGTGCTGATAATGTGTCATATAACCTTTACCAACGAGTCCGGTTCAATATATGTGGGGCATGACATAAATATAGTCAGGAAAGAAGACTAATACACGTACGGTAAAAATAGATGAACCATAGACTGTAGGAGAATAAAGATCTAACTTGATTAAGTCAGAGAGAACTCCCCGACAGTACAGACGAAAAAATGCAACGGGTAAACTTCTGTATCTTCGTCTTCACGCAAATGCCGTGTACAACCGGTGAGTTGGCAACCACAACCTTTCAGCAACACGACACCTTCTACCAAGTACGATTCATGTCATGTGCAGGAACATCTTAGCAAACTAAAACGCACGTAACCTGTGCAAACGGCGATGGCCATGTCATTCCACGACCATCAAGAGTCGCGCTTTGCGAGGCAGGACATGGGGACAACAGTGCCGACGGTCTTGCCCGACGCCTTGTAGCAGGAAGCGGACGCCGCGCCCCCGCCTTCGATGGTCAAGTTGACATTCTTCAGCTCCAACTCACTGCAAGGCACGGCGTCGCTGCACGCGATCTTGATCGCCTGCTTCGTCGCCGACGTGCCCCTGACACCAATGAACTCGACCTTGCGCACCTCCACCGCCTGCGTCTGCACAAAAGTAACGGAATTTTACTTTGCATCAGATGATTCAGAAATAGAAATCCATTATGATGCACGTACCCTTTTTCAAAAATAAATAAATATGATGCACGTACCTCGTTTGCGCAGGGTGTTGGTTGGTCGCAGTAGTACTGGTCGATGATGATGGGGTTGGAGACGTTCTTCATCACGATGCTCTCAAACCTCAGATTATGAGCAAAGCCCATGCCTCCCTGACGATAACAACAGAGGTTGCACATGTTGTAATGCAAAGTATCTTTTTTCCTGACAAGACTGTTCTTGTTAGAGTGGAGACTGGAGATCGAAGTGGGCTCGATCTTACCTGCCAGCTTTTGATCCGGACACCGTTCGTTGTGTTTGTAAGCAAGCAGGTGTCAACCTTCACATTCTCTACTCTATCGGTGGTCCGGTTCTTGCCTAGGCTTCCAATACTGACAGACACGAACTGTGTGTTAGTACTTTGTTAATTCTAGTAGCAGAGATCAGTGGGGAAAATATATGTCAGATTCTACTAAAGTGCTATACCTGATACCATGGCCAGGCCCACAAGAAATGTCTTTTACACGGATATCAGAGCAATTGCCGACCATTGAGACGCAATCATCCCCTGACAAAGGTGATCAAAGAGCAGCTTAATAATCCAAATATTTTGAAAGAAAGGTTATCCATCTTACTACAGTTGCTAAATACTAGGCATATTCTTTTCTTATGAAATGCAGGTTTCAGCAACAATCTTTCTCCAGTTTGCCCCTGCAGTCAACTAGCATCGGCCACAAGATATTCCTTTCAAAATTTGTGTGCTGCAAGGAACCAAAAGAATATAGTAAAAAAAACAGCAGTAATGTGGGACTTGATTACATACGTACATCCTGCCATCAACGCCATGGCATACTCTATCTTTATTCTACTACTAATTTGGCAAAATCCTTTCCGGCCAAAGTCAAACTTATCTTATAGAAGAAAACACAAGCAGACAACTGAAACGGATCTAAGTGTCCAGGATGCTGTTAAGACGTCGCCATCTGATCACGAAAGCTTTAGTGCTAGCCTTTAAGCAAGTATACACTGGCACACACCTGTCGAGATCAAGTTATCCATGATCTGGACGTGGGAGGAGTCGTTGAGGTGGATGCCGTCGGTGTTGGGGCTGTCCGCCGGCGCCATCACCCGGAGGAAATTCGCCTTCACGTCGGAGCACCGCGTGAACGTCAGGTGGAACTGCTGCCCGTTCTGCAGCGTGATGCCCTGCACGCTCACTCCCCTGCACTCCTCGAAATGGACAGCCTGAAAAGAAAGGAAAACAGCCAGAAACCCAAGGATCAAACGCCACCGTCACTCGCCGCCGGCGACACGATTTCGCTCGGGACGTCGCCGGTTGAAACTGGACGGAGAGGATTCATTCACCTTGGGAGGAGGCCGCGTGTTGCAGGGCTGCAAGAACGCAAGCAAAGCAAAACCATGGTTCAGATACTCGTATGCAGTTGTGACAGCCATGGTTCAGAGCTGAGACAGGTGAGTGAGGTGGTTGGTGGTTGACTGGTAGTTCACCTCGGTCTTCTTGCGCTTGCAGGAGCGCGCCCACCACTCCTGCCCGGCGCCGTCGATGGTGCCGCCGCCGCTGACGGACAGGCCGTCGACGCGGTAGATGTAGAGCCACTTCATGGTGTCCCTGCCGGCCCACTCGTCGGGGCTCGCCGGCGCGACGATCGCCCCGGCAATCTAGCGCCAGCACCACCGTGAACAAACGCGCGAGAAAGAAAGGAACGCGACATTGCACGGGACACGTACGTACGTACCATCAGCTTGAGCTTCTTCTTGCAGGGGCCGGCGAGCTGCACTGGCCAGACCCGGTAAGCCTTCCCGGCGGGCACGGCGAGGACGGCCTGCTCCTCCGAGGTGCACGCGGCGATCCACGCGTCCAAGAAAGCCTGAAGATTGAAACAGAGCGCGCCGAGTCCTCAGCGACTAAATCACGGCGATCGATGCGTATGAATCACACGCAGCAGGAGTACCTGTGTGTCGTTGGCAATGCCGTCGCCGACGGCGCCAAAGTCGTCGAGCGTGAGGAGGACGCGGGCCTCGGCGGCGCCGGCCAAGAGAACAGCGACGAGTGCCACGACCAAGACCACGACCACAAGCGGCACGGAGACGGGACTCCTCGTTCCGAGCGCCATTCCCGCAACAAGTAAATTACTCGTGCGCGCACAGGCACCGGCACAGGCACCGAACAGGAGCGGCATAAAGAAGAGGAAGCGGCGAGAGGACGGGAGAAGCGAGTGCTGGAAGAAACAGGTGACAACAGTAGTACGACACCTAGCATGTGCCGCTATTGTACCTGGGTTTCCCTGTTTGCTTGCTTTCTCCAGGGAGGAAGCTGGTGAATCATCCGTGATGGCTCCGAGATTTCTGCATGTGGCAAAGGGTTTTTCAGCTAGCTATATATCTGTGGATTGTGCAACGCATCGTTGTGATTTTGCTTGATTGATTGATGTCCTGATTAATAATATGTCTTGCTTTATGTTGGTAGATTATTGTGAATGACGGAATGGTAAGTGGTGAAACCCCGCCCGGGGGGTGTGATGGATCAGGGGCATTTGATGCGAAGGTTGCATGGCCCGTGTAAAACGTTAGGGTAGGTGTAGACACACGGAGTTCAGCGGTACTACTACGCAACCAATTACAATCTACGACCATGAAGCAGCACGCTCAAAAGCCTCCCTCTGATGAAGTCTAGAGCCGTTCAACTAATCAAACGCGTCGCATGCCTTTTGTTACCAAATTAGCTTCTGTAGTATCGTGACATCGCTAACTTTTATGATTATCATAGCCGCATAGTTCCACTGGTATATAACATCGAACTACGTAATATAGGATCTACGGAGATAACTTGTAAGAAAAAGAAAGACTAATATTTATTGATAAGGTTTATTTGAAGCCTACGTCCGATTCCTTCGGTCTATCCGCGGAAAGTCTGACTCCTACTCTATTTTTACCATATTCATATTTCTTTAGCACATTATTACAATACTATAAAATCTTTAAGTTCAACTTGTAATCAACTCGCGCACATTCGACACAAACTCAAACACATTTGCATAGTCAGCCAGTGTTCCTAGGTGTCAAAGGCGCGTGTGCCAAAATAGTGAATTTATGCGTCTAACGTGAGCGGTGTCTTTGGATTGACAGTCTCAGAGTAACCGAATCGAGATTCACATCTGCGTCGAGAGGAAATTCCCTGCATTGCTCAGAGGACATCTGCTGCTTCTACAAATTTTCTTTCCGCCGACAAGATTGAACCTCCGAATTCAAGTAGCAAAGGCTGAACAGATGTTCAGGTGTCAAAGAAAGCAGCTCACCATCATTCATCCCGAGTGAGTGCCGTCAGGCAGGATGTACGAGATGATTTGGTTTTTTCCATGCGCAGCAAGAAAGGAAGTGTCCATGATTCCAAATTCCAGAAACGAGCAAACGAGCTTCTGGACATTGTTGATTACCATACCATCTGGTGGCGAACAACTTGGGTACTAGTGCGGTCGGTCGGATAGATGCGCAGCTCTGAACTGAAGCCAATGTAAAGAAATGCAGTACATAATGTAAACATTTGCATCGACTTTTGTTGCACTGAAAGAAAGAAATAATCCTACCGAATACACAAGCTTAACGCCTCTACTCTTCAATGCAACCAAAACTTTTCACATACAAGAAGCAAAAGTAGTACTCCACTTTCTGATACAAGACTGAAAGAAAAGAGAACACTGCACAATCCAATGATCCAATCCATGGGGACTGACTCATACGTGGTACCTATACTGCTCGCTTGTACTCTAGCCTCTCTACGTTCGGTTTATATAAAAGCCACTTTCGAATTTACTTCTAAATCAACCGAGAAATCATGATTTCTAAATTGATCAAATTGCACATCATAAGTTTAAAATTATAAAATTTGTGCAATTTTAAGTCTACAGATGCAATTTTAAGTCTACAGATGTACAACTGCGTAATTACACATTTTAAGATCTAAAATTACACATAATTTTTAAAATATGTAACTACCTGATAAACCGTGAGAGAATCAACGTTTAGTATCATCGACTTAGAAGTAACAAATTTTCAATGGATTTAAAAATACAGTCCTTATAATTTTCCTATGGTACGAATCTTCTACAGAAATAATAACAAGAAAGGACACAAACTGCCCGAGGCTACCAAGGAGCATGCGTGCTTATCAGGTGGACGCTGCACTACGGCAGGGACAGATCAATCAATCGCTAGCTCGCGTGGTCTCAGTGGCGCCGCCGGCCCTTGGCTCTCGCCTTGCCGTCGTTTTTTTTGGCCTTGCCGGCGCCGAAGAACCTGCAGAAGCCGCACACGGCGACGCGCGGCGACGGCGGGTCGAGCGCGGGCGAGACGCGCCCGGCCGCCCTGTACCCGCCGTGCCCGCTCGACCGGCTCCGCTCCACCCGCGGGGCGGCCTCCGGCCCAGCACCGCCGTCGACGGCGCCTTCCCCACGACCGGGGCCGGCTGGCTTGATCTCCCCGGAGAGGTTCTTGTCGTCCCACACCAGCCCCGACGAGCCCGACCTCCGGAACGTCTCGCTCGACCGCTGCAGCCCCGCCATGATCGATCCTCGTCGACGCGCCCGGCAAGAGAAGAGAAGCCGTGCGTGGCGTGTGGCGAGCTCAGCCGTAGTAAAACTTGGCGTGCACAGATGCAGGGCCGATGGAGGCAATCAACGCGGGGGCATTTACGAGCTAGGGGGCCGTCGCCTCCGGGGTGGTTGCGATCGAATTTTTATGGGGTAGGAGGGAAAACCGACAGGGATGGACGTCGACGTTTGGTTTGACTAGGGGAGAAAAACGGCCGCCAATTCTGGAGATAATCTACTCTGATCATCCATCGGTCGCTGTGGTTCATCTTGTCACGAAACCGGGCCTTCCAGGGCTGAACCATCCGACGTGACGTCTATATACGATTAATTACAACTTTAGTCTCTGCGGTTGCTTTATAAATAGGAAATATAGTCACCAGTTATTTATATATATTATTAAAAAATTATACTCATAAAATCTAATCTAATAAAAAGAAAAAGATAATCTTATATCCACTTGTCTATTTAGTTTTCTACAAGTATTTGATCTACTAGTTGTATAGCCATCGGATCACACCTCGTGACGTTGGTTTTTATAACACGTTATTAACATGAGACTCTCCAAGCCTATGGATCAGACTACCTTTGCAACGGCTTTGAGGTAATTATCGAATCGATGACTGTCAATTAAATCTAGTAAATTAAATTCAATGTCTAGATTGTTTTCTATATTGCTCTCTTGATTTCTATATTGAATTTCTCTTTCTATCTGCTACACCGTTTCTTGGAGATCAATCTAGTTTGACCTAACGAATACCATCTGTTTGACACGTGGTTAAAAAGAAGAGCTAAAATGATCACCACCCTGCACGTAGTCGAGAACCGCATGAAGTCGATATGACACTGGTACGAAACCGGAGCAAGCTCCAAGTAAACTCTGCCACAAACGTGCTACAGGTCGGCTTGGTCTGCTATTGCACGTCATAGCATAGAGATTGCCTCGCCAAGGGAACACTGCCGGTACGACCAGACGGCGCACGAAACACCACCACTAGCAATAAACGGACAAGGCAACATTACACCCTAATGCCATCATCGGCCACCACCTCGGCATCACCATAGCACCACGCAGGCCACAGTGGGTGCCGCCGTGCGGCCATTCCGCCAGGCACAGGCCACGCCACCGCTCCACACAGGCCAGGCAGGCGGGCTAGCCACAACGATGTAGATTGCAACATCAATTCTCAAAAACATAGCTCGAACTGAAATTAACTTCGTACATGTGCATAATTCGAGGGGAGAAGTTCCTGGATTAAGAATTAACCAAGTGATATAGTAATGACGACAATATCATTCATTGATTAAATCAATCGAAGATTAACCAAATCAAAGGGTTGTACTTTTTGTCTTTTGATGAGTTTTCACAAGGAGTTTCTCATCCACAAGGTTTTTTAATGAGATAAAGCAGCGAATGTAGTGCACTCTTTCTCTAATTTTTTCCACTAGATTTTTCAGAGTTTTAATGAGGCATGAGCATTTCGCAATAATTGCTTAAGGGGAGTGTTATGTAATTAGGCCTCCGACAAGTGCGTCATCCAGCGTGCCCCAGGATCCAGATGTGGTCATTTACTAAACCCTAACCCCCAAAATTGGCCTACATATAAACACGTGATCTCCAGTTATTTACACATATTATTGAGAATTTGTACTCGTGAAGAGTACCACTCTATATCATCGTGTCTACTTATTTTCTGTAAGTATTTGATTTACTAGTTGTACAGCCATCAGATCACACCTGTGATATTGGTTTCTGACACATCTTTAATCTACATGCTTGTGTCTATGTTTCGTTTTATTTTATTTTTGCGAATGACCTGTTCCATTTCTACCCGAAAAGATAAATACAGAGGAGTTTCCATCTGCTGCGTTGGTCGCGACGGAGGTGGCTGCGGTGCGCGCGAGCACGCGGCGACGCGTTCAAAGGAGGACGCGCGCCGGCGACTTGGCCCTCGCGGGTGCATACGTACCATGATTTCCCATCGGTCCGGATGGTTTCACACTCTCACCAACCGCTGGCGCCTGCAATTTGGGAAGAAACAAATAGGCATGGCAGATTGGCAGTCACAGACCCCATCACCATGACACCGTACATGTCTTCAACGGTTTAACTCCAGCTTGAACCTTGCATCGCAACTTTGGATGATTCAGCCTAACCGGGCTCAGGCCTAACACAATTATTGGACCTAGGTGGCGTCCACGGCTTCATTAGCTTTGTTCGTACAACACGGTTCCGAGCTGGCATCGCGACGTCCCAATCCTTCATAGCTTCGACGCAAACCATCGATGATGGATTTGGCGTATGATTGGCTATACGTCTGCTTTCCAGGTCCATCATAGATACGGGGACTGCACATCAGGCCTCCATCAAACCACTGGACACTCACAGCGCTATTGACGACTACACGTCCATATGAGTCCGAATTCTGAACTGATAGCAGCTTGGTCATTGCCATCTTCCTTCCAAACATTTCATTTTCGTTCAGAAAAAAGCTCCAAACATTTCAACAACTGGACTGGGACAAGATGTTGCCACTGACGGACCGCAGGAGAGGCTCGAGAGCTCATTGGATGGGTTCCATCGTCCCAGTACGTCGGATAGCTGTTGACATAGAGATCACATTAGGATGTTTCATGAGTTGTGCACCAAAATTTCTTTCCTAGTCAATGTCTCCCACTATGGGTGAGAGCTCTGGCACTTTGGCAGCAAGGGCGACTGAACATTTGAACAGAATGGTTGGTACAAGAGTTTTGACAACTGCAAAGCAAAGACAAGGTTGGTCTTTGCCTGCCCTGAGGAACATTGCACCTTGGAAACAGTTGTTTAGCTAACTGGCTCCCAGTACAGATTACAAGCTCAGGGCAGCCATGCAAAAGGACATTTGGCTCAGCTTCAGCAGCAGAGTAAGGAACAACAATACAAAGCGAAAGGGGACTGTTGGTGACTTCACAACAGGTGCCGAAAGGAGATGGGTATGTACAGAAACCACTGTGTGCGCCTTCATCCAGCATTAGAACCGCAATTCGCACCATAACAACATGGCAAGCAAGGTTGAAATCAAGAAGCCTTCCTCCAGCCGCTGCCGCTGGGGCTTCTAGGCCCCACTTGCTTGGCGGTAGCATACTTGTCCTGGGACTTTGGTGAAATGCTGCCACTAGTCCCATGATGCTGCATCAAGCGACGAGGAGAATCATTTTTCATACTTTGATTCTCAGCCTCCAGTTGTTTAGCCTCCTCCAATAGCATAGATAACTGTTTACATGATCAAATAGTTATTAGTCCCCCACAAGACTGCAAAGTGCCATAAGATGCAAAGCTAGTCTACTCACCCGAAGTTCATTTTCCTTCAGACGATCCTGAAGTACAGTTATAGCTGGGCTCAAACTAAGACAGCAAAAGTGGGATAGGGTAACAGAGGATTACACACTAGTACACTATATTTGGATAACAAGAAGAAAAAAAAAGGAGACTTTTCTCTCACCAATATTCCATTAATTTGCAGAGAGAAGAATTGTATGTAGATGTATGGTGAATGGATGTAAGTGGGTGCATCTTCCCATCACTGCAAAAATAAAAAATAAAAAGGAAAAAAAAAGAATAGAAGGTTTAAAGGAGCACAACCATGTGATATTACATTGTCATAAAGGAACTTGAATTACCAAATATTTTGATGCATGGCTTGATTATATGCTGATTGTTCCTCTTCAAAAAGGACACGTTGCATATCACAGTAAGAAGTCAACGTAGTGTCCAGCTTTAGCAAATGCCTTGTTGGGTATACATGAAGTGGCACCTCCCTCCTTCTATACTCTGCACCACTATTGGCACCAAATTGTCAATTAGAAACTAATATATGGTTACAGTAAAGCATCCTGCATTTGACAGATCCACCGGCAATGAATAATGATAAAAGACAATAGTCATAAGATGTTTATCTCATGTGATAAATCATACACTACTAAAGAAATGACTGTAATTACAACAAAGTTATATAAGAGAACATGCTTCGAACGACACTAACGGACTCTTTGGACATAAGCAATTTATATCCAAGTCCATCAAATTTAGTTCCAAATCCTCATCCAAACGCCCCTTACGAACAACAAAAACTACTTGGTAATATTTTACGTATTGACAATGCTTTACTCAGATAAGAACGCTGCCAAAACGATAAGATAGCCACTGGGAAACTTGAAACGCAAGCCTCAGATCTTTTTTATTAACTAAGCTATATAACTATTAGTTTGTTTTAACATGCAACCTGTAACTTTAGCTCCATGAGAAAGAAGTCATCATACTGGAATTGTGCTTAATGCATTTTTAGCTAATACACAAACATTTCAGGAAGAACTCCTAGGTTCAGAAGACATCTCTCAGTTCGAAAATATTTTCAACTGCTCAAAAGAAGTCGTACAATAAAGGAAGTCTCACAGACTAAAGTGGAGTTTAATCATACAACTGAGATTTCTAAAACATAAGAAAAATGGATCTCAAGAGTAAAAGCTAATATAAATTAAAATATCAGAAAAGTATATATATGGATCGCTTAAAAGAATTAAAAGGATTTGGGTAAACAGTCCTTTGGATACCTTATGTCCATAGTTGACCGGTGCAAAGCCTCCTGGATGCTTGGGGACATATCTGAACCATCTTGATCAACAGAGGCTCCACGAGTGGTATCCGGATCGTAAGGAACAATAGCATTTTCTCTCGGTTGGTGGTTTGATGAATGATTTATGTCCAAAGGAGAATACAGATCCGCATCTGGAGATCTTCCCCAGACCTAAATAAATAAGCACATGCATAATTAATTTGGCAATGTATTAGTAAGTAGAAACCCACAGCAGACTGCATTAATTAATAGGCCTCCTAGTAAAGAGCTCAGAAGTGAACCACTGTTAGTTTTTTCACTACTCAAATGAAAATTTAAAATACATCGCTAAATGATGTACTAAAGAAGCTAACGAGGAAACCTTCTAAACATAATGTTAATCTAAAGACACGATCATACTCCAAACCCACCACAGCGCAAGGAGTTCCAATGAAATGACACTTACAAGCTATACAAATTCAATGAAGCAGCATAAATGAAGCAACCTTCAGATAACCAATTAACAACAAAGGCAAAATGTGTTCCCAATTGATAACAGTAAGTGAAGAGGCTTGCCCAAACAAAATGTAGAAACTGTAATGCATGCTATACGGTTCTGATCTAAATGGATTCGTGTATAAAGGGTTTTAAAAAGAAGAAAATGAAATAATTTATACGACAGTTTGGTCCTTCGTAGAAAAAGAATTATCGTTCCAGATATCTACATATGTCATGTTGATGTAGTATATCTAGGCCTGCAAATTCAAGTCAGAAAGCGTCAACCTGAAACTTCTAATCAAGGAAAACTATGGGGCTTGGCTGATCAGCAGGTGTCGGTGTCTAACATCAGAACCCATATACCATTTCTATACAATTCATTGAGACAAAAGTTCCCTAAACATGATGCTTTTAGTAGATAGTTTCATATTCGATTCCAAAACCAGCTATACATTAATTAACTGCTCTGATTTCGACGATAAATTGTGGACTTATCCTGAATTATTTTATTAAAAAAAGATCCATACGACATGTTAACGACTTAAGCTCATTCTAACTTTTACTATGGTTTCCCCTCCAGCTGTTCAGCGTCATTTATCTATACGAATATATAATGAAATAGTTAAATCATGGTTTACCCTTTCTATCTTGTTTCGCGTTTCTATAATACTCCCCACCATTGGCTTTCCACCATATTTTTAGCTCATCTCAGATTGCTACCAAATATTTTAAAAAAGAAAGATTGCTACCGATCAACTTCTCCCACGTTTCGTAGAATACTCAGTTAGCCCATTAACTTTTGTTTCAAGAACACTATTAATCCATTTACTTGGGATGGAATGTGATGCATAACCAGGTCGTTAATACAAATGTCAAATGGATTTGGTCTTTTGTATATCTCCTATTGAGTTTTCCTAAATCCAAAAATTGTAGCAACACAGTTCAAATGCTCTTTTTCTTATATTACCACGTGCAAAGTAGGCACCAGTTACTAGTATGGTTTTGAACATTCTCCATTCAATAGGAAAGAATGCAATGCTACTGAAGTGATACATAGCTGTACTGCCACCCAAGAAAGGCCATCTTGCATCTAAATAACACTCAATAAATGGAAGCATTTCATGGAATTAAATTACGTAACACCACAACAAACAGAATCAAAATAAACCTTGCTTCCTTTCGAAGCTCTAGAATCCCCTGTATCCTGTTCAATGCCCTCAATTAATGCATACTGTGATGCTAACGAGTTATCTGATGAACTCCAAGATGACTCAAGGTCGATGACTGGATTGGTAATAACAGGAACAATAGCACGCTGTGTCCCATCAAGTGACTGGAAGGCAATCACTTGGATTTTCCCAACCTGTGGGCACATTAAACTCCGATTCAGCAAGATAAAATCATGCATATGTGCCCCAAATAGGAAGTAACCCAGTTGTCTATACGAAGCATAACATTGCCTACCTTTTGAGCATTTTCACTAAAACAAGAAAATATCAGCCCCACGAAGCCTGGATCCAGCAACTGAAACATTGCCTGGGTACGAACATCTGGAATAAAATGGCTCAGGAGAGTTATACATGTATATATATAGCAAGCAAAGTCTAGCGTTCACTGCAGATGGGCACCATCTCACAGGAGACAAACAAAGCATAAAAGCAGATGCACTAGCAAATTTCTAAAATCTCCATTGTCACCGTCAATTAATGGAGCCTTGTACTCAGGGCAACATAAGTTGGTGTTATCATGGAAACTCTGGAGCAAAGCTACATGACTAAATATGGCATTCCTTATACCAAACACCCAAAGGCATAGATTAATTAGCTACCGCAGCCCCCAACATATTTGACATCCATTTTCCAAAATGGAAGGTAAATAGCCGTTGGGATAATAAGGGTAAAATCACCCAAAAAATAGCATGGCCACAATAATAAACACGAGGATCAATCCCCAGACTGCATACGCTAAATCTACATATCATTTCACAGCCTTGTGATAAAGAGATGCGACAAATAAATGCACACCACAGGGTCATCAGAAGGCACTCCAGTTCAGTGAAACACAGCCCTAGGCACAAAATGGTTCACCAATGTGATCGAATTCGGGTCGCTTACCTACATGGGAAGGCAAGACGGTGATATGCGGGTGCGAGTGGTACCAGCCGATCACCCTGGTAGTCTTCCCGATGGTGGCCGTCATTACGTGCGAGCAGAGTTAAGAACAACACACCCCCAAAACCCTACGCCCCTCCGACACATCACCAAACACGCAGCAAATCTCGAAAACGAAAGGGGGAGAAGAAGAAGAAAAGGATATTTCGGCCTGCGCCGACGCCGCGGCGAGCAGCTCGGGGTTGACCTCGACGCGGTCCTTCTTCCGCTCGCACCTCATCTGCGGCGACGCACCCCATATAACCGCCGTCGAGCCGCCCCTGCTCGAAGACTGCAAGTAGGAAAGGGGAAAAAACACCGCGATCTCAGGAGAAGAAGCGAGACATTCGCGCCCGTGTGTGTGGGGTGGGGCAGGTGGGGAGGGGGGGTCGAGACCTCGACGTCGCCGAGGAGGAGGCCCATGACCTCCTCGGTCTCGGTGGTGAGGGCGTGGGAGAGGCAGGTGAGCCACACCTCTTCGCCGATCTTGACCGAGCCCAGCGACATCTCCGCCGGCAGCGGCCGCCGATCGGCTGGGTTTGCGGGGAGGAGCGGACGGCTCGGGCGCGTGCGGTTTGGGCGCTGGGCGGCGGAGCCTCGTGTTGTGCCTCTTCCGAGCTCTTCTTTTTCCTGTGGGGTCGGAGTGGGTTTCAGTCGATGACGGCTGCATCGCTGGCTCGTACTGCGTGTTTCGCTGATAACTGGGGCCCGCGACACGTTGTCCGGCGTGGGGGTCGCGGTTCCGTTGCGGCCGTGCCGGCGGAGTCTGCGCGTGGGGTTGGAAAGCAGATCTGAATTCTGAGTGTGCGGCATGCAGGCTTCGGATTGCGGGTAGGATGGGCCGCACGAGGCTCGTCGTGGCCTGGGGGATAGGGGCGGAAACATACTTGGGTTTGGTCAGGTTTTTCTGGGCTTTCCCCTCGAGAAATACACGTGCGTTGCACCGAAATTTGCAGGGCTCGGCTCAATGCTGAACGGCAGGACGAGCTGGATGCCTCGTGCCTGGATCAGCTGAGTTTAGCACGTCAATTTTCGGCAGAACTCCTCAGGGGCCGTGTATTCTGTAAAGGTGTGTTTGGTCGAAGAGATGAATCTAAATAAACCGAGATTATTTATAATTTTGAACTTTATCCACATGTTTGGTTAGAGAGCAAGATAGAGGGATAACCAGCTAGAGAGAATATACCATTAAGATGTTAAATGGAGAGACTCAGAAAAGTTTACCAATGAGTTCGCCCACTAAGCATTTGACCCCATGTGAGGAATGTGCTCACCTTCCTTTCCGGGTGGCGCAACCTTGTGACCATGGTGGGTCGAGACATAGTAGCACGACGAGGACACAGTTCACCGCAAGGAGAGAAGGGACGAGTAGCCACTTCTACAGATATTCCCATTATTCCAAGTGGTTCTAGATAAGTATCATCTGTGATATCCCTATTATCTTAGGTCGTTTTAATTAAAAACCGTTTGTGATATCCCGCTTATCATAGGTGATTTAGCTAATGAACCACTTGTGATCAGATTTTACAGGAACACCATATATTCCTGATTACTGGTTAGCATCAGACAACAAAATAGAAATTGCACATATATCACATTCATCCACAGGAAATTGATACTTATCATATTCATTCATAGAAAACTGATACATGTCATATTCATTCACAAAAAATTGATGAATATAACATTCTGATTCATAAATTGAACTCATTTTCCATTTCATCAATGTCACACCCCGATTTTCTAAAACAGGAAAGTTAGGGCCAAGAAAAACTTTTTCGTTAATAATGTCAGTTAAAATACACTAAACTAAAACTTTGGTTCAACTCACGATGCAACTATGTACCAAAACATGAACACACCCTCGGCATCCCTTTTCCTTTTCTTGGTCGGTGTAACCCAGACCGAGATCTGCAGCTAAGTACCCACACGGTACCCTTGAGATACTGAAGCATATATATGTCGTGAATCTTTTCCGAATAACGTGATCTTCCGCCATCTGCCTCGCCACGTCCTATCATGCGTATGTGCACATATATACTGCTTTTATATATATGCACATACGCAAAACTCTACTTCCTTCTTCCCGAACTATGACTCCAAACCGTAACCTAGTATTTGACTCAGCTGCAATCCTAAGCATATATATGAGTATACCGGTGATGTTCCCCAAACCCTAGCCCACCACGACCTCGTATGTCTATTCTAACCTCGTTGCCACCAAATATACGCTTGAATTCCCAAGTGTATGTGGGCACATACACTCTGAAATCTTAGCTCGCTTCTTCCGAGCAGTAGTAAACTCTAAACACATTATTGTGGCACCTTGTAGAGCCTAAACCTATTTTCGAGAAAACAAGGTAATGTATAGTATAAAATTTTCAAGTGGAATTAAAGATTCACATACTCAAACACCACACTACAGTTCCTATAAAATAACCATTTCCAAGGAACTACCCGAAGATGATCGCATGAATCCGAGGCAAGCTTAATCTCTTCTATCTTAAGCTTTCAAACCTTTAAACTTCTACCGAGCATTCTCCTCGCAAGTCCAATTCCTTTTCTGCAATAAATTTTATATCTCTCTCCTCTAAAATATCTTTCCCAAAACTTCGATCAAAATATCAGGGCTTGCGATATTCTTTTCCGGTGCTGGCCAGATAACTGCCCTATGTTCTTGTCAAGATACAAGTCGGCGGTTACATTCTACTATTTCCTACGGCTCTAGCCAGCCAATCCGTATCTCTTCTTTAATTCCCCGAATCCTGCTGGTTATGCGACACGCCACCCATTGGTACCATTCGGTGCCTAATTCACTGCTTCTGTATGAACACATAGAGCTATCCCTTGTCCTCAGCATAAAATCAATGCTCAACTCCTCCTAAACTTCCCTGTGCAAAGTGCCACCTCTTCACCCACGTTAGCATTCGGTGCCAGAGCAGTGCTGACACCAACAGCCATGCACCAGCACATTTCTCACCACCGTCCCATTTTTCCTTTGACCTGTACTAACATCTAGATGAGTTTTCTTTATCTCTCCTGCCAGCACACTGTGGCACACTGCCACATTGTGCTACTCCCATCAACTCTCTATGCCTACTTTCCCCTATTACTCTACAACACCAGCAGAAATTCTGGCCACGTAGCCTGCATTTTCCCAGCAGAGTGCACTTCTACAGCACTGACCAGTATATCTCCTTAACTCCCTACCGCACCCCTTGTTTTCCCCGAGCTCCCATTACCGTTCTTCCTTCCTTCTCAGTTCTTGCTATTTGAGCTATCCCTTTCTCTCCAAACTGAGCAAATGCTCCACTGAGCTTCTTCTACTCTCCAAGCCGCGCCCAAAGCTGAGCTTGAGCTCTTCCTCCACCACTCTTGCTGCGTTTCCCTGCAAGCCAAACTCCAGCACCCGAGCAATACCTAGCAGCCCCAAACTTCTTCCGTTCGACTCTGTTTTCTTGACTGCTAGAGCTTCCCTTACTCCCATTCCTCTCCACCAAGCATCTCTTGCTCATCTTCTTCTCCACGAGCTCCACCGAGGCCACCCGCATGTCGGCATCTCTTCCCGAGCCACCAAGCACCGGCAAGCTCACCTAATCGCCACCGGCGGGACCTGGCTACTCTCACCAGCTGCCGCCTTCGTGACCGCCGCCGGCCACCGAGCTCGAGTCCATCCTCGGTAAGCATGCCCGAGCCACCGCCTGGCCGCCGCCTCTACCCCCACTCTCCCTATTTCTCTTCACAGGCAAAGCTCACAAGCTGTCCGAGCATTTCTCGGCCTCCAATCGAGCGCCTCCTCCGAGCTGCTGAAGACCATGTTGCACCACCGCCGCCCCAAGCTCACCCTCTACCAGCTCCTCTTCCCCATAGCATTCCGAACCCTTTAATCAGTCCCGAGCAACCCGAGCTCCGGCTGCCTCCTCCAAGAACCCTTCCTCAGTCCACGGCCTCAACCGGGCATTACGTCGCCTAGCACGCCGTCGTCGCCACTGGTAAGGTCCCGGGCGCCATCTCCCCCCCTTGGCCACATCTCGGACTCCCCATGTTCTCCCTCCTGCTTACCGCCTAATTCAGCACAGCCAACAGTCGGTCGAGCTTACTGGTAGCTCAATAGGGTGAAGGCGGGATCACCTGGTGCGTCCCTTCTATCCCAAAGGCATGCTCCCTGTTGACTCCCTCCGGTTTACGCTTATTGCACTAGAAAGCGTACTCTCCAGAATACGTTTCCCCTTTAGAATACGTATTGTTCCTGTTGCTCTCGCAGAAGTACGTTTCGTCAACTGGAGCGCGTAACCTCCTCTGTACGCCTTCGTGTCCCGAAGGCATAGTTTTTCTTTCAACCCCCTCTATTCCCACCTTACCGAATTGAAGGCGTATTTTCTGGGTACGCCTATGACGTCATTCCCTTCCCCCTCTCCGGTTCTTCCCTCCGACAAAAACTTCGGTCAACTATATCCTCCTCGTCGCTCATCCGAACCACTTCATTCTTTTTCCTAACTCCCTAAAATTTTAAAATCTATGTACTAGTATCAGTTTCATAATTTTTGAAATTATATGAAATTCAAATTTGGACTCAATTCGAATATAGCTTTAATCTATCTAGTTTCTCATAAAAGCTCCTAATAATATGGGAATTTTTTCCTAGCAATGTCTAAAATCATGTAAAGCTTTTGAATCCAGTAGAACCTTGAACTTTGGATATTTTACCCATAAAAGTCATAAATGGTTACAAGCCCTGAGCATCCCATAGTCCTCATATAGTTATATCCTAGCAAATCAATCCAAAAGCCTCGTTAACAAGAATTCCAGGATATTACTATCATGGCCTCTTTCCCCTGAACTCGAAGAATATAAGAACCAAGAACACTGAGGTACTAGGAAATTATTAGCCAATAAACTAGGGTTCCCATCCTTGCAAGAAGCCCTCATTCATGTGATGCTAATTCCTTCATGCCTTTTTTGCAAACCCTAAGAAAACAACTAGGTTCGGGGCTCATGCTCTAAATTGATGTGCATGTGTTGGTTCTTATTTGGTTCCTCCTCGCACCACTATTTATTCGTTGGTTTTCGACGTGTAGTTTCGACGATACGACGAATCGTACGAAGGAATCTGGGGAGCCACCGAATCGAATTCAAGACCGAGCCCCAGACAATATTGCCAGGCAAGCATTCCCACTTTGATCATGTTGAATCCCAAATGTGCGAAATTTAATTATTTTGTTTGCGAAACTTGCATGCTATGTGGATAACAACGTATTTTATGTAGACATAGTTATACCCTATGGATGCATATGACTTAGGTCTGAATATCCGATTCTTTATAACCCTAGGTATATTAGTCGGTTGTTCTACGACCGACAAAAGTATTAAGATTATAGGCATTAGCCATGCTTAGACCTGCTGTAATCAAAAACTAAATTTTTTGTTCGAATTACACGAACCCCTTTGGGACATGGGAAATAAAACCCTTGGATAACATGTGTTATCCGAGGTGGAATTTGAAGGAAATATTTGTCAAAACCTCAAATAAAACTGGAGATGATTTTGATTCGGGTGAGAATGCTAAGGGTAGCTCGGGGGTGTAGAGTACCTGATGGTGGCATGGTCGTCGAGGACAAAAATGGAGTCTTGCTCGAATTAATTAAGGACCGAACCTAAGTGCCGCTAAACCAGTTCCTCACCGTACGTCCACATGTCCTTTATGGGAAGGACTTGGCTTGGTACACCGGCAAGTACTAGAGTATGGACCCGTGGGAAGTAGAAAGTACGTGACTAGGTGGTTAAAGTCCTAGAGATCCACCAGCGCTGGGCGTTTGGGGTGTTGATGCGACACAAAGGTGGGGAGTCCCATTTTTGGTCCGGGACGCAAAAGTTGGGTTACCCACCTAGCGGGTCTAGCTCTAGTATGGAAGCGGGCGAAGGTCTCGTTGCAATAACCCTGCCAGCACACCTCGCGAAGTGTGCCCACTGGTACCTGGCAACAAGGGGGACTTGCATCTTGTGGGTAAAGCCGTACAACCTCTGCAGAGTGTTAAAAACTATTCGAATAGCCGCGTCCTCGGTTATGGACATGAACTGGTAAGGCCACACATTGGTTAGACTAAGTTTTGTTTGCAAAAGCCTGGGAAAGGGACTAAGGACATGGGCATGATGTGTCCACAGGGTGCAATTTACGCTACACGGCTGGTAGCAAGAAATTGCAGGAGAAGAAGGCTAGCCGTACTACCCGGGGTAGTACGGGCTGAGCATTGAGGAAAACGGAAGCTAGCCGTACTACCCGTGGTAGTACGGGCTGAGCATCGAGTTAAGCAGTGATAGACGGATCTATCACTTGAGGTGAGGAAAGGAGGTAGCTGGGTCTACCTCAAGAGAAGTTTTGTTGCTTTGAATTGCTCTGGTTTACAAAACTGCTTTGGAATCTACTATTCTCGTATTTAAATAGAAAACTTACATTTTCGCACAACATGCAACTTAGGATAGAGCTATTCCGTGAAGTACACCTTGCATGAAATGTTG